>JAQGDG010000085.1:0-432814 GCA_029844215.1 Przewalskia tangutica
TCTCTATAGTCACCATTGGCATACAAGAAGCCAATGTGTCCATCCCCTAATGACCTCAAAGTCTGTCATATCATCTCTACCAGGTCTGCTAGGGTCGGATGACCTGTAAATCACCGGAAATTCTTATATACCGCCAACTACCACCCAAACATTCACTGCGGCTAAAGGTTCTTGTAGTTGGTTTATTCTTTTACACTTGGTTGCTCTCTTTCGCTGCAGTCGTACTCATGCGTACTCGAACTTATTTTAGCATCTGTCACGTAACCTCGTAATGATTAAAGCCTCAATGCTAGGAGTTACTATTCGAACAATATAAAGCCATTTTTGGCTCTCGCGACTAGTTCGGTGGGCGATGTCCACGAACGCAAAATGATTAACTAGACTTGGGCGCGCACGCCGCATTACAGCCGTAGAGAGCTTCTTGCGATTGATCCGCTCCGGGTTTCGGTATGGGGAGACGCTGATGAGTCACCGGCGGGCCAGCGCGATCGTCTTGCTCTTACGCCAGTGGTCGTCTTGTGCGAAGGCGCCCATATACCTAAGATGTCGCGGTTATCAATATTCTTAGGCTCATGATTTCCATGCTCGACCTCGTATCATTACAAAATGGCGAATTACGATATTCTCGTAATAAAATGTCGTGTTATCTTGATCCATAACGTCATTACTCAATACGGATACCAAGCCAGTACCATTCTCTTAAGCGTACTCGTAGCCTAATCCATTAACATAGTCTTCCATAAGTCCTGTCGTAGCTTGCCCAAGGATTCATTACCTGTCGGGCAGGCTAAATACGTTTCTAATTATATCAAATTATACGTAAAAGCAACGATGAGGAATTAGTTAGAAAGTGTTAAATCGTTCCGATGTCTTATTTAGTCTTGCGATTCGTAATCACAAAATCATTCCTGACCATCTGGCGATCGACCCTACGTACATAACTTTCCGTGCTGGTTGTATGTCATAATACCAACTATCTCTGATAAATTACCAACGTGGATCGCGATCCGCGTAGTCGCCTGCACCAGGTGCGCTGCGCTGCAATGCGTGATCAACGTAGCTTTCGTTATGGAGGCGACCAACAGCTTTTGCGACTATCCTTGCGATCTTCGAGTGAGAAGAATGGAAACCAATCCTAAATGTCCCTCTGATCACGATTGTGGATGTAGTCTGTAATAGCGTAGATAATCGAGATTTCTGAAACGCGGTGCGTAGACCTTTTACGAGGACTAGCTATTTCTGATACCACTTTTGTCACGACCCAGGCCAGGAACGCGGTAGTCACTTTCTGAGCACCTAAATATGTGGAGAATAGAAAGTGAACATACATAAACTCATAGTACTGGGCGATGATAACTAAATGGGTGGCAGGTAAGGCGCTTCAAAATATGCAACCAGGCCTGTTGGGTTATCTCGCGTTTGTTTTATTGATCGAGATATGACTCAGGACCTGCAGAATAACAAATTTGCGGAATGGGGCCACATACGTATCCTGAATGTACAGCAATGAAACAATATTGTTTACACCGGAATTGGGGATATGTTTTATAAGAGAAGCGTCACGTAAGAACTCAAAAATATTAAGATTTGAGGCAGTAAAAATTGCCGAATTTTGGAATTTCAGTGGAAATCCGAAATATTGCGGCGAGCAGGAAGGCGATACGTGCAATAGCTTTACTTGGTAGTGCTGGAGCCGATTGACATGGTTAGAATGGTCATTTGACCGTAAATTAAATATTAGTCTTGCGACCCAGAAACGGCTTATTATTGACTTGTCAAAGGGCCACTTGGGCTTGATCTATTGAAATGCCAAGCCTCCATATGTATAATCTTGACACAATTATTATTTATACTGTGTATCTACTTGAAATGAGGCTCTACGTTTAGCTAAGAATTTCGAGAAAAATTGGATGAACATGAAGGCTCTCGGCTTTCATAAAGTTTCAAAATTTTTTTGTTTACATTCAATAATAATCTCACGCCACTTTAAACCAGGTTTCTAGAGTATTGTAGGGTATCTCGATAGAAGATTAGGAAAAGTGGCGTTTTCATGTTGAAATTATGGTGGAAGCAGGGATTAACCCAGGCTTTGAGTTGGAACTTGGTGAGTTCATCATAAGCTTCTAGGGTTGTAATTGGATTGGAATTATCAAAAGAAGGGCTCAAAATTTGCTAAGGATCGACTTGTAATCTGGATCATATTTGGGGCTAAATGAGGTAATAATCTTCGTCTTACTTTTGTGTTCAGAAGATTCCATGTTATGATAAATTAAATCATCATGTATATGTGTTATGAAGATTGATAAGTGTTATGGAAGTTTAAACAAAATAAGAAATGGCATGTTAGCCGTTTTGAAATTGAAACTCTGATTTGAGTAGAATAATTAGAATCGTCATGTTTACACTTGAGGATTGTAGTAGTTGCATAATCGATTGCGGCTAAGATATAGCAATGTTGTACTAAACGCAAATTGAAAAAGGAAATTTGGAAGGTTGATATGTTGATATTAGCTGTGAATTGACATTGTAATTTTGGGTAGTTTGATATTTGTGAAGTGGAATTTTGCAAATCTTCTTGGCGTGTAATCCTATCGTTAACTTCGTGATTGGTAGCAAATGAAACAAAGGAAGTGATGTCCGTTTTAGTGAATTTATTGACTTTGCACTTTAGAATGATACTGCGTTGGGTACAGAAGGTTGTCGCGTGTGCCTTAGTCATTATGAATTGAAACAACCGATGCGGCATATTGGACAGCAAGTGGATTGAACGAGGGTATGTGGAACTTTCTTATCTAGCGAGCATGAATAAGTTTGTAAATGTATGGTCGGTGTTGTCTGAGGTCCACGATGATAAATCCGTTTCTTGTATCAACAGCCTTTTAGGATGTCGAAGTTGGTTGAGTTAGGGAATTAACTGCTTGTTTAAGTATTGAGGATATCTTGGGTTCTAAAGTTAGAACCAAAGTATTTTGAAAGTATATGATACTTGTTTTGTTTGGAAAGTTTAAGTCTCTGCAGTTATCAAGAAAGAATGCAATGTCAAGGTATAAAGCTAGTATAACGACTTTATGGGAAGGATTGGTTATAATAGCTTTATGGAAAGATCAAAAAGAGTGGTTTTACTCTAAGTAATATAAGTATGATAAATGACTTGAAATAATTAAAGACAAATTGATTTAAGGCATCAGTGTAAGGTTTTAAAAGAAAAGAAAGTCACTTGATTTGGCTTGAAAATGTATTACAAAAAATATTGTGACTTGTCTTAAAAATGTAGTTATGACTTGATACTCTGATTTATTAGTATCTTGGAAGTTTTGTATGAAAAAGTCATTTTAAAAAGAGTAGAAATCACGTAGTACTTTGAGTTAAGTCGTTTTATAATGACATATTCAGTGCTGCTTAAAGTAAACTAAAATGAGAGTGTCACGTGTATATACAAGACTAATAAAGTTGAGATTTCTTAACTGCTTATGTGTATATGATAATTGGTAGTATATTTATGTAATAGTAAGTCGGTAGTACTTATATTGTATGATAATGGGTTTGTAACACTAGTGATATATTATTCATTACGAGGTCATTCCAGGGTTTGTAACGTTTATGTCCCAGTGGTTGCTGCAGTCACGAGGAATACCTACGTGCCCAGGTCAAATGGGGGCTTATCTGGGTAAATCAGTCCCGATACTTGAGTGGTGATCTATCTGAGGGAGAATCGCCGTGCAGTGCACGACCTATGCGGTAGTTAGTCTCACGAGAATACCTGGGCCACTAGCGACCGCCCAGAGAGGGTGAAATAGTCCCAGAGTGGGTTGCTTGCCAATCTTTGCGGGTGGAGTGCAGCCTGCTTTTGATCATGGGCCCTCCCTGTTTTTATGCGATGAGTATCTCTTGCCCCCTCCTGCGTTGTTAGTAAGGCACTGATGTCTTTGTTATTGAGTTATCATACGTAATCTCCGGCTTATTTTGAAGCATGATTTGACTCTGGTGCTGATTCACACATATTTGGTATGTTATGCGATCGCCCGGGGACCTGGAACAAATGCGCATGCCAGAAATCTGATCTTGATCCTACAGCACAGGATCACTTGGTTGTTTATTGGAGAAGCTCCATGCAAGAGTGTTAACTCCTAGTATTATGCATTTATTGTACGATGGGAAGTGGAGCCTGTCATAGTTGTTATTAAGTGCTGTGATAAGTATACAGTGGTTTTAGTGTAAAAGAAAATTATGGCAGTGTTTCTTTTGTTATATGTTTCTGAAAAGGTGATGTATAATTAACTTTGTGATATATTATATTAATGTTTTAGTTGTGTATGTTCATTGCTATTCTCTGTGCCATCTGTAAGGAAATTGCCCGGTGAGGCATGATCGCGAGCTCCGGGTGGTGTGTAAAAGTGAATATCGAAGCGATTGAGTATCGGAGAGTGTCTGAAGCGTGTCTAGTAGAGTCATGGTTGCTCGATTGTGTTGTACTGCGTATATAAAGCGGGGCTGCGGGACATTTAGGATTGGTTTCCGTTTCTTACTCACGAGGTCGTCGTTAGATACGTGTTATTTAAGTCGATCTCTCACTAACGAGTTGTATTGATTATGACTGAAAGCGCGATTTATTTACACGTAAGTCCAGGACATGTAAAGAGAAGTATGCGTAAGGAGATGGGCAGAAATTAGTGCAGAAAAAGGAAGAATTGTTTCAGACGGAAAATCTACCGGGCATTGAGAAAGGAAAATGTTCGTTGCTGAGAGTGATTCAAATGCAGTATTGAAGAGTATGGAACTTATTAACATTACTAGAAGAAAATTATTTTTCTGGTTGGTCATGTGGGGCCCAGAAATTTACGTTTGTAGGGCGCGAGGGTGGGATTTACATGGGCGAATGAGGGAGAGACTGACACGTGCTTCCTCCCATGGTCTTAGTCGAGAATATGTAAGGTAAAATGGTCATTGACCATGGTAGAATAAGTCTTGAAAGCTTGTGTAGTGACCAGTCAAACACATTTGAACGATCTGGTGACTACGTCTAGCCCAACTCATGTTTATGATCTCTAAACCCTCCCCGTTTGTACTTATATATATACTAAACTGGAGGCTGAATGAGCTCTTCTAACATAGAAAAAGAGGAAATACTGTATTCTTATGGCGTACTCTGGGTTTGTATGCTGCCTTACAAAAATTTGTAGTTTTGATCAACACATTATCAGACCAACCAAATGTCACTAAGAATTATTGTAAGGATATCTCATTGAAGCCCTTGGAAAAAGCAGCGTTTTTCGTAGTGCTGGTAGGCAGGAGTTCTTGACTGAGTTGGAGCTTGAGATGGGTTAATAAAACAAAACTGAGAGTCTTTGGGCCAGTTGGAACCACTAAGAAAGAGTCTTTGAGGTGCTGAAGTGTGACTTTGAATCTTGGAAATTTAAGAAACATAAGGTATAATTTTGTGATTTCAGTAATTCAGTTTGCTTATAATTGTGATTGTGGATGTGTATTGACATAGGAGTTATATATTGTGTAGTTGGATAAATATGTTGTTATTGGAGACCTAATGAAATCAGCGTCTTCATTGAATTACAATTAAAATTACGATTATTAGTTTTGAGAGTGATACGCATATTTGTATAAAGAGAGGAAGTGTAAGATTTATTTGAGATTTGTTTATGACTATATAACATATTAGATGCTTAGAACTGGAATTGGAAAGAGAGTTAGAAAACACACAATTGTATTAGTTATGTTGTTGGCTGAGAATGGCCCAGATATGGAACTCTTTGTGCATTTGTCATTGATTAGAACTAAGTATTAATTATAAGACTTAGTGATCATCATCAGAGAAATCAGTGACGTGCGCTCGACCTTAGATGATAAGGCCGGTGTTTACTCTGAAGGAAAATGCTTTCGGCGTATATGCTATCTGAAAGTTTGAGCAGTTCGTCTTACGGCCTGTACGCAGCGATTATCGGACCTCGGAGGTGCCATGACTATGGCGGGATGAACCGCCATTTACCGATGTGAGACATATTCGGGAAAGCGTACCACGAAAAGATAAGCCTCGGGAGAAGCGGAGCTTTGTCTGTTGACTGCGATCACGAGGTCAGCCAGTGGTGTACCCTCTACGTGCGTGGCAGCCCCACAGGAAAGTCGATCTGTGAGTGCAGTATATGGCTTGAAAAATGCATGAAATTGAAATCATATGATCATATAAAGCATGGGTTGTGCGATGACATTCTGATTCGCGATATAATCTATAAGCGCGCATATCAAGTCGGGAAGTATAAATAAATCATCGCCAGAATATAACAAAATTTAACTTGCGTAACGACGGCGCGTGCCGTACCGTCTGGCGTGGCCATGGGCCTGAAATCACAATGACTCTGTGATGCTGTTCGTGTCCGGTATGTCGACGAATAACAATCGCCGTAGGCGTACTCGTGGGCGCGTGTTCGGTATATCCCGAAGCAAATAACAGATGTAACCACAATGGGCGTACATGACCACCATGCGATGTCGGTATGTCGAAAAGGTATGAATATGACTAAAAATGGAAGCATATAAATGTTTCCAATGGTATAGGGTATATCTGGCAAATAACAAAGTAACGCTCACAATGGGCGTACGTGGGCGCCCGTACGATGTGGAGTATGTCCAAAAGGAAATAACAAGTAACAATAAAATGGAAGCATCTTTCAGTGACATTACGTGATGTCGGTATGTCGACAAATAACTCAGATAACCTTTCGCAATGGAAGCATCACCGTGGGCGCTGTCGTGTCGATATGTCGGCGGTTCGATATAGTGGAGGCGCGGCTGGAGCTGCCGTGCGTGTCGGTATGTCCGTGTCAGTCGGATAATGACCACCGGCGAAAGCTGGCGGTATACGAAATATCTGACACTTGCCTTGCCTGACAAAGGAGTTGTAACGCTGGCGTAAGTGATTGATAAATCTTCACGATGTTATTTTATTACATGAATCGGGTTTAATCCCAGTACTCATCATTTATCGCGCTCAACTGACTTTCTTTTTGCGTAAAACAACTTCGTTACACTATTATCAAGTAGTACGGAAATGCGTTCATATTAAATCAAGTACTTTACCTTTATTTAAACGAGTAGCTTTGCAAACGGCGTGAAAATGCCAAACATTCTTTTTCCAAAAGTTGAAGTTTACCTAATTTACGAGATACAAATCTTTTAGTTTAGCTTCATGTAGTTTATAGTCTTAATCCAAATAACATACTTTCTTTAAACGATTGAGTAACGTATACCTTATGTGTGGTAGGTTATTCTTAATCCGTAATCAATGTATTAAGCGACGATGCAGGAATGTAATATCATTTTTATGTATCTTGAAACACATGCGAGATGGAGGTTCCTCTTGGTTTTAATAATGTAATTATTGTCATTTCCACTTTATTGTGGCTGATGGTTGTTAAATCTTATTACGATTTACGGAAATCGGTAAAACATTATTCTTTTAAAAACGAGTATTTTCATTGCTAGGAATGAGGTTTGTAGCTTTATGAGACTTTAAAATCGATTTAATTAAGTCAATGATTCCTTTTATCTCTCTTGAAGTACGTTATACTCTTTATAAGTAGTATAACTTAAGCATAAAACCAAGTATTACTATTTGCTTTAGAAAGCGATTCTTTAATTAACTTTGAAATCTTGAAGATTATTATTGAGGGCTTAGAAGTCAAAGCGTTTATCGTAAAACCCGTTAAATTAACTTTGCGTACGATATAATTACTATATAGCATATATATATATATATATATATATATACTGCACAAATATCGTATAGAGTATAGGAAGAATCACGTACCACCGCGGCGATTATCGTACATAGCGACGGCTCCAATGCATGTCCATTAGCTCTCCTGCTTGAGTAGAATCACATGCACTTGCGTTACTTCAATACTCTGCTTGGTCGCCTGAAGTCTCCAGCGTCTGAACTACTCTGCGAGAATAATTCTGAATCTGATTCGTATTCTCTGGAAAAATTAGGCGTGACTTCCACTGCGCGAACTCACCTTTGATACTTTATGTCTGATCGCTTATGTAAGTCGTTGATTATGCTTTAATATTATTCTAATGTGATTTCAATTCGAATTATAATACGCATACCATTCTTACATATATCTCCGCGCCATTTCTATACTACTACGGTATGCGCCAATTTCCCGGTCTGATATTGAGAAGATTAGTATTTACCTCTCGTTAAGCCCCAAGGAAATTATCAAGTTATAATGTAGATCACGAGCCAGCGTTTAGCTCTATCACGGTAGCTCGACCGCTGAACAATACTTAGAAGTTCTGCACAGCAACATCTTCAACTCATTTATGAAAGTTCGTAGGGTTTCGTTTAGTAGCTAAAGGGAAGTATAATAGTATTTAGGCTTTTAGTATGGTGTAACACTTTGTATTACTCACAGGTATTTGGGCTGAGTATTTCAGAATAAATATGATGCAGAATGCACTCTCTCAAGAGGGGTGTTCTGAAAACAACTGTAGGCGAGGAGATGTTTCGCGAGCCTCTCAGAGAGGGAGGAGGCCTTGGGCCAATTCTGCTTTTAAGGGGAGAGGATTTTGGAGCTTGAAATGATTTGTGGATGAAGATTTAGTCTTGTTGGAGGGGTATTTATAGGCAATCAATGGCCAAGATTAAGCAGTGGAGGCAAGTGGAGGTGAGGATTTGGACATGTGTTATTGTGGGTCTGGCCTTACATCCAATCTGCCCAGCGCAGATATCCTATATAATGTGAGATGAAACAGCATGATTTAAATCCGTTCAGAAATTGACTCAAGTGTCACCTCCTAGTTGATCCCCAAAATATTTCATCTCTCTCTGGAAAAATCAGCAAAAATATTAAATGACATAGCGTATTAATTTTTTCACTTATGAAAGTCAGGAAAGCGTTTAGTGGAGAAAATGATTCTGCTAGTTATTATGCAATTCGTCCCTTAGTCTTCTTTAAGGCTGCCAAAAAGCTTTGTGCGATACGCCTAAAGTACATACTCTGGAAATCTGGTATAACGTTCTCCCTCGTAGAAACATCGTCGAATGTTCCTTTACTCCGAAACTGGTCGCATTAAAAAGTTCCTCTTTACGAATTTTAATTGCCACATGGCCACCAAAATAACTGTATGATTACTTAACGTGATCGGCAGGAATCATGGTACAAGCTTCCACCGGTCTAAAAAGATATTCCGCCCGCTACTTCCTAATGTGATCATTTATTCTCTGGCGTATGTTCGCCTTTCGCCTGCGTATTACTCTTCTCGAACAACGAACTCTTACATTATCACCGTACCATACTTGATCATTCATGATTCCCAATTTAGGTCTTACCTCGAACTTAGTGCGTCTTACTAGCCTCGATCTTAACTCAAGCCGTTTTCAGAAATGCCACGTCCGTGCGGTCGAAACGTATCGAACACAAATACGATGGTCATTCTAAACTTGGGCACAACGCACCTGCGTGACCCTACCACCCCGGCGGGACCAACGAGAACTGACCGGTTGCCCGCAATCTGGTAAGCGGGTTGACCCGCGTCGGTACTGACTCGACCATTATCAACGCAACCTTGTTCCGTCACGGAACAATCTTACTAATTAGCGTGCGTAGAAAAATTACCAACTCATTCGCGCTACCCGGCCGGAACATCATCTGCCAATACAGGCGTATGAGCACTCGCGACAAGGATGCGTTTGCAAATCCTTTACTCGAGAGCGACGCCACGTCTAAAGGTCTCGATATAATATTCTAAGGTTAAATACGCCACTTGTCCCAATGCCCATCCCCTTTGACTAACACGTATTTTCTAAGCTGCCCAGTGCTCATAACTATCCGTCATGGCACTGTATCAGATCGTCGTCTAAGCGTACAAAACTCACAGAGGGTTAAGGATATCTCTGCGTCTGCTGCCGCTCCTAATCGCTGGCTATACTGGTGCGTCATTAATAGAGAGTGATGAACGACCATAGATCCGTAGTCTGTCTTTATCCATGATCTTTCGGTGGACCGGTTTCGTAAATATTACGCTGTCGCATGTAAAACAAACTCCAGAACTATGCGACACTCACGTTGCGGTCTACGCAGCCTGGTAGGGTGGCTTGATTTAGCTAACACGCACTCACTTATCCCAGATCGCCGGGCCACGGCCTGCTCGAATACTCTGGATGCAGAAGATTGTGGAGGACCACTGCCATGCGTGAGGCGCGTAGCGCAGTGCAACTGCTGGTAGTCAGCTCAATCGCCGAACCTGCTACATTACGACCTGCCTGTTGATCTACAGTCATTCAGTCGACATTCCAAAGCTCCTGGCATCCAGTCATCGCTTCGTATCACGGGCAATGTCATGCGGTGAAGAGCTATACGAACAAGCCTGCTGCCCGATAGTCATTGACCTCGGTGGCGTGTGATTGCGCTCATCCTCGCCTTCCGGTACCAATGCGGGGCGTCTGGAGCTATTAGGTCGGAAACTCCGAATTGTACTCGGCAAATGCGCCCGGCTGCCTCGCGTCCAAAATCAGCCGGCCGACCATAACATACGTGGAAGTAATCGCTAAATGCGAGAACTTCGTCCATTCTTTGGAAGTGCATACTCTCCCAGGATAGCTCCGAATCAAACGATCATTGCGGTATGCGGTAAGTCTGGCTAAGACAACGACTCGGTCTCGGAAGTAGCCAGTCACTCTCGTGGTCATTGTATTTGTCCGGATGAACTCGCGTGGGATCGTCTAACAGGCCTCGACCAGTAGAACTGCGGAACTCTGACTCGAAAGTCCGTGCCGCCGAACTACTCCGGTCTCGGGTGAACCCGTGATCGCTCACCCCAGGCGGAATGTTTCAAATCGGCTTATCCGTGCCTTGCCAACATCACGGCGATCTTGGGCGTATCGCGTAACCCGTCACTGCTGCTCGGTGTGGGATGGGAGGTTGATCTTGTGATCTCGACCCATTTCTTCTTGACTCTAAGCTCTATTGAAGTTGTGGCGTATGAAACCGCCGTCATATGCTTATCTCGGTAAAGACAGGCATGCCGCGTACTCCTCTTTGCTCCGGCCGTTCAGGGCATTGTGACTGATCATACAAGGCGCCACGGTAGTGCATCGTGAGGAAAATGATCAGCAACCTGATATGAAGCGTTACTCAATGACGCGATTTGCGGGAAAAAGTTCCGCCTTCGGCATGTATGTATATAAGTTCCCAAATGAGCGGTTACGTCCCGACCTCTGGTGGACTGCAAGTTCAAAACATGATGGCGAGGCCAGGCCTTACACCACAGTACAAATATCCTGGCGGCAGGACCCGTACCAAATGCTAAGCTTAAGACGGAGCTTTCCCGGCAACTAAAGCGGTGATCTGAAACGAAGTTGGCAGTGAAATGCTACGGCATAGGCGGCCGAGAAGAGTCGATGCACAACGGTACCAGTATCGGCCCGAAAATCGTAAAGCCGTCATAGCGTTAGTCTATTATAAAGCCGGGAACGCATGTAGTGATAACCAAAACTACGATTCCTGATAAATATGTGATCGTGTCAAGACGAGTTTCTGGCATACCTCAAAGTCATGCATCAAGCAAATGCGGGGTAAGTGCGAGGGCATGGCGAGCTACTAAAAACCCCGATTACAACAAGGTAAATGGCTTGTATCATGAGATACTGTCTAGGCCGTCACATGATCAAGGCGGCCACTCGCGCGATTGCTCCTAATGTCTTGGCGTCTAGCCACTACGGAACTCAGTAGCTCGCGTATGGGACCCGACTCGATGGCACGCGTGAAATTATTCAGCGTCGGTAGCTACTCCCCGTGACGTCACTGGACTCGTCGTCAGCGTAGCCCTGTAATCACGCATGACCACAAGGGCGCATACTAACACGGAACTCCAGTAGCTCGCATGGGGCCAATACGGACTGCGTAAAGGTATTCTCGAATCATAGGTCAGCCTAGACACGCTGAGTCTACCGCGTCGGGTGAACAACCCCGGCGGAGGCTTATAGGTGATATAATATCAACATGATAGTTTTATCGTTAAAACAACCCCTAAACCTGATAAGGAAAACCCATATACCAACCTATGTGAGATACTAACTCAGTAGCATCTAACATGTTTACTGTATCAAAAGTCAACAAGAAAGTATTACAGGGACTAAACACAAATCAATACTGATCAGTTATTCACACCGGTACTTTCACACATTATCTTGCCCTAACAAGTTCGGGTTTTAGCCCCAGAAGTACTTTACGTATTGCTTTTAAAAATAAAAAAAGTGATTATCGGCACAAATAAAAATCAAAACCTTATGTATAAATCAAGTAACAACAATTCTTTCTGGCGCTTAGGTTGCCTAATTTCAATTATAAGTTTAGTTTTCGAAGGTTTGGTAGTTAAGTAGCTTTAATCCTTTAAACAATTTGAAAGCATATACTCTAAGTGTGAAGGTTATTATTATTAAGTAACAATCTTGTGCAGACCATGATCTAATGTAAATGTAATATCATTTGTCTCATCTTAGCAGCTATCTGCGAGATGGAGGTTACTGGTTTTAATAATGCTTTATTAGTCGCGATATTTCATTTATTAAGCGTGTGGTTTGTTGACATTTATTACGTCGGTAAAACATCATTCCTTTTGAAAACCAAAAATACTATTTATACGAATGAGGTTTCACACTTTTAACAAAATTCATATTAGTATAATAAGTCGAGTCTCTTATTTCATGCATCCAAATAAATCGTTCTTTTATCAACTGCCGTGATTATACCTATACCGTAAAGCCTTAGTATAACTCTTAGCTTTAAAACCAGTGTTCTTTTCTTCTTTCAAAAAAAAAAGGTTTCTTAATTCTTTTGAACTACTTGAATTCTTTTTATTAGGGCTTAAGTGGAAGACATTGCGTAGTATTATCGAGCTTAAGTCGAAGACATTCTTGTAATTATATTGAACTAGTCGAAGACATTGCGTAATTATTATTGGGTTAACATCAAATGCGTCTACTGGTATATCGTATTCTTTAAAATATCATGCTTTCGAGGATAGGAAGAATCTATATATACCGGCGAAATCCACATGCCCAGAGTTGAATATGTCGTGCGCGAGAAGAATGCGACCCATAACGATCAAATCGATACATCGGCGTCGGTATGCTGTACAAAACTCTAAAGCGAGAGGGTTCGTTATTACATGGACATTGGCGACAACACGGGTGAGCTACTCGAGTCTCTTTGTGAAAGCGATCATATGTAAATCACAGTTCTATTATTCATTTTTTTAAACCGCCTATGTGATAGCAGTTGATCTATTCTTTAATATCACCAAAGTAATTTAATATACTTATTCTATCTTCTACCGGTATATGCTCACAATTACAAGGAGATAGGATTGTTACTGTGGCCAATAATATCCTAGATAAATTAATGTTGAGCAAGGTTTGGCTCTTTAAGTTGTGCGCTCAGGGTAGCTCGAAAAGCCTTAGAAAGTTCTTATGACTTTCTACTAAGGACTAAGGGATTTGGGCTGAGGTATTTTGGGCATTATAGCAAATACTAGAAACAGCTTTTGACCAAGGGAGGGGTAGGTTTGACTAGGCTAGGGGATCAGCTCTCGGCTAGAAACTTAAAGGGAGGGGTGTGTTTGGACAGCAACAAGAAGGGAGGGAGGATTTGAGACAGAAAAGATTGCTCGATTTAGGATGGAAATAACTCTTGACAAAGGGGGTATTTATAGGTCGAGGATGGCTGACCGACTGAGGCGAATGGTGCCAAGTGCAAGGCAGAAGTGTAGGAGGTGAGGATTTGAGGCAAGTTAATAAGTCGCTTGACGACTTGCACCCGCTGGTATCCACCGCAGATAGCCTATGACAGAATGGCCGTCCATTATTTTATCTTTAATCAAGTGACAAAGTCCACCAATGAGAGAGGTGTGCCAGTGTGGCCATACCAGTTACAATCTGAAGATGTTCGTGCGTCTCTCCGGAAAAATCACCAAAAATTAGAAATAGACATGGGAATTTATCTCTACATGAGTTTAGTAAAACGTTTAGGTCGGAAAGCGACTCTAGCGGGTGTTGTGCACAAAGTAAATCGTCGAAGCCAACTAGGGGGTGACACGTGTTGCCACCTGCTAAAATCGAAAATATTTCATCTTAGAAAATATCCCTGATAGCGAAAATCCTCGAAAACAAAGTGGGCCCAACAAAAGCAGTAAATTTTCTCCGTGGAGCCACGGCGTGACCATTTCAGAAAATAAAATTCCATAATTCTCTGGCTAATAATATTCGAGAAGTCAGAATAACAAATCTGGAATCCAGATTCCACGATGTAACGAACCTTTTTCTGCTTAAAACTTGAGAAACTTTTAATGTGGAAAAATCACCTGCGTTAATTCTTCTTTCCAATTTCAATGTGAATTGTGTTCGGGAATTGCGTGGAGTCTCTGCGTACATACCACTGAAACTACGAGGGTCATAACATTACTCCCCTCGCCCAAGAAACATTCAGATCGAATGTTCAACGCCTGATATGTCGAAAACAAGCGATGCGCGATATAGTCGCTTCTTTGCTTTATACTTACGGAAACAACCATGCTGTTTGGCCCTGACACAACAAGCGCGTACTTATCTCCGAGTCGAGAATGCACCGTCGCGAAAGAAACTCTACTGGAGGTCTAAAGATACTCCGCCCTTTACTCTTTCTGAGCGAAATGTGATCACGCTATCATGTATCTGTGCTGTGACTGCTTCCGTACCCACTTTTGCGCATCAACTTTGCGCTTTACTCGTCGTACTATACCGTTCTATGAACTCTTCTTATCACTTTACGTATGTTTACGATGCGCTTTGCCCCGCGACTCACGGTGCTGTAATAACCTCTGATGAGCTCCACTTTATCGGCATACTATTTGAACAAGTCTGAACCAATTTGCATGCGCGCTGGCAACACATCGAATCAATCGATCGTGCAATCTTACTAAGCGACACATAAAAAGGCTTCTGACGGCGACACCGTCATCTCGAAATGGTAGCTATATAATACATTACTCAACAAGAGGCGAAGAGAATCATAAGCTACTCCGAGGAAATCCATGACATGGCAGGGGTGAATGCGACAACGAGATTCTAGTTCTAAACTTTTTTGGTAACTCTTCCGGAAAAAGCGGCGTATAACTTGGACTCCCGTCGGCTGATAAGGTGAAGGTAGGCTTTCCACAGGTGCAACCTTACAACCTTCTTGAAATAATCATCTCATGACTTACTCTACAAGTACGAGTTTGGTAAAAGATAAAATGGGTTGACCCGTTATTAGCCGGCTAGCCTGCTGATCCGAGGAACACGTCCACGAACTTCGTACAATAGTTAACTAAACTGGGCCTAACACCTACATTGATCCTAACTGGCGGGACTTCGTCTGACCCTATCTACCCAAGCAGCGAATTGGGTCTGACGCAACATGACCTCGGCGCAACCCGGTAGGCCAAGGCGGCAGCGCGAAAGCTACTGAACTCCGTCGGAACAATCGCGATCACGTTCACCGAAAAACTAGCGGTCTTCTAAGCTCAACCACCTGCTTTACGTTTCACAACACTCGAGATTCATCCCACGCCAAAAAATATCTCAAACCTTATATTATACTGCACCAACGATAAGGTCAAGCACTGAAATAATTCTTTTACCCAAGATAAGTGCTTGCTCTAAAGGTCTTAACCTGGCGTAATGTCCCCAAGGCTCCCAGCTCTCTGCTGTCCCCAATCTCACTAAGGTTAATTAATCTTGATTCTAATCACGCTAACACCATGGCACTTGAAAACAATACTTAAGATATTTTCTGCATATAAATCTCACAAAGGGTTAGGATATACTGTACAACTGCAGCTAATGTTCCCACGAAAGTCATTGTCGAAACGCATAATGTGCATGGTAGGAAGGTGATGAACTATCAGCGATCCGAAAGGCACGAGGTCCCTACATCCCCGCCAACTACAGGTTGGACAATCTCTATAAAATATGGCCACTATTGTCATGAACATAACAGGCTGGCCTTGGCTGCGACCACGCGATGACATGCGACCTGGCAGCCCTTGCAGAGGTGGGGGTGGCCTCACCAGCCTACGCCCTTCGCACCACCGCTTCAGATCGCTGCAGATGTGGCCCGATGCATTGGTGAAGGTCTTATGCCTACTTGCATCCTTCCTCATAGAACATTCCCTACGCGGCGTATGGCCACAATGACAGCCACTGATAAAAACAACGCCGGTAAAAAGAGCGAGCTGACCTTTCCCAGGGATTAGCGCCTTTGCCACTGCTGTAATTTCTTGAGCTTGAACTTTGTGGAGGGGACCACTACCGCCGCTGGAGAGGAGCGCGTGTCTGTCTAGCTGTGTTTGGCGGGTTCGCGCTCGAGTTACCAAATGATCTGCCGATCGGGCATAACGCTGTGATGCTTTTTTTTGTCACGCCGATCTCCTACCTCTCTCGGGCATTGCACACGTAATCCACGACATAGCTGGCTGCGTTCTTTGATGAAAAACTACTCGCTACATGACCACTTGCTTTAGATAAAGCATCGAAATATCCTTGGTATCTGGAAATTACATAAAATACTCTTTTAGGGTTGTGAGTCCACTTTACTGGCAATGTAGTGATCTCGCTTCGATCCATATTTTTACGCTCAGTCGTTAGAGCCCAGAAGGTCAGGGATGTCATGTGCATGATGAGGGCTATGCCCTGTTGTTGTACTTAAACTTCCTTCTTCTTGGTGGCGTCCGCAGAACTCTACCGCGTGAAGCATCGCGAGGTGATGATTGGGCTGTGCTGCCAAATCTCACGTACTGCCAGTGCCTTGCTGTGACTCGCCCGGTGCACCATACGGGCTGGAGGTTTCTGGCGTGGAGGCACTGCGGTAAAGGAAGGAATCACGTTCAGAGGGTTAACTTATAACACGACTCTAAAAGCACGATCTCCAGTGAGAAAAAATGAAAACGATCGCTAAATATCCTATAGCACCTCGCACGATTATTGGTGTGGTGCGCAAACCATACGCGAGATGGCTCGAAGACTACACCTAGATGCGGTCGCAATGACACTTTCAGAGGATCGCGCTGCTCACGTACCATACTGTCACGACCGGATTCGGGCAGGTATTTGGTCGTACGGAGCCCAAGTAGTAAATGCTCCAGAGGAAATGAAGTGGCGGAAATAAAACAACCATCAATATGAAGCATTATAAATAAGATGCGGTTTTGCAGGAAAAGGTTGCCCTTTAGGCGCATATATGTATATAAAGTACCCCAAAATGAGCAGATTGTCCAAGCATCCCAACGCTGCTGCGGTCTGGGGTACCTACAGAGTTTAAAAAGCGACAATGGCGGGAGCGGGGCGCCATGTACCTGAATCAGAAATATCTGCGACAGCGGCGGGACCGTACAAAAATCGCTTCAAGCTTAGGGAAGCGGAGCTTTCCCATTATGTGAAAGCGGTGATCCTAGAGCGGGGATCAACGGTGGAGATACGCTTTAGCTGCGGCGTAAGGCGCGGCCCGAAGGAGTCGATCTGGCAATTGCAGTATGTGGCGAAAATACACGTAAATGAAATCATAGTGAGTCATATAAAGCGAGAGACATGTATGATAACGAAAACTTCTGATTCCTGATAAATAAGCGATGCCGTATCGAGGCGGACTCGCGCCCTCAGAAGTCAAATGCATAAAGCCATGCGTCTACGGGGTAATCCCGAGGGCATAGCCCGACTACT
This sequence comes from Przewalskia tangutica, assembly GCA_029844215.1. Lineage (NCBI taxonomy): Eukaryota > Viridiplantae > Streptophyta > Magnoliopsida > Solanales > Solanaceae > Przewalskia > Przewalskia tangutica. Next base: position 17,750 of record JAQGDG010000085.1, read on the forward strand.
AAAAACCCCGGTACTGTAACAAGGTCGTAAGCGTATCATGAGAATGCTGCACATGAACCGTCACATGATCAAAAAACGCGGCCTTTGCTCGCCGCGAGTATCTAATGTCTTGGCGTCTAATACGGAACTTCAGTGTCTCGCATGTGGAAGCCGCTCCGATAGCGGCCCGCATGAGTATTCCGCGCATCGGTAGCTTACTCCCCGTGGCGTCCACGGACTCGTCGTCGCGTAGCCCTGCAATCTACCGCATGACCACAAGGTAGACGTACTAACACCGGAACTCCGGGTAGCTCATGCCGGCCACTCCTGATGACTGCATGTAAGGTATTCTCGAATCTAGCCGTCACTGGAAGCGCTTTGAGTCTACCAGCGTCCGGATGGCGAAACAGCGGAATCATGGGTGATATAATATCAGCATGATAGTTTTATCGTTAAACAACCTAAGCCTGATAAGGAAAACCCTGCTCAAGCATCGCGAATACTAACTCGCGTAGCATCCTAACATGTTTACTTATCAAGTCGGCAAAGTATTACAGACTAACACAAATCAATACAATCAAGTTATTCACACAGTACTTACATTATGCTTTAACAAGTTAGGGTTTTTACAAGAAGTACTTTATGTATTACTCTTTTAAAAGATTCATTTCTTTCATAAAAGTCACACACAATGCAGTAGTATAAAATAAAGTGATTATCCTTTGAAGTAAATCAAAACATTTCTCTTTGTAAAATCAAGTAACAACATTCTTTTCCCAGCGCTTAAGTTTGCTTCTAATTTCAATTACTCAAGTTTCTCATTTTGAAAGGTTTCATAGTTGTAGCTTTAATCCTTTAAAACAATTTGAGAAACATATACCTAAGTGTGAGAAGGTTATTATTATTTCGTAACAATCTTATTAATGACCATGATCTAGTAAATGTAATATCATTTTGTCTAATCTTAGCTCACTGGCGGATAGAGGTTTCTCTTGGTTTAATACTTTATTAGTGTGATATTTCCACTATTACCGTTGCTTGCGTGGTTTGTTCGACATTTATTCGATCGGTAAAACATCATTCCTTTTGAAAACCAAAATACTATTTACTCACGAATGAGGTTTCACACTTTTAACAAAATTCATATTAGTATAATAAGTGAGTCTCTTATTTCCTTAAATCAATAAATCGTTCTTTTTATCACTCTTAGTTATACCTAACTTCCCGTAAAGCTAGTATAACTCTTAGCTTTTAAAACCAAGTGTTACTCTTCTTTCAAAAAAGGTTTCTTAATTCTTTTGAACTACTTGATTCTTTTATTCGGGCTTAAGTCGGAAGACATTGCGTAATTATTGTCGGAGCTTAAGTCAGAAGACATTGCCGTAATTATTATTCGAGCTTAAGTCGAAGACATTCATTAATTATTATTCGATTAACACGTGCGTCCTACATACTATATACATATTCTTTAAAATATCATGCTCGAGAGGATAGGAAGAATCACATGCAACCTTCGGAAATCCACTGCGAAGTTGAATATGTGGCGCGGAGAATCGACACATAACGATCGAATACGTCTATCAGCGTCCGGTATCGTACAAAGCTCTAAGCGAGAGGTTCGTTATTCTATGGACATTTGGGCAACTTCCCTACAGGTGAGCTACTCAAGTCTCTTAAAGCTTGAGTCTGTAAATCTGATTCTATTATTCATTTTTTAAACCAGCCTACTTGTGATACTTAGTTCGATTCTATTCTTTAATATCCTTCAAGTATTTAATACTTATTCTATACTTCTAGTATATATACTCTAATTACAAAAGGAGGATAAGGTTATTTACATCGGTAGCCCAATAATATCCTAGATAAAAGTCAGCTGAGCGAGTTTAGCTCTCTCAAGTTGTGCTCAGGTGGCTCGAAAACCTTAGAAGTTCTTGCTAACTTCTACTAAGGACTAAGGGATTTGGGCTAGGGTATTTTGGGCATTATAACAATACTAGAGGCAACTTTTCAGCCAAGGAGGGGGTAGGTTTAGTAGGCTAGGGGTTGCTCTCGGAAATCTTCTCAAAGGAGGGAGGTGTGTTTGGGCGAAAACAACAAGAGGAGAGGGAGGATTTGAGACTTAGAAAGATTGCTCGATTTGAGGATGAAATAACTCTTGACAAGGGGTATTTATAGGTCAAGGGATGGCCAACCAAAGGGCGAAGATGGTGCCAAGTGCAAGGCAAGTGTGGGGTGAGGATTTAGGCAAGTGTCCTTGGCCGACTTGCACACAAAATATCCTACCAACTACGTGACAGAATGGCCATCCATTCGGCCTGTCTGCGTGACAAGTCCCGATGAGAGGGTGACAAGTGTCGCCTCGTTGATCAAAGTGTTCGTCTCGGAAAAATCATAAAAATTAGAAATGACATAGCGAATTTATCCTGCGAGTTTAGTAAAGCGTTTAGTCGGAAAAAGCGACTCTAGCGGGTGTTGTGCACAAAGTGAAATCGTCGAAGCCAACTAGGGGTGACGCGTGTGCGCCTGCTACGTCAAAATATTTCATCTTCGAAAATATCCACAATGGCCAAAATCTAGAAAACAAAGTGGGCCCACTTGGCAGTAAATTTTCTCATGGGCCCAGCGTGACCATTTCAGAAAATAAAATTCCATAATTCTCTAATATTCCAAGTCAGAATACCAAATCTGGAATCAATTCCCGTAATGAACCTTTTCCTTATGAAACGAAACTTTTAGTGGAAAAATCTCGTTCTTATTTCCAATTTCAATGTCGAATTCTAAATGCGTGCGTCGTCTCGCATACATACCTGAAACTACGGGTATAACACCTCTCTGCTACACTATGGCTCCGCCATTGCCGCCCATCTGAGCAGGTTGTTACTGCGCGGAGGCATAAGCGGTAAAATGAGATCGTCGAGAGGGTCGACTTATAACTGACTCAAGGCGATCTCGAGAATGAGAAGAATGGAAACCAATCATAAATGTCCTGCGACCTCGATTATAGATGTGGTGCCGCAACATTCCGATAATCGAACTCTACTAGATACGATGCAGCGAACCTTTCAGAGATTAAGCGCTCGATACCCACTTTTGTCACGACCATTCGGGGCGTGTTGGTGCTACCGGACCAGTAGTCATACATCGGAGAAATCAGCGGAACATAAAACAAGACATGAATCAAATGTAAAATAGACACATTTATCTGAGAAAGTCGCCTTTCGGTATATATATATCTGAAGTTTGAACGATTCTCCTTTTACAACCTGACCCTTGGCAGTACTCTGAGACCTCTAAGATTTTTATACAACAACTATGGCGGAATGGGGCCGCCATACCTGAATGTACAAGAACCTACAACTTGGAAAACATACCCAGATAAGCCTCGGGAGAAAGCGGAGCTTCCCAATCTGTTGACTGCGATCCACATGGCGAGGATCGGCGGCGGTGTACCTGCGCGGCGTGAGCGGCCCGAGGAGGTCGATCTGACATGTACCGAGTATGTGAAATCCGAAAAATGCGTAAGTGAAATCATAACGTCTATATAAAATAGAGACATGTATGATGACCATTCTGATTCACAATATAATCTAGCACACATATCAAGTCGAGGACTCACGCGTAAAGTCATCACTCAAATATAACTCGAGAATTTAACATGGCAATGCGAGGCCGTCTTACCTCGGTACAAGCGTGGCCATGGAACCATCCCTAATGAAGCATACCGTGGGCGCCCGTCGATGTCGGTATGTCCAAAGAAATAGATAACAATCAATGGGCGTACTCGTGGACCACCCATCGATGTCGGTATGTCAAAAGCAAATAACAAGATAACACTTCTAATGGAAGCATACCGTGGGCCACCCATCGATGTCGGTATGTCCAAAGGAAGTAACAAGATAACAATCAAAAATGGAAGCATGCTCGTGGGCACGTCGCCCATGCGTCGGTATGTCAGCGAATAACAAGATAACACCACTTAATGGAGCGTGCCCGTGGGCCACATCCGTGTCGGTATGTCGAAAGGAAGTAACAAGATAACAATAAAAATGGAAGCATACTCGTGGGCCACCCATCGTGTCGGTATGTCCAAAGCAAATAACAAGATAACACTCTAATGGAAGCGTACGTGGGCCTTGTCCGATGTCGGTATGTCAAAGGATCGATATAGTGGAAGCATACCGGGCCACCCATCGATGTCGATATGTCCATCAATCAATCGGATAGGCCCTCGGCGAGAGGCGGTATGCGAAATACAACATTTGCACAACAAAGGTTATCACCACAAGCGTGGACAAGTTCAATCATACTTACATCATTTATTTTATTACAACAAATCGGTTTTAATCCCAAAGTACTACATACATTTATCCTTTCAAAGCGACCTCTTTTTGCGTAAAAACAACTCGTTACTATTATCCGTAGTACCAAATACGTTCATGTTAAAATCAAGTACTTTACACTATTTTAAACCAAGTGGCTTACACGCTTTTAGAACAGCGTCAGTATGACATTCTTTTCCAAAAGTTCAAGTTTGCCTAATTTGGATACTCAAGTCTTTTAGTTTGAAAGCTTTCATAGTTTATAGTCTTAATCAAATAACATACTTTCTTTTAAAACAATTGAGTAACGTATGCCTTATGTGAGTTATTCTTATTCATAATCAATCTTATTAAAGCGACCGTGATCTAGGAAATGTAATATCATTTTGTCTTATCTTAGCTTCTATGCGGATGGAGTTTCTCTGGTTTTAATAATACTTAATTATTCAATACATTTCCTTTATTAAGCCAATTGATGGTTTGTTCGATACTTATTCGATTTACAAATCGATGAAACATTATTCTTTTAAAACCAAGTACTCATTACTCACGAATGAGGTTTCACACTTTAACGGACTTTAAAATCAATTTAATTAAGTCAACAGTTCCTTTTATCTCTCTTAAGTCGTTATACCTAACTTCCCATAAAGCTAGTATAACTTAAGCTTTCAAAACCAAGTATTACTCTTCTTTCAAAGCGGTTCTTAATTCTTTTGAAATACTTGAATTCTTATTATTCGGGCTTAAGTCAAAAGACATTATAGTAAAACCACGTTCGATTAACACGTGCGTCTACGTACTATATATATATATATATATACTTTTAAAATATCATGCTCAAGAGTATATGAAGAATCACATACCTCGTGGCGATTATCGACTATAAGCAAATAGCTCGAAATCTTGTAATCAGGCTGGCTCTTTCCACCGCCGGTAGAATCGCTACTGCGATTTGACCTATACTTGGTCATACAAGTCTATCAACGTCTAGAATACTCTGCAGAATAATTCTAGATATAGATTCCTTATTCTCTACGAAAATTGGGCGACTTCCCACTGCCACTAACTACAAGTCTCTGTAAATCTGATCGTATATGTAATCTGATTCAGTCTTCTTCTTTAATATTCTTCTGATGTGATTTCAATTCAATTCTCTTCTTTTATACCATTCTTCTATATATCTTATACTCATTTCTATACTACTACAATATGTAATTTCCAATTACAATAGAAGGTCAAGAGTATTTACCTCATTAAGCCCAAAATTATCCAAGTTATAATGTCGATCCTGAGCAACGTTTAGCTCCTACTCTGGGCGCTCAACCGCTCAAACAACCCTTAAGTTCTACACAACTTCTTCTTAATACTTCAACTCGCTATGAAGATTTCCTTAGGATTTCGTTTAGTAGCTAAAGGAAGTATAATAGTATTTTTGGGCTTTTAGTATAGGTGTAACCTTGGAATACTACAAGGTATTTGGGGCAAGGTATTTTGGAATAGTAACAATACTTGGAGAATACTTTTCTACCAAAGGGTGTTTCTGAAAACAACTAGGCAAGGGGAGATGTTTGGCCAAAGCCTCTCAAAGGAGAGGGCCTTGGGCGAATTCTGAGGAGAGAGTTTTAGACTTGGAAAATGATTTGTGGATGAAGATTTAGTCTTGCATTGGAGGGTATTTATAGGCCAATCAATGGCCAAGATTAAGCCAAGTGGGGCAAGTGGAGGGTGAGATTTGGACATGTGTGTGTGGGTCCCACCTATCAATCTACCACACAAATATCCTACTAATCTTGACCAAAGAAAGGCAAGCGCCCAAGTTTACGTCCATTTGAGGTGACAAGTGTCACCTCGTTAATCCAAAATATTTCATCTCTCAGAAAAATCCACAAAAATAATAAATGACATAGCCAGTAATTTTCCCTTAAATCAGGAAAGCGTTTAGTCGGAAGCGATTCTTTTATAGTTGTGCAAAAATTCCAAGTATAGTTACTATTCCTAAATACTAGCCAATCCTTATAGTATTTAAGTAGAAGTTGTGTAGAACTTCTAAGGGTTTCTTGGAGCTATCGGGCGTGCAATTGGGAGCTAAACCTTGCTCGGGATCGACTTTTAACTTGGATAATTTTGGGCTTATCGAGGTAAATATTATTGTCTATTGTAATTGGGTATTACGTATAAGAATAGTTAAGACTTGAGTATAAGATACTTAGAAGGTTATTAAAGAAAGAATTGAACTGAAATCACATCGAAGAATAATAAAGGTTGAGCTGTACTTACATGATTTGTATTCTGATGAACTTGAGTAAACAGTGGGTGGGAAGTCGCTTGATTTTCCGTAGAATAGAGAACCTACGCTTAGAACTTTATACGGTATAGTCTAGACGTTGATAGGCGTATTTGACTGTATAGGTCGATACTGCGGCGACATATTAGACTTGGCGGTGGGGTGGTTTCACGAGAAGGTATGTGATTCTTCCTATACTCTTGAGCATGATATTTTAAAATATATATATGATGCGGTGAGCATCGTGTGTTAGCGGGCGTAGTTTCTGCAATGTCTTTTGACTTAAGCCTGAATAATAAGAATCTTGAAGTCTTTCAAAAGAATTATAAATCATTTTTGAAAGAAGAAGAATATTGGTTTTAAAACAAAAAGCTTAAGAGTGATACTAGCTTTATGGGAAGTTAGGTATAACGACTTAGAAAGATAAATGGAGCAGTTTTACTTGTTTGTTTATGAAAATCTTGTATTGACTTACGCAAAGTATGAAAGGTGGTTTGATAAGTAAACATTGTTGCACCAGTAAGTCAGAACATGTAAAGAGAATGTACAAAAGGAAACATGACTTGGAAATTGGTAGTACGAAAGGAAGAATTGTTTCGCGGAAAATCTTCGGACGTCGGAAAGGAAAAATGTTCGTTATTGAAATGGGATTCTCAAAATGCATTATTTGAAGAATATGGAACTTATTAATATTATGGAAATTTGTTTCAGTTTGGTCATGTGGGCCAGAAATTTACGTTTTGTGGGGCATGAGGTTCTGAATTTTATGGACCCGAATGAGAGGCGACGTGGTACCCCAGCCCAAGTGGACTTGGTCGAATTAGAGGAGGTAGTATGGTCATTGACCATGGTGGAAGATAAGTCTTCGAGCTCTTGATAATGTTGACGAGGCCAGCTTGCGTGGGCTTGATCTGGTGAAACCTATCTAACCACTCAGTGTTGAAATCTTAGCCATCCATTGTGTTTTATATACATAGCTAGTGCAAGACAAGCTCATTTACACTTAGAAAATTTAGAGAACTTGAGCTTAGCCTTATGAAGCTCTCAGGTTTCACCATCTCCACATGAAGTTTGCAAATGTTGTCCATTGCACAGACTTAAAACCAAGGTTCCAAGAGTGTTGTAAGGTTATCTCAATAGAAAGATTTGGGAAAAGCGTATTTTTACGTTAGTCGCAGGCGGAAACTAGAGTTCTTGACTTTGAAGTTGGAACTTGAAGATGGGTTCTTCATAGACCTCTGAGTGCTTGGAGCGGATTGGAACTGGAAAGGAGCTAAGAATTGCTAAGGCGACTTTGGAATCTTGGAAATTTTAAGGGCTTATAAAGGTATATTCTTGTCGTTTTAGCAATTAAGGTTTACTTATCATTGTAGCTATGGTTATTAGAAAGCATGAGTTATATAGTATGAAGTTTGATATGTTTATTGGCTATTGGAACCTAATCAGGAAACTAGCATGTTAGCCTTAAGACTACAATTCAAGTTGATTATTCGTTTAAGTCGTCGCATGTTGTATAAAGAAGGAAATTGTAGTTGTTGAAGTTGTTTAGACTATCTAACATGTTAGACCTTAGAACTTGGAATTGTAAAAGAATTGGAAAGGACTTGTGTTGAGTCATTGTTGGCGAGAATGACTAGTAAGTATTGAACTACCATTATGAATTGTGGCGGAATTTTACGTATGGTAAGAGTGTAATCCCTTTGTTTGGTTGTTGTTTGGAGCCTTAAATGTGGCTTGTTGGTTGTGTATTCGGCCTTGAAAAGGTGGCAAAGTGAGTAGAAACAAAGGAAGTCTTTGATTTTCCGTAGAATTAGAGACTAAATACTTAGTATTATTCTACATAGAGACTAGAAGTTGATAGCCTTGTTGTGACCTTTATAGGTTGACACTTCTACGTCGGTGTATTGCAGCTTGTGGATTTAGCGAAAGGTATGTGAACTATCTCCTCTTCTAGCATGATTCCTTAAGATAAAGAAAGTAGGTTCTACTCCTTAAATGATCCATTCCTTGGTTGTATTTGGATTCCCTAAAATAGAATTTGTTCTATGTACTTCCTTGATTGTACTTGTTATACCCCGTATTTCCAGAGTATGTACGCGAGGACGTACGTAGGAAATTTTGAACTTCAAATAGGCTTGGCCGATTTAATTTTATGCCTGACACGGTTAAGTCGTTTTTGAAAGCGTTTTCCGACTTTCGTAGGGAATTTCGGCTATGTCCTTTCTAATTTTGCGGATTTTTCAGAGACGAAGCGTGTTGGACCAACAAGAGGCGCCAGCACCCTCTCATTGGTGGACTTCAATCGTCCATTTGGACGAAATGGATAAGCAAAGGCGTTTTGTTGCCTTGACAAAGTCAAGGTAGGTAGGATATTTGTGTTTGGTAAATCCTAGCCTACACTTGCCTAACACATGGATTGATCTTGGCCATTGGTTGGCTTTCACTTGGCCTATAAATACCACCCCTTTGATGAACTTATTCATCCACAAATTTGCCTAAGTCTTGAAAGCTCTCCTACTCCCTCCCTTTGTGTTAAGTTCGGCCAAGAGGCCTCCCCCTCCTAGAGGCCTTGGCAGGTACACCCCTCCTGGTTGTGTGGCCATGGTACCCCTAGCCTAGTTGCTTTAGTATAATACCCATCTTTTGGTAGAATACTCTCAAAGTATTGTTATAATGCCCAAATTACCTTAGCCTATACCTTGTAGTATTCTAAGGTTATACTTGTACAAAAAACCGAAATACTATTATACTTCCCGTCGGTCACAAAACCGAAACCTAGGAAATCTCCATAGTCCGTTGGAGTATTGTGTAGAAGTTGGTTAGAACTTCTAGGGTGGTTTAGAGCTGGTTGGGCGCTCGGAGTTGGAGCTAAGCGATTGCGGGATCGACTTTAAGTGGGATAATTATGGGCTTATCGAGGTAATTATCTTGTCCTCTATTGTAATTGGAAATTACATAATTGTGAATATATAGTTGAAGTATACTATATAATGGGTGAACGTAGTTATCGGCAATGTCTTGCGACTTAAGCTGAATTTAAAGAAAGTCTTGACGTAATTACATAGGGTTGTATTCTGATAGACTTGTGTAGTAATGCAGTGGAGTAGAATTGTACCCGTTTGGGTTAGATATATAACCCCACGGTTGGCTTGGTAGCGGCCTCGATAGAGGAGGAGATTTCTGTTGTTGCGGGGAGTCTTTGCCAATTTTACGTAGAATGTTCTCTGAAGAGACCTAATGTTAATAAAGCGCCTTGTGGCCTTATAGGTTGAAGTACTACGTGTGGTGCGATCGTGGCTTAAGGAGTGGCCGGCGGTGGAAGTACTTGGGCGTTTTGCTATTAGTCGATACTCGTCGCGAGGTATGTGAACCTCTTCCTATCTCTTCTAGCATGATATGTGTGAACTATGTAGTACGGTGAGCGTCACGTGTGCTAAATGTATTTGATTGGTGTAAACATAAAAGTGTTATAACGGCTTTATGGGAAGTTAGTTATATGACTTTATGTTGGTTAGAAAATACATGTGGTTTTAAAAGGTAGCGATTTGAACTATAAGCGGCTTGTTATGTGTTAATAAAGAACTTGAAGTATTTCAAAAGATTTTGAATCATTTTGAAAGAAGAAGTAATATTTGGTTTTGAAAAACTTAAGAGTTATACTAGCTTTATGGGAAGTTAGGTATAGCGGCTTAGAATGTTTCTTGATTTGGAAATCGAGAATGTGTATCGACAAACCAACTGCGAGCGTTAATAAAAGGAAATGTTTTGACTAATTAAGCATTATTAAAACCGGTAGAAACTTCCATCTGCATAGAAACTAAGATGAGACAAAATGATATTTCTAGATCATTCTTTGTAATAAGATTGTTATTAACAGAATATCCTACTCACATATAAGGCTTAGGTTTCTCAGTTGTTTAAAGGAGAATTATATTCTTAAATGAATAAGACTATGAACTACAAAACCTTTCTAAAATTAGGCAAACTTGAACATTGGAAAAGAATGTTGCTACTTGATTTTACAAAGAGAAGTAATCGATTTACTTTAAAAAGATAATCACTCTATGTTCATATACTACGGGTATTGTGTGGTTTTTTTTTGGGAAGTAACGTATCTTTTAAAGATTTAATGTATCAAGTACTTTGGGGATAGGTACCCGAACTTGTTAGTAGAAAGTACCTTGTGTGAATAACTTGATTGTATTGGTTTGTGATAGCCTTGTAATACTTTCTTGTTGACTTGATAAGTAAGCATGTTAGGATGCTACGTGTGTTAGTATCTTGTGATTATTATGTGAGGGGGTCACTCCTGTTGTGCTTACGTTGTTAAGCGTTAAGCGTTAATACTATTATTGTATCACATACCCTTGACTTATTATACAGGGCTTGCCACCCTTGATCACGGGTCTTTCTGGCTATCACGGTCCTCGTGACTATGCGGTGCGGTAGCTCGGATTTGATCATTCGGGTGTTTAGCCTGATGCGGGATTCCTATGCGATGCTGTTGAGACTATGCGGTCTTTTGAGACTATGCGGGTTGCGGGAGCCTGAGCGAATACCGGGGTTGGTGCGCCGATGCGCGGTATACCTCGGTGATGCAGGACCATGATTGAGAATACCTCATGCGGGTCGTGTGTGACCTATGCGGGCTGCGAAGTTCGAGAATAGAGCGCGCACATTGATATTGCGGGCGGTGGCGGCCGATCATGTGGTGCGGTCTAGAAAGACCTCGGGATACGATTTGTGGTATTTTTAGTCTTTGTGGGTCTTAGTAGTCGGCTATGCCTTCGTACTTGCCGTCACGGGTTTATTGTGATAACTTTGAGGGCGTGAGTCACGACTTGACATATTGGCTTATTTGTTGTGGGTAGTTTGCTTATCATACATGTCTCCTGCTTTATAGACTATTATGATTTCATTTCTGATTTTTAGTTTCATACTACTTTTGTTGTCTTGACCTCTTGCCCGATGACGTATAAAGAGGCGAGCCTCTCGAGGAACAGAGCCGAACCGTGGCTCATATGGCACATCCCGAGGAGAAGCCGTTGGGCATGCCTCGGGGATCATAAGCGGCAACTTTGTGGGTCTTTGAAGGTTGTCTCACCGCAAGCCGATTACAAAGTGGTATCGAGCGATTAATCCTCGGAAAGTGTCTGGACCGCATCGATAGAGTCTTGATTATCGGTGTGTTGTGCACCACACCAATGTCGAGGAGGCTATAGGATATTTAGGAGTGGTTTCTATTCTTCTCACTCGAGATCGTGCCTTAGAGGCTGTGTTGTAAGTTGGACCCTCGGCGAATTCTTTCCTTATCGTTATGCCTCGCGTGAGCAGCAACCCGAGCCGGGAGGCAAAGCGGCCGAGGAGGCTGCGAGTAGAGTTGAGGGTGGCGAGGCGAGCCCGATCATTACCTAGGGTAGTGCTTCATTCGGGGAGTTCTGCGACATCACTAGCCCGAGTTTAGCACGGGCGGCGGTTCCTCTGCGGCCATGACATTTGAACCTTGGTTCCACGGCCAGGAATAGAGAATTTAGATTGCAAAGCGACCATTTACTAGCTATAGATTTGGCTACCCAGAGTATACCGATGCTCAGCGAGTCTTGAGGACTATCTAAAGAGGTTGTGCAAAGTAATTCTTGATTGGGCTTGAGCATGGCACGTATGCGGGCTTATGCGCGGCGAAAAGCGTGAGATCGGACGGGTTAACGAAGGGCGACAAAGCGGAGGGCGAGCGGCAAGGTCCTTTGGTAACTTTCGAGGCAAGTCGCCTCACGGCCGATTTGATATGCACCTCGCCGGTCTGAGTGGTCTTACGGATATCGGGGCGTTCGGAGTATCACGAGGAGTTGGTCGAACTCGTGGCTTCCGGTTCACGATGTGAGCGTCATCCGGGAATGTCGTCTTTTAGTTAGTACTTGTTGTACTGCGGCGTCGAGGGCCATGTGTCGAAGAGTGTCCTTATAGGAGGACTTAGCCTTGATTGGTGGGTAGTTCGTCATCTTCCTTAGCTATCGCCTACAGGCGGGTTTGATTTGAGCGACTAAGGGAGTGAAGCGATGAATATAGATATATCTTTAACCCTCTAGATCGGTATGTGTGATAGGGTGAGTATACCTTAAGTGCTATGTTAGATGCATTGTGTTAGTCGTGATTAGATCATGGTTGTTTAACCGAGTAAGATTTTGGGGATAGAGAAGGTGTGAGCCTTAGAGCTTTTACGTAGAGACCTTAGAGGTGAGGCCATCTCGAGAAAGGTGTAGTGTTATGTTTGACCCTTATCGGAAGTGCATAGTGCACGTGAGTTATGTTTGGGATAGGTCCTAGTAGTGTGGAATGAAAGGGGTAGTTGAGCTAAGAAGACCGCTAGGTTTTGAAGCGTGATTTGTGAGATTGTTCGAATCGGGAGCTAGTATTGTGCGCGTTGCGGGTCGGGTTGAGGCCGTTGCGGGTCAACCCGCGGTAGTTTTGGTGGTGGGGTCAGGTTGTGGTGGTCCCGCCTTGTGTTAGGGTTGTGAGGGTGTTAGGCCCAAGTTTAGTTAACCAGCGTACGAGTTTGTGGATGCGTTCGACTAGTGGTCGGGTCGATGGGGGCAGCCCATCGTGTTCTTATGTCAGGACCGTTTACTCGGCTGTGTTGAGTTATCTGAAAGGTTGTAAGGCTGCACGGGGTGCCTACCTTCACCTTATGACAGACAGTGGAGCCCAGGGTAGGGCTGTTGTTGTTTCTGGAAGTTTTGCCAAGCATGTGTTAAGAACTCAGGTGAGTCTCAGAATCGCATTCGCCCTCGGGCTAGTGTTTGGATTTCAGGGATAGTTGTGGGGATTGTTGTCTCCTGTGGAGGTAGTGTTTAAGCCACCATTTCAGTGTTTGGATGTCGCCTTATGAAGCCTTGTAAGGGCGGAAGTGTAAGTTGCCGGTCGATTGGTTCGATGTTGGCAAGGTTCAGATAGTTGGTTCAGGCTTGTTCCGGTAATTTGTGGTTAGGGTGTGAGTTTTGGTATAACAAAGGAACTTAGCGTGTTACTTTGGGCCGCACGAGTTCATGTGAAGGATAGGCGGGTTGCCTATATGTTAGCTTTGCCGTCCGACTTAGGAAGCGACGTCCGTCTTCGATTATTATGTTCGGAAAGTATGGAGATCCATCAGTGTTCGATTAATGATGACCACGTTAGGATAGTAACCCCAGTTTTGGAAGCGAAGCCGTATCGAGAATGTGGTAAGAGTTCGAGTGTCACGACATCCTGCAGGATCGCGTGCAGCCGGTACCATTTGTTGGGTCGTCGGAGCAAGGCTCGCGACAAAGTGACAAAAGTGGTACCATTTGTTGGTCGCTGAGAAGGTTAATGCCTCGAGCAAAGTGACAAAGTGGTATCTCTGACGAGTAAAGAGAGAAGCGAGCATGTATGGCGAGCATAGGGGTGAACATTTCTTGTGTAAATAGAAGGTGCGAAGGAAGTATATACTATACCCCGGAGAGAGGTGTTTGTGTTGAGGTTAGAGGTGATTCCTCGTGGACTTGGATGTAAGTATTTTTGCGATTGTTTACGTGGCCATTGTGGCGAGATTGTTTCGTAAGTGTAGTAGTAAAGACTATCTTGTGTGCGGTTGTTTGAGACTTGAAGGAATATTCGGACGAATGTTTCTAAGGAGGAGAATGTTATACCGTATTTCCAGTATATGCGAGGGCGTGCGTGGAAATTTTGAACTTCAAATAGGCTTGGCGATTTAATTTTGTGCACAACACCGGTTAGAGTCGTTTTTAGTGACGTTTTCCACGACTTTCGTAGGGAATTTCCGCTATGTCCTTTCTAATTTTTGCGGATTTTTCCGAGAGACGAACGTGTTGGACCAACAAGAGGCGCCACTGCACCTCTCATTGGTGAACTTCAATCGTCCATTTGGACGAAATGGATATGCAAAGGCACGTTTTGTTGCCTTGACAAAGTCAAGGGTAGGTAGGATATTTGTGTTTGGTAAATCCTAGCCCTACACTTGCCTAACACATGGATTGATCTTGGCCATTGGTTGGCTTTCACTTGGCCTATAAATACCACCTTTGATGAACTTATTCATCCACAAATTTGCCTAAGTCTTGAAAGCTCTCCTTCTCCCTCCCCTTTGTGTTAAGTTCGGCCAAGAGGCCTCCTCTCCTAGAGGCCTTGGCAGAGGTACACCCCTCCTAGTTGTGTGGTGGGAATTTACCCTAGCCTAGTTGCTTTCGTGATAATACCCCCTCTTTTGGTAGAATACTCTCAAAAGTATTGTTATAATGCCCAAATTACCTTAGCCTATACCTTGTAGTATTCTAAGGTTATACTTGTACAAAAAGCCGAAATACTATTATACTTCCGTCGATCCACAAAACCAAACCCTAGGGAAATCTCCATGATCCGTTGGAGTATTGTGTAGAAGTTGGTTAGAACTTCTAAGGGTGGTTTAGAGCTGGTTGAGCGCCGGAGTTGGAGCTAAGCGATTGCCCGTGATCGACTTTGGTGGGATAATTATGGGCTTATCGAGGTAATTATCTTGTCCTCTATTGTAATTGGAAATTACATAATTGCTTGAATATATAGTTGAAGTATACTATATAATGGGCTGAACGTAGTTATCGGCAATGTCTTGCGACTTAAGCTGAATTTAAAGAAGAGTCTTTGAGCGTAATTACATAGGGTTGTATTACGATGAGACTTGTGTAGTAATGCCGTGGAGTAGAATTGTACCGTTTGGGTTAGATATATAACCCCGGTTGGCTTGGTAGCGGCCTCGATAGAGGAGAGATTTCTGTTGTTGCGGGAGGTCTTCTTGAATTTTCGTAGAATGTTCTACGAAGAGACCTAATGTTAATAAGCGCCTTGTGGCCTTATAGGTTGAAGTACTACGTGTGGTGCGATCTACGTGGCTTAAGGAGTAGCCGACAGTTGGAAGTACTTGGAGCGTTTTGCTATTAGTCGATACTCGTCGCGAGGTATGTGAACCTCTTCCTATCTCTTCTAGCATGATATGTGTGAACTATGTAGTACGGTAGACGTACATGTGCTAAATGTATTTGATTGGTGTAAACATAAAGTGTTATAACGGCTTTATGGGAAGTTGGTTATAACAGCTTTATGTTGGTTAGAAAATACATGTGGTTTTTAAAAGGTAACTGATTTGAACTATAACTGGCTTGTTATGTGTTAATAAAGAACTTGAAGTATTTCAAAAGATTTTGAATCATTTTGAAAGAAGAAGTAATATTTGGTTTTTGAAAAACTTAAGAGTTATACTAGCTTTATGGGAAGTTAGGTATAACGGCTTAAGAATGTTTTACTGATTTCGGAAATCAGAATGTGTATCGACAAACCACTGCAGCGTTAATAAAAGGAAATGTTTTGACTAATTAAGCATTATTAAAACCAGTAGAAACTTCCATCTGCATAGAAACTAAGATGAGACAAAATGATATTTCCTAGATCATGGCTGCTGTAATAAGATTGTTATTAACAAGAATATCCTACTCACATATAAGGCTTAGGTTTCTCAGATTGTTTAAAGGAGAATTATATTCTTAAATGAATAAGACTATGAACTACGAAACCTTTCTAAAATTAGGCAAACTTGAACATTGGAAAAGAATGTTGCTACTTGATTTTACAAAGAGAAGTAATCGATTTACTTTAAAAAGATAATCACTCTATGTTCATATACTACGGGTATTGTGTGGTTTTTTTTTGGGAAGTAACGTATCTTTTAAAGATTTAATGTATGAAGTACTTTGGGGATAGGTACCCGAACTTGTTAGTAGAAAGTACCTTGTGTGAATAACTTGATTGTATTGGTTTGTGATAGCCTTGTAATACTTTCTTGTTGACTTGATAAGTAAGCATGTTAGGATGCTACGTGTGTTAGTATCTTGTGATTATTATGTGGGGGTCACTGCTGTTGTGCTTCCGTTGTTAAACGATAAGCCCGTTGTACTGTTCTTGTATCACATACCCCGACTTATTATCACAGGGCTTGCCACCGCGATGCGGGTCTTTACGGCTATGCGGTCCTCGTGACTATGCGAGTGCGGTAGCTCCGGATTTGATCATTCCGGTGTTTAGCGATCGGGGATTCCTATGCGGTCTGTTGAGACTATGCGGTCTTTTGAGACTATGCGGGTTGCGGGAGCCTAGGCAGATACCGAGGTTGGCGCTCGATGCGGGTATACCTCGGTGATGCAGGACCATGATTCGAGGAATACCTCATGCGGGTCCGTGTGTGACCTATGCGAGGCTGCGAGAGTTCCAGAATAGACGCGCGACATTGATATTGCGGGCGGTGGCGCCTTCGATCATGTGGTGCGGTCTAGAAAGACCTCGGGATACGGTTTGTGGTATTTTTGATCGCTGGTCTTAGTAGTCGGCCATGCCTTCACGTACTTGCCGTGCGGGTTTATTGTGATAACTTTGAGCGTGAGTCCACGACTTGACATACTGCTTATTTGTTGTGGTATGTTTGCTTATCATACATGTCTCCCGCTTATAGACTATTATGATTTCATTTCTGATATTTTAGTTTCACATACTCGGCACTGTTCTTCGACCTCCTCGGCTGCGTTCATGCCGCAGTTGAGGTACACCGATCGTTGATCCTAGCTCTCGGTCACGATTCAGCGTATGGAAACTCGTTTCTCCGAGGCTTATCGATGGTAAGTCCCCTGTCGATAGGTGTTTACATTCGTGGGTTTGGCGGGAACCCGTCCGCCATTGTTGTCGTCATTCTTAGAGTCTGTAATCTGTTGTAGGCGTGGTTTGTAAAAAGTTAAACTGCTCATTTGTAATGTTGTTATTTATATATGCGAAAGGCGAGTTTTCCTCAGACATCGCTTTGTACTACGTCATTTCATGTATGTGTTTTAGGTTCACGATTACTCGATGTTGTGTCACCAGGGTGCCCGGTAGGCACGATCCACGGGCCCTTGGTCGTGATGCTTTGATGTTTAGATTGTAAGTTGTAGAATCCATTTTCTTGATGAAGTTTGGATTCTTAAAAGTGATGGTATATTTACTTAAAGTACATGTAGTCTTAAAAAGGAAGTGGTTTCCAAATCTTTTGGCTAGTGCCTTAGTTCTAAAACCTAAAGGTCATTATAATGACTTTAGGGGAGTCAAAGGAGTGATTTACTTATTTGATTTAAAAGAGGAGAAATGACATGATTTAAGAGAAGTAACTTGTGTTAAGGAGAAATGACATGATTTTCTTGCCTACATAAAGTTGTTATAACCAACTTCCCATAAAGTCGTTATAACACTTTATGTTTTAAACCAATCAAATACATTTAACACATGTATGTCTACCGTACTACATAGTTATACACGTATCATGCTAGAAAAGATAGGAAGAGGTTCACACACCTCGCGACGATTATCGACTAATAGCAAAACGCTCCAAGTACCTCAAACCGTCGGCTACTCCTTAAGCCAAGTAGATCACGCCACACGTAGTACTTCAACCTATAAAGTCCACAAGGTGCCTATTAACATCTAGATCTCAACGTAGAATATTCTACAGAAAATTCGTGACACTTCCCGCAATCACGTAAATGTCCTCTCTATCGAGGCCTGCTAGAGCCAACAACTCTCGAGAGGGGGTTGTACATCTAATCGAACGTACAATTCTACTTCAAAGAATGCTACAAGTCTAATGTCTACGATCTATGTAATTACGCTTCGATTCTCTTCTTTAAATTCAGGCTTAAGTCAAAAGACATTGCCGCAAAACTATGTTCAGTTCTATATATAGTATACTTCAACTATATATTCCTACAACATGTAATTTCCAATTACAATAGAAGGACAGTAGTATTTACCTTGATAAGCCCAAAATTATCCAAGTTTAATGTCGATCCTGAGCAAGGTTTAGCTCCTACTCCGGGTGCTCCAACCCGCTCCAAACAACCCTTAGAAGTTCTACACACTTCTACTAAGTACTCCAACCAATCATGGAGACTTTTCCACAGGGTTTCGTTTAGTGGCTAAAGGAAAGTATAATAGTATTTTCGGGCTCTACGTATAGAGGTAACTTTGGAAAATACTACAAGGTATTTGGGCTAAAGTATTTTGCAATTAAAACAATACTTGGAGAAGTATTTCTCTACCAAGGGAAGGGTATTTCTCGAAAACAACTAGGCTAGGGGGGGTACCCCTCGGCTAGAACACTACAAAGGGGGAGGGGTTTCGGCCAAGGGCCTTTTCAAGGGGGAGGGGGGTGGCTTTGGACGAGAACCACACTCAAAGGAGGAGAGGGTTTTCAAGACTTAGAAAGATTTGAGGGATGAAGAAAACCTTCAAGCAAGGGGGGTATTTATAGGTCAAGCAATGGCCAACCAATGGCCAAGATGAAGACAAGTGTGGTGCAAGTGTAGGGTGAGGATTTATCCATGTGTCCGTATCCATCTACCACACAAAATATCCTATCTAACCCTTGACCAAGAAACAACACAAAAAACGTGCCAAGACTTCCATGGCTTTGCCGTCCACTTGAGGGCCAAGTGTCGCCCTCTCGTTGGTCCAAAATATTTCGTCTCTCGGAAAAATCCGCAAAAATAATAAATGACATAGCCGTATTTTTCCCCTCGCAAGTCTTGTAAAACGTTTCGTCGAAAAACTATTCTTTTCGGTATTTGTGCACAATTTCAACCCTTATGCCTACTTTAATGCTTAAACTTTTATACGTACGCCCTCACGTACATACTCTAGAAATATGGGGTATAACAATCCCGATGCGGGGGATGCCCTATGCGGTATGTGTGACTATGCGGTCTATTGAGACTATGCGGACTGCGGGAGTCCAGGAGGATACCGGGGTTAGCTACCCCCGATGCGAGGAATACCTCATGTGGGTCTATGTGTGACCTATACGGACTGTGGGAAGTCCAGGATTAGGCACGCATAATGATACTATGGGCGATTGGCCTTGCTTAGATCATCGCCACAGATAAGACGCCACATTATTTGTATTTTGCTCTTTTTATGTTGTGGCACTATGTGCGATTGGCTGGTTGTATTTGCAAATGGTTTTAAATACTTTGATTTTACTTGATTTTTACGCTTCACATACTTAGTACTGTTGTACGACCTCGCTTCGGTGCGTTCATGCGCGAGTGGGCAAGCGAGTGCTAGATCCGCATCCTTAGGATCTTTGCTTTGGTGTCGTGAGCTCCATCTTCTCCGGAGGCTCGACTTTTGGTATGGTTCTCCCTGATGTTGTAGATATATGTACATTCAGGGTATGGCGGGGCCCTGTCCCGCCATAGTTGTTTACATTCCTAGAGGTATGTGGTCATGTTGTAAAGTTGGGATGTAGCTCACTCTTTATATATATATATAAAGGCGACATTTTCTCAGATATAAACTGTGTCTCAATTTACATTTGTTTCATGTCTTGTTTTTATATTCCGCTCATTACTCTGATGTATGACTACTTGGGTGCCCGGGTAAGGCACTATCCACAGCCGGGCGGGTCGTGACAAAAGTGGTATCGAGCGATTAATCCTCTGAAAGTGTCTACAGACCGTATCTAGTAAGTCTTGATTATCGGTATGTTGTGCACCATACCAATAATCGAGGAGGCTATAGTATATTTAGGATTGGTTTCATTCTTCTCATTACGAGATCGTGCCTTAGAGGCGTGTTATAAGTTGGACCCTTCTAACGTATCCCTTTTATGTGATTATGTCTCCACGTAAGGCAACCCGCCCGTAAGGGCAAGGCGGCGGGAGGCGCTAGTCGGACACCGAGTCACGAGATCGTGCCCGATCTATACGAGGCGGCGAGTTCCATGACGCCCGGCCCAAAGAGACCACAGACCGCGACCTCCCGTCCCACGGCTGGGCGGAGGTTAAGTACAAGGAGATGGCCCGGCTATTGGCGATTGTGGCGAATATGAGGATAGGTTGGATCTGGCGATTCGATTCAGCAGTGCCGGTGGTTCACCCGAGATCAGACAGTTTGAGGCTACGGGATTTTCTGAGTTGTAGCCCGCCAGAGTTCTACGGGTCGAGGCCTGAGGATGATCCTCAAGAGTTCATCCGTCAGTTACAGAGGATCATGCGGGTGATTAAGGCTTCAGAGACCGAGTCCGTGATTTTCGGTTCGCATCGGCTGCGTGATACCGCAGTCGATTGGTTTGATTCGTGGGAGCTTTCCCGGGGAGAGCATGCGCCTACAGCAGTATGGGACGAGTTCTCGGAGGCTTTTCTCACTCACTTCTTGCCTCCGCAGATGAGGAGGGCACGGGCCGACAAGTTTTTGTTGCTGAGACAGAGAGGGCGCACAGTTAGGGAGTACAACGTTGAGTTCGATTCATTGGCTCGATATGTCCCTGCGTTGGTAGCAGATATGGAGGACAGGGTGCACCGCTACGTCACCGGGCTAGATGATTATATGGCCGAGTCTTGTGCGGGTGTTGCTCTTCAGCCGGGTATGGACATTACCCACATGCAGACTCATGCACTTGGATGCGAGGAGCGTAGAGACCGACGAGTCGACAGATATCAGCAGCAGAAGAAGGCCAAGACGGCCGGATCTTTTGGTAGCTCACGGGGTGGACGGCCTCAGCAGACGTCTAGATTTGCACCCCAGCCAGCTCAGAGCACTCCCACATCATTGTCGGTACAGCCAGAGTATTCGGGGGCAGGTCAGGGCCCCAGGACTTCGGACTACCAGGGTAGCAAGGGTGCTAACCGACCGAGGTCTGCTCAGTGTGTCCGTTGTGGTAGATTCCATTCAGGGAGCTGTGGTACTACTTCGGGAGCTTGCTATACTTGTGGCTAAGTGCATTATGCGAGCCTGTCAGGAGCGCGCGAGAGGGTGGGTCGCCTTCGTGTCTTGCGGTCTTCATCCTCTGATTACGCCCTGCGGGGTGGTACTCATGGACCACAGGTCGCGGTAGAGGTCGTGCACGGGTCCTGATTCTAGCGGTCCTCGTAAACCACATTTATGCCTTGTCCGGTAGGCGGGATCGGGCGTCGCTGGCGTCACGCTGCACTTTATCGGTTCCGTTGTGATGTGTATGCCTTGATAGATCCGGTTCTACTCTGTCTATATCTCCCATTGCTAGTAGGATAGGGATAGAGCACGTGTCCATAGACCCTTTTGAGGTAGCTACGCCATTGGGTGATTCGGTGGTAGCTCGGCGTGTATATAGGGCTTGTCCAGTGACTTTATGCAGTCGTCAGACCCTAGCAGACTTGATAGAGTTGGACATCACTGATTTTGATGTGATCATGGGCATGGATTGGTTAGCTTCTTGCTACGCCGGTGTAGATTGCGGAGAGAGTGAGTACGGTTCGATTTCTGAGGCCGGTTATTAGTGGGAGAACACCGTGTCGCCGGGGTAGGTTTATTTCTTACCAAGGCTAGGAAGATGGTGCGAGAAGGGTATATCTACCATCTCATTCGGGTGTTTGATCGAGGTCGCGGTACGCACTTTCGCCGATTCGGTTGTCGAGAGAGTTCCCAGATGTGTTTCCAGACGACCTCCCGGGTATCCCTCCTGACAGGGAGATAGAGTTTTGTATCGATGTCTTGCGGACACTCGCCTATTTCCATTCCGCCATACGTAATGGCACGCCGAGTTGAGAGAGTTGAAGGACCAGGTGAGAGATTTCTTTGGAGAAGGCTTCATCGGCCTAGTGTTTCTCCAGGAGCGCGGTATTGTTCGTGAAGAAGAAGGATGGGACGCTGCATGTGTGTTGATTCTGATGAACAAGGTGACTATTAAGAACGATACCCTTCCCGAGATTGATGATTTGTTCGACCAGTGCAGTGCGAGATATTTCTCCAAGATTGATCTGTGATCGGGCTATCATCAGTGCAGTCGAGAGGCGGATGTCCAGATCGCATTCGGACTCGGCGGGCATTATGAGTTCGGTCATGTCTTTCGGTTGACCAATGCTCGCCACGTATTCATGGATTTGATGAACCGGTGTTCGCCATTTTGGACCGCGTTTGTGATAGTGTTCATCGATGATATCTTGGTTTATTCTCGCCAGAGCGGAGCATCTGAGCATTTGAGCGTATCTTGAGTTCTCCAGACCAGATTATCGCCAAGTTTTCAAATATGAGTTCGCACTTGACGTGGATTTTCTTGGGCATATAGTTGGCGATGGTATTCGGTGGATCGCCAAGATCGAAGCGATCGAGTTGGCTTAGACTCTTACTCACGGCGAGGTTCGCGATTTTGGGCCTTGCAGTTATTATCGGTTCGTAGAAGTTTGCTTCTATCTCTGCACCATTGACTAGGTGAATCGGCGGCTAAGTTTGATGGGCGATGCGTGTGGCGGGGTTTCCGATTCTTGAAGGAGGATCGGCGCCCGTTCTTACTCTTCGCAGGTCCGGCGGCTATGTCGTGTATTGTGATGCGTCGAGCATCGGGTTGGGATGTGTGTTGATGCAAAGAGGCAAGGTTATAGCGTCACGCGTCGGCTTAAGAAGCGGAGAGGAACTACCACTCATGATTTGGAGTTAGCGGGGTGATTCACGCCAAGATCTGGAGGCACTATTTGTATGGGGTTCATGTGGATATTTATACTGAACCACAAGAGCCTCAGTATATCTTCTTCGAGAGGAGCCGAACTTACGACGAGCGGTGGTTAGAGTTACTCAAGGATTACGATGTTGATATCCTGCACCACCCGAGAAGGCCAATGTTGTGGCGGATGCCCTAGTCGTAGTCGATGGGTAGCCTATCGGATGTGCACCGGGAGAGGGCATGGTTCGATTTGCATCGATAGCAAGCCTTGGTGTCCGTTTGATTGATTCGATAGCGATGGGGTTGAGTTCGAGAGGTTGCCGAGTCTTCCATCGTCGAGGAGGTGAAGAGGCAATTTGAGATCCGGTTTTGACGCGGTGCCGTGATACGACTCTTCGTGAGGAAGGTCCTTTGGTAGCTTTTGATGGGGTGCTAAGGTTCGAGCGAGTTGTGTGTTTGGATATTGCGGGACTTGGCGAGTTAGGAAGCACAGCGCACGTTACTTTATCCATCCGGGGTCGACCAAGATGTACCACGACCTCAGATCTGTGTATTGGTGGGATGGCTTGAAGAGGGACGTTGCAGAGTTTGTGGCTCAGTGCCCGTGTTGTCAGCAGGTGAAGGTAGAGCACGGAGGCACGGTGGTTTGTTGCGGATGATAGAGATCCGACGGAAGTGGGAGGTGATCAACATGGACTTTATCACAGGATTACCTCGCACTCAGAGGAAGCATGATTCTATCTGGGTTATCGTCGACAGGCTGACGAAATCAGCCCACTTTCTTCCCATCAGGACGACTTTTTCGGCTGAGGATTATGCCACACTTTATGTTACACCCCGTAAATTCAAATATAAGATAAGTTGGCAATCATGTGTCGAGCGGTTTTTAAGTCTTATTTGGAGTGTGGTACCCCAATATTTTTTTTTTTTTGATGTATGGGGTGATTAGCAAGCCTAGTATAAAGTTGGATGAGTCTAGTGTCCAATGCGACAAACCGCTCATCGATAGGACATCGGAGCGGAGGGGTATGGGCGTTAGGAATTCGTGGTAGCGCGAGAGGAAGGATTTTTCGTGTCGCGTCTCGCGCGGATGCCGTCAGGAGCGCGCCACTATCTGAAAATCCTCGAGGTTTGGCGCGCGCCTGATCGCATGGCCGAACGCATGGCGCCGATCGCAGGGGCAGCGCCAAGGCGAATTTTTTCAGTGGAATTGCTTAAAACAGGGGATATTTTCGAAAGGGCCTATGGGAGGGTGACAAGTGTCCCTCCCATCTTGTTGACCACGAAAAGAGTTCTATTTTAAGACCAAGTCTTGAAAGACTTGGTCATTTCACCTTAGAACACCTAAAAACCTCTCTCCCCTTCTCTCATGAGTTTGAGAAAAACCTAGCTTAGTGGGTGTTGTTGGAGCGGCGGTAAGAAGACAAAGTGCTGGTAAGCTTGTGGGAAACTCACAAGGACGAGTTTGACGGGAATAGAAGTTGAAGAAAGAGAGCTTTAGTGGGCTAACCCTAAGGTAAGAGATTTCCTCTCCTCTTGGAAATTGATAGTAATCCTTGTTAAAGTTGATATTGGCCACGTGAGTCATGTTTTAGACTGATATGTATTATAGGTTTTGATAGCCATTTGAAATGGGAAAAACAAAGGAAATCGATAGTTGTGACTGTAACATGTATACAGACCTTACAAATGGAAATTGTGAGCCAATTGGGGCTGTGTAGTTATTCATTTGTATTGGACTACCTTCTATATAATTGTGAGCCAATTGGGGCTGTGTAGTTATTCATTTGTATTGGACTACCTTCTATATAATTGTGAGCCAATTGGGGCTGTTTGGTTATTGTATTTCGGCCTTGGAAAAGGTGGCAAAGTAAGTAAAAAACAAAGGAGGTGTTGTCCAATTTTCCGTAGAATATAGTGACTTAACACTTATGATATTCTACGATTGAAGTAAGGCCTAAATAGACGTATTGTGAATATTATAGGTTGTTATACTACGGGCGGGACTTTGTACTTGGCAAGTGGTTTGACCCGACAAGGTATGTAGAACTTTTCCTATCTTTGAGCATGACTAGTTACACGTATATAGTACGGTAGACGTACAAGACTTTGACATACTTTACTTGTTTTACGAAATGCCAAGTCGGGTGAGTTAGGGGATTTAACTCACTTCTTTGAGAATATTAAAGATGTCTTAAGTCTTGTTAAAGATAAGGGACTTGAAGAATTTTAAAGTATGTAATACTTGTGTCGTTTCAAAAACGTATAAGTCCCTTGGATAGGAAATTGTACATGACTAAAGTATAAAGTGAATATAACGACTTTATGGGGAGTTGGTTATAGTGACTTTATGGAAAGATAAATGACTTGATTTAATGGAAGGCAATTCGATTTTAAGGCATCAATTGCCTAAGGTTTTATAAGACACGAGTCGCTTGATTTAGAAGCCATATTTTATTTCTAAAGGTATTGTGACTTGTCTTGGAAAGAATTTGTCACTTGATACTACGGCTATTAGTATCTTGGAAGTTTTATAATGAAATGAGTCATTTTAAAAGCATAGAAGTACGTAGTACTTTGGGTTAAATTCGGATTTTATAAAAGACATGATAGTGCCTTAGGTAAACTAAAATGAGAGTGTATATGAACAAGAATAGTAAGAAGTTAGATTTCTTAACTTGCTTATATATTGCATGATAAGCGATAGAGCTTATGTTATGTGTGATAGCCGGATTTGGGCTAATGATATATTATTAGTTGCGGGTCATTCCAGGATTGTGGCATTGTATATTTAGTGGATTTGCTAACCACGATGCGAGGAATACCTCGTGCGAGTCCGTAAGGGCTTATGCGGGTGAAATAGTCCCGTGCGGGCGGGTCCGACCTATGCGAGAATACCTACATGCGAGTCCGTAAGGCTTATGCGGGTGAAATAGTCCCATGCGAGGAATACCTCACGCAGTTCATCGACCTATGCGGGTGAAATAGTCCCAGGAGTAGGATTCCAAATCCTATTTTTCGTTGTAAGTATACACCTATTTTTACTCTCATTGTTAGTAAGGCACTGTGGACTGTAATTTTGTTATAATACATGTCTCCGACTTTGTTTTAAACTTATGTTGTAATTACAGTACTTTCCAGTTTTACATACTTAGTACATATTGTGTAACGACCCCTTCTGGGTCATGCGTTAAATCCGCAGAAAGTGGTAAGTTGCGGATCCACACTCTTAGGATCGCTTATCGCACGTCCTAAGCTCCATTCTCCGAGGCTTGTCTTTCTTTTAGTACGATCTTTCCCGATGTAGTAGATTATGTACATTCAGGTATGGCGACCGCATCGCCACGATTGTTATTCCTGTGAGTGTATTCACATGTTGTGGTTGAAATTGTAGGCGAGTTGTAAGTTGTACTTTTGACTTGTTTATATTACGGAAGGCGGCCTTATCGGCTAGCCTGTGTTGATATATTGTTTACACGTGGGTTTATGTTGTGTATGTTCCACTGCTATTTCTCTGATGTATACCTGAACAGGGTGCCCAGGTAGGGCACCAGTCGCGGCCCGGGGTCGGGTCGTGACACTTTACATCCGAGAGATCGTCGATACGTAAGTCCCTATTTCGATCATATCGCATGAGGAGCCGGTTCTGGCTAACTTCCGGAGGTCTTTCGAAGGTTTAGGGCGGTGAGCACGAGTACTACATTCCATCCACGAGCAGGCGGACAGTGGCGCACTATCCGCACTCTTGAGATATGTTGCGAGCTGTGTTATTGACCGAGGTAGTGGAGGATCATTTGCCTCTGTTGAGTTTGCGTAATAATAGCTACCACTCCGGTATTCAGATGACGCCTTATGAGGCCTTATGCGGGAGGAAGTGCGGTCGCCGATAGGCTGGTTCGATAATGGCGAGTGCGATTAGTAGGACGGTGGTGCAGTGATGGATAAGGTGAAGCTTATCCGGGAGCTGATTCGACAAATCGAGTCGGCGAAGTCATATGCAGATCGTCATCGGCGCATCCGAGTTCGAGGTTGATGATTGGTTTTCTGAAGGTATCCCATGAAGGGTGTGATGAGGTTCGGGAAGAAACTCGGCCCGTACATTGGGCCTATCGATTGTCCGCACGGTAGGCAAGGTTGCCTATGAGTTGAATCTGTCCGTCCGGAGGCGGTGCATCCGGTTTTTCACGTTTCTATCTTTGAGAGATGTATCGGAGATCCATCTAGAGTACACCCGATTGACGATGTCCAGTGATCGGGGTTATCGTATGAGAGATTCCCATAGCGATAATTGATCGTCGTTAGGCGTCCGGACGGGGCGTGGCTTCAAAGTCTTGTGGCGAACGAGCTCGGGAGGAGATGACATGGGAAGGCCGAGGAGGACATGGCGCAGGTATCCTCACCTATTCCCAGCACCTCGTAACTCACTTTCCTACTTGTAAATTTTCATTGTCATATTTGCTTAAGTGCTGAATTATGGCCATGTGTGGCATTTGCAAACTGTTTAAGTTATCAAGAACTTTATCATTATCTGTCTTGGGAACTTATAGTATTTAAGTAGAAGTTGTGTAGAACTTCTAAGGGTTTCTTGGAGCTATCGGAGCGTGCAATTGGGAGCTAAACCTTGCTCAGGATCGACTTTTAACTTGGATAATTTTGGGCTTATCGAGGTAAATACTATTGTCCTTCTATTGTAATTGGGTATTACATATAAGAATAGTTAAGACTTGAGTATAAGATACTTAGAAGGTTATTAAAGAAAGAATTGAACTGAAATCACATCAGAAGAATAATAAAGAAGGTTGAATTGTACTTACAGATTTGTATTCTGATGAGCTTGAGTAGCTTGACGGGTAGGGAAGTCTTGCCCAATTTTTAGAATAGAGAACCCTCTCTAGAACTTTATACAGATAGTCTAGACGTTGATGAGCGTGTTGGTATTATAGTCGATACTCTGCTTGCGACATATTCGACTTGGCGGTGGTTTTCATGAAGGTATGTGATTCTTCGTATACTCTTGAGCATGATATTTTAAAATATATATATAGTCGGTGACATACGTGTGTTAATCGGCGTAGTTTACTACAATGTCTTTTGACTTAAGCTGAATAATAAGAATCTTGAAGTCTTTCAAAAGAATTATAAATCATTTTGAAAGAAGAAGAATATTGTTTTTAAAACAAAAAGCTTAAGAGTGATACTAGCTTTATGGGAAGTTAGGTATAACGACTTAAGAAAGATAAAAAGAACGGTTTTACTTGTTTGTTTATGAAAATCTTGTATTGACTTCTGCAAAGTATAGAAAGATGGTTTGATAAGTAAACATTGTTACACCCCGTAAGTCCAGAACATGTAAAAGAGAATGTACAAAAGGAAACATGACTTGGAAATTGGTACGAAAGGAAGAATTGTTTTTCCGACGGAAAATCTTCCGGACGTCGGAAAGGAAAAATGTTCGTTATTGAGAAATGGGATTCTCAAAATGCATTATTTGAAGAATATGGAACTTATTAATATTATGGAAATTTGTTTTTACGGATTTGGTCATGTGGGGCCCACCCGAGGAATTTTACGTTTTGTGGGGCCCACGAGGGTTACGGAATTTTATGGACGAATGAGAGGGCGACACGTGGTACCCCCATAAGTGGACTTGGTCGAATTAGAGGAGAGGTAGTATGGTCATTGACCATGGTGGAAGATAAGTCTTCCAAGCTTGATAATGTTGACCAAGGCCAACTTGCCCGCATGGGCTTGATCCTAGTGAAACCTATCCTAACCACTCAAGTGTTGAAATCTTAGCCATCCATTGTGTTTTATATACATAGCTAGTGCAAGACAAGCTCATTTTACACTTAGAAAATTTAGAGAACTTGAGCTTAGCCTTATGAAGCTCTCGGGTTTCACCTATCTCCCACACAAAAGTTTGCAAATGTTGTCCATTAGCCACAAGACTTAAAACCAAGGTTCCTAAGAGTGTTGTAAGGTTATCTCAATAGAAAGATTTCGGAAAAGAAAACGTATTTTTACGTTAGTCGCAAGGCGGAAACTAGGGGAGTTCTTCAACTTTGAAGTTGGAACTTGAAGATGGGTTCTTCATAGGCCTCTAAGGAGTGCTTGGAGCGGATTGGAACCTAAGGAAAGGAGCTAAGAATTGCTAAGGCGCGACTTTGGAATCTTGGAAATTTTTAAGGGCTTATAAAGGTATATTCTTGTCGTTTTAGCAATTAAGGTTTACTTATCATTGTAGCTATGGTTATTAGAAAGCATGAGTTATATAGTATGAAGTTTGATATGTTTATTGGCTATTGGAACCCTAATCCGGAAACTAGCATGTTAGCCTTAAGACTACAATTCAAGTTGATTATTCGTTTAAGTCGTCGCATGTTGTATAAAGAAGGAAATTGTAGTTGTTGAAGTTGTTTAGACTATCTAACATGTTAGACCTTAGAACTTGGAATTGTAAAAAGAATTGGAAAGGACTTGTGTTGAGTCATTGTTGGCCGAGAATGACTAGTAAGTATTGAACTCGCCATTATGAATTGTGGGCGGAATTTTACGTATGGTAAGAGTGTAATCCCTTTGTTTGGTTGTTGTTTGGAGCCTTTAATGTGGGTTGTTGGTTATTGTATTCGGCCTTGAAATATTTGGAAATGTGAGTTGAAACAATGGAAGTGCTGCCCGATTTTCCGTTTTTTTAGATACTATATACTTAGTATTATTATAAATAGAGTCTAGAAGTTGATAGCCTTGTTGTGACCTTTATAGGTTGACACTTCTCGCACGGTGTATTCGGCAGCTTGTGGATTTAGCAGAAAGGTATGTGAACTATCTCCTCTTCTAGCATGATTCCTTAAGATAAAGAAAGTAGGTTCTACTCCTTAAATGATCCATTCCTTGGTTGTATTTGGATTCCCTAAAATAGAATTTGTTCTATGTACTTCCTTGATTGTACTTTGATGTTTAGATTGTAAGTTGTAGAATCCATTTTCTTGATGAAGTTTGGATTCTTAAAAGTGATGGTATATTTACTTAAAGTACATGTAGTCTTAAAAAGGAAGTGGTTTCCAAATCTTTTGGCTAGTGCCTTAGTTCTAAAACCTAAAGGTCATTATAATGACTTTAGGGGAGTCAAAGGAGTGATTTACTTATTTGATTTAAAAGAGGAGAAATGACATGATTTAAGAGAAGTAACTTGTGTTAAGGGTGAAGTTACTTGAGGTTTAAAAAAAAGTAGAAGAAAACTTGTTTTCTAACTATTAAGAGACTTGAAGTATTTTGAAAGTTAAGAACTTGATTTGTAAGTATGTGATACTTGGTTTTAATAGTATAAGTCTCTTGGTTATTGAAGGAATGGATACGTCTAAAACCATAAAGGGTTATAACGGCTTTATGGGAAGTTGGTTATAACGGCTTTATGGAAGGTTAGAAAGTTGTCTATTTTGATTAATCGGCATAAGTTGCCTAGATTGTGAAAAATTTGGAGTTACTTGATTTCAAGCTTTGAAATGAGTTTTCTAAAAGTGTAGTAACTTACTTTGAAAAATAGACACGCCTTGATACTACGGGTGTTAGTATCTTGGGGCTTTACATAGAAATGAGTCTTTTATAAAAGAAGGTACGTACGTAGTACTTTGACTTGTTAAAACAGAATTATTCTATGTATGCCTTGATTAGTACTTTGGCTTGATAAATTGAGAATTTGTCTAAGTGTGCCTTGATAAGTACTTTGACTTGTTAAAAGAGAATTATTCTATGTATGCCTTGATTAGTACTTTGGCTTGATAAATTGAGAATTTGTCTAAGTGTGCCTTGATAAGTACTTTGACTTGTTAAAAGAGAATTTTTCTATGTATGCCTTGATTAGTACTTTGGCTTGATAAATTGAGAATTTGTCTAACTGTGCCTTGATAAGTACTTTGGCTTGTTAAAAGAGAATTATTCTATGTATGCCTTGATAAGTACTTTGGCTTGATTAATTGAGAATTAGTCTAAGTGTGCCTTGATAAGTACTTTGACTTGTTAAAAGAGAATTTTTCTATGTATGCCTTGATTAGTACTTTGGCTTGATAAATTGAGAATTTGTCTAAGTGTGCCTTTGTCACGACCCGAACCCGGGCCCGTGACTGGTGCCTTACCCCGGGCACCCTAGTGATACAACATCAGAGAAAAACCAGCGGAAATAAAAACTTAAACATTTAAATAGTCATGGATCAAGATAAAGAAAATAGGCCAACCAAAACGGTTGCCTTTCAACATATATATATATACATTTGAACAGTTACAATCCTTACAACCCTACCCATAACAGTGCTACAAACCTCTAAGATTTATACAACAACTATGACGGGACAGGGCCCCGCCATACCCCTGAATGTACAAGAACCTACAGACTCAGGGTAACATACCAAAGATAAGCTTCCGAAGGAACGGAGCTTCCCAAAACGCTGAAATGTGATCCTACAAGCGGGGATCGACAGTCGATGTACCTCTACCTGCGGCATGAACGCAGCCCCCCGAAGGAGGTCAGTACAATAGGTACCAAGTATGTGAAAGCGAAAATCAGAATTGAAATCATAACGATCTATAAAAAGCGAGACATGTTTGATAACCAAACTACGATTCATAACATAAAGCGATCGTGTCAGTCGTGGTCTCACGCCCCCAAGTCATCCCTCATGCCCGTGGAACTCCTTCCTCACTGCCGGCAGTCTAGGTACAAATCGTGTGATATGTATAACATGTCTCGGCCCATCTCATGGACCCAGTATAGAAACGTGTGGAATACATTTCCGGTTCATCTCATGAACTCGGTAGTCGGATGGAATACATTCCCGGTCCATCCCGTGGGCCAGTGATCGAGTGAAATACATTCGGTTCATCCCTACGAACGCGGTAGTCGAGTGAAATACATTCCCGGTCCATCCCATGAACGCGGTAGTCGAGTGAAATACATTCCCGGTTCATCCCATGAACGCGGTAGTCGAGTGAAATACATTCCCGGTTCATCCCATGAACGCGGTAGTCGAGTGAAATACATTCCCGGTTCATCCCATGAACGCGGTAGTCGAGTGAAATACATTCCTTGCACATCAGGTCTATCACACGCAAACATAGGCAAGTTACACACAACTTAAAGTACTTTCATTTTATGACAAAGTCCGGGTTTTAACCCTAAAGTACTACGTACGTTAAATTCCTTTTAAAGAGATCC
Source organism: Przewalskia tangutica (assembly GCA_029844215.1). Classification (NCBI taxonomy): domain Eukaryota; kingdom Viridiplantae; phylum Streptophyta; class Magnoliopsida; order Solanales; family Solanaceae; genus Przewalskia; species Przewalskia tangutica. The sequence goes on from JAQGDG010000085.1 coordinate 50,038, forward strand.
ATTCCTTTTATAAAAGTCACCCGATACCCGTAGTATAAAAATAGAGTGACTTACATTTTTAGGTAAACCAAAACACTTCTCTTTTTAAAGTCGAGTTACCACATTAAAAACCAATGATAAAACCCTTCTTTGTTTTCATAAAGTCGTTATAACTAACTTCCCATAAAGCTGTTATAACACTTTATGTTTTTAAACCATTTTAAGACAAAACAATGCCTTCCTTTTCCCTAGAGTTCCAGTTTGCCTAATTTCAATTACTCCAGTCTCTTTATTTTAGAAAAGTTTCATAGTTCATAGTCTTAATCATTTAAGAATATAATTCTCTTTTAAACAACCTGAGAAGCATATGCCTTATATGAGTGTAGGTTATTCTTGTTCATAATCAATCTTATTAAGCAGCCATGATCTAGGAAATGTAATATCATTTTGTCTCATCTTAGCTTCTATGCAGATGGAGGTTTCTACTGGTTTTAATAATACTTCATTATTCAATACATTTTCCTTTATTAGCGCTGCAGTGGTTTGTTCGATACTTATTCTGATTTCCGAAATCAGTAAAACATTATTCCTTTTAAAAACCAAGTACTCATTACTCACGAATGAGGTTTCACACAAATATCCATATTAAGTTAAGTCTTTTATCTTTTAAGATTAAGTCTCTTAACTTATAAAATCAGTAAAACCCTTCTCTTTATCTCTCTTAAGACGTTATACCTAACTTCCCATAAAGCTAGTATAACTCTTATGTTTTCAAAACCAAGTATTATTCTTCTTTCAAAAACGGTTCTTAATCTTTTTGAAATACTTCAAGATTCTTTTTATTCAGGCTTAAGTCAAAAGACATTGCCGTACAACTACGTTCTGTTAACACACGTACGTCTACCGTACTATATATATATTATTCGGGCTTAAGTCAAAAGACATTGCAGATAACTACGCTCGTTAACACACGACGTCTACCGCTATATATATATATTATTCGGGCTTAAGTCAAAAGACATTGCCGTAAAACTACGCTCGTTAGCACACGTCGCCTACCGCATCATATATATATATACTTTTAAAACATCATGCTCAAGAGTATAGGAAGAATCACATACCTCGCGACGATTATCGACTATAAGCAAAACGCTCCACGGCTATACCCCGGCTAGCCTTGTCCACCTTCAAAGTAGCACATGCTACTTGTAGAACATTCAACCAATAAAGGTTATCACCATCAGAATACAAATCCTATGTAAATACGATTTAATCTTCTACTCTAATATTCTTGATGTGATTTGATCAAGTCTTTCTCAGAATATCCTTCTATTACAGTTCAATTCTCTTCTATGAATCTTATATTCATTTCTATACTACTACGGTATGTAATTTCCAATTACACTAGAAGGATAGGATTATTTACCTCGCTGAGCCCAAAATTATCCAAGTTTAATGTCGCTCCTGAGCAACGTTAAGCTCCTACTCCGTGCGCTCCAACCCGCTCCAAACAACCCTTAGAAGTTCTACGCAACTTCTACTTAACACTTCAACCGACTATGAAGGTTTTCCTTAGGGTTTCGTTTTTGTGACTGAGGGAAAGTATAATAGTATTTCCGGACTCTACGTATAGAGGTAACTTTGGAAAGTACTACAAGGTATAGGGCTAAAGTATTTGGGCATTATAACAATACTTGGAGAGTATTTCTATACCACAAAAGGGGGTATTTATACGAGACAACTAGGCAAGGGGGGGGGGGGGGTACCCCTCGGCTAGGGCACCACAAAGGGGTAGGGGGGAGGCTCTCGGTCAAGGCTTCTCAAAATAGGGAGGGGGGGCGCTTTGGACGAATTTAACTCACAAAGGGGGAGAGATTTCAAGACTTGGAAAATGATTTTTGGATGAAGAAAGTTCATCAACTAAGGGGGTATTTATAGGTCAAGCAAGGGCCAACCAATGGCCAAGATTAATCCATGTGTTAGGCAAGTGTAAGGCCAAGATCAAGCCAAGTACACCTTATCCATCTACCACCAAAATATCCTACCAACTACTTGACAAAACAAGCCACAATTTTCGTCCACTTTGCCGCCCCAAAAGCTTCCAATGTGAGGGTGACACATGTCACCCTCCCGTTGGTCCAAAATGTTTCGTCTCTCGGAAAAATCAGCAAAAATTAGAAATGACATAGCCGGAATTTTCCCTTCGCAAGTTTAGTAAAACGTTTCGTCGAAAAACGACTCCTTTCGGCACTTGTGCCCAAATTCGAACCTAGCCTAACTTTAAGGCTCAAACTTTTCTACGTACGTCCTCACGTACATACTCTGAAAATACGGGGTATAACAACCTTGATAAGTACTTTGACTTGTTAAAAGAGAATTATTCTATGTATGCCTTGATTAGTACTTTGGCTTGATAAATTGAGAATTTGTCTAAGTGTGCCTTGATAAGTACTTTGACTTGTTAAAAGAGAATTATTCTATGTATGCCTTGATTAGTACTTTGGCTTGATAAATTGAGAATTTGTCTAAGTGTGCCTTCATAAGTACTTTGACTTGTTAAAAGAAAATTATTCTATATATGCCTTGATTAGTACTTTGGCTTGATAAATTGAGAATTTGTCTAAGTGTGCCTTGATAAGTACTTTGACTTGTTAAAAGAGAATTTTTCTATGTATGCCTTGATTAGTACTTTGGCTTGATAAATTGAGAATTTGTCTAAGTGTGCCTTGATAAGTACTTTGACTTGTTAAAAGAGAATTATTCTATGTATGCCTTGATTAGTACTTTGGCTTGATAAATTGAGAATTTGTCTAAGTGTGCCTTGATAAGTACTTTGACTTGTTAAAAGAGAATTTTTCTATGTATGCCTTGATTAGTACTTTGGCTTGATAAATTGAGAATTTGTCTAATTGTGTCTTGATAAGTACTTTGGCTTGTTAAAAGAGAATTATTCTATGTATGCCTTGATAAGTACTTTGGCTTGATTAATTGAGAATTAGTCTAAGTGTTCCTTGATAAGTACTTTGGCTTGATTGATTGTGAATCATTCTAAGTGTGCCTTGGTAAGGACTTTGGCTTGTTAATTGAGGATTTGCCTATGTGTGCTGGAAATAGCCGGTTGTGTGCTATTGGTATATCAGTCGTTTCGGGGTCAGTCCCCGGGTTTGTGGCATTTGCATAATTCCGTGGATTTGCTACCCACGATGCGAGGGATACCTCATGCGAGTCCGTAGGGCTTATGCGGGTGAAATAGTCCCATGCGGATGGGTCCGACCTATCACGAGGAATACCTCATGCGGGTCCGTAAGGACTTATGCGGGTGAAATAGTCCCATGCGAGGAATATCTCATGCGGGTCCGTAAGGGCTTATGCGGGTGAAATAGTCCCATGCGAGGAACATCTCATGCGGGTCCACGCGACTTATGCGGGTGAAATAGTCCCAGGAGTAGGATTTCTTATTGATACTGCGGGCGGTGGTCCTGCTTTGATCGTGAGCTTCCTATTTTATATTGCAAGTATACTAATATTTGCTCTCATGATTGTAAGGTTCAGTGGGCTTACTGATGTTGTAGTATATCATGGAATTTGCTTGGCGGAAGGATTCCGCGGGCATGATTGATGTATGGGCGTGAGACCCATAGTTACATCTGAGTAGTGACTTTGAGGGCCTGCGTGTTATACCCCGTATTTCCAGAGTATGTACGTGAGGGCGTACGTATAAAATTTTAGCCTTAAAGACTAGACAAGGTTCGAATTTGTACACAAGTGCCGAAAAGAGTCGTTTTTCGACGAAAGCGTTTCCACGCTTTCGTAGGAAAATTCGCTATGTCATTTATAATTTTTGCGGATTTTTCCGAGAGACGAAACATTTTGGACCAACGGGAGGGTGACATGTGTCACCCTCACATTGGAAGGCTTGGACGGCAATTGGGACGATTTGGGGCTACTTTAGTTGGTAGGATATTTTGTGCAAGTTGTGTGGTAGATGGATAAGGTAGCACATGGCTAAATCTTGGCCTTACACTTGCTATGCACTTGTCTTCATCTTGGCCATTGGTTGGCCTTCACTTGACCTATAAATACCCTCTAGTTGAAGACATTCTTCATCCCAAACTTGAGCAATCTATCTAAGTCTCAAACTACTCCTCCTCTTGTCTTGCTTTCGTCCCAAAGCCCTCCCCTTGAGAAAGGCCCTAGCGAAACCCCCTTTTGTGAAGCTTTGGCCAGGGTACCACTAGCCTAGTTGTCTCGTATAAATACCCCTTGTTGTGGTATAGAAATACTCCTAGTATTGTTATAATGTCAAATACCTTAGCCCAAATACCTTGTAGTATTCCCAAGGTTACACATACAAGCCCGAAAATACCGTTATACTTTCCTCGATCACTAAAACGAAACCCTAAGGAAATCTTCACCCGTTGTTGAAGTTGTAAGTAGAAGTTGGTTAGAACTTCTAAGGGTAGTTTGGAGCGGGTTGGAGCGCCACGGAGTTGGAGCTAAACCTTGCTCGGGAGCGACTTTAAACTAGGATAATTTTGGGCTTATCGAGGTAATTATCTTGTCCTCTATTGTAATTGGAAATTACATAAGTGTTGAATATATAGTTGTTGTATACTATATATAGTAATCAACGTAGTTATCGGCAATGTCTTGCGACTTAAGCTGAATAATACTTACGGCAATGTCTTTGCGACTTAAGCTGAAGAATCCCAGTCGAATGTAATTACATAGGGTTGTATTACAGAGACTTGTGTAGTAGTGCAGTGGAGTAGAATTGTACCCGTTAGGGTTAGACGTATAACCCCCCCTGGTTGGCTTGGTAGCCGACCTCGTTAGAGGAGGAGATTTACGCTGTTGCGGGGGGGGGAGGTGCTGCCGAATTTTCGGTAGAATGTTCTACGATGAGATCTAAATGTTAATAAGCGCGTGGCCTTATAGGTTGAAGTGCTACGTGTGACGTAATCTTACGGACTAAGGAGTAGCGCGGGTTGAGGTACTTGAGCGTTTTGCTATTAGTCGACAACCGCCGCGAGGTATGTGAACCTCTTATCTCTTCAGCATGATATGTGTGAACTATGTAATGCGGTAGACGTACGTGTTAATTATATTTGATTGTTGTAAAACATAAAGTGTTATAACGGCTTTATGGGAAGTTGGTTATAACGACTTTATGTAGGTAAGAAAAATGGGTTGTGGTTTTTAAAAGATAATCGATTTGATTTATAAGCGGCTTGGGCGTTATAATAAAACTTGAAGTATTTCAAAAGATTTATGAATCGTTTTGAGCGAAGTGTAGTATTGCGTTTTGAAAACTTAAGAGTTATACTAGCTTTATGGGAAGTTAGGTATAACGGCTTAAGAATGGTTTACTGATGTTAGAAGTTAAGAGACTTGATCTTATAAGATAAGAGACTTAACTTATTTGTTTTGAAGTGAATGTTTGTGTGAAACCTCATTCGTGAGTAATGAGTACTTGGTTTTATTTAAAGGGATAATGTTTCTTGATTTGGAAATCGAATGTGTATCGACAGGACCATCTGCGGCGTTAATAAAGGAAAATGTATTGAATAATGATGTATCGTATTAAAACCGGTAGAAACCTCCATCTGCATAGAAACTAAGATGAGACAAAATGATATTACATTTTCTAGATCATGGTCACGTAATAAGAATGTTGTAAACAAGAATAACCTACTCTCACGTGAGACATATATTACTCAATTGTTCTAAAAAGAAATCAAGTGATTAAGTTTATGAACTATGAAACCATTTGAAAATGAGAAGCTTGAGTAATCAAACTAGGCAAACTGGAACTTAGGAAAAGAATGTTGTTACTTGATTTTGGAAAGGAATGTGGGTTGGTCATTCTAAGGCTACGGGTATCGGGTGACTTTTATAAAAGTAACGGATCTCTTTTAAAAGAACTTAACGTATGTAGTACTTTGGGGTTAAAAACCCGGACTTTGGCATAAAATGAAAGTACTTTGGGTTGTTGTGAAACTTGCCTATGCTTGTTGTTGTGAAACTTGCCTATGCTTGTTGTTGTGAAACTTGCCTATGCTTGTTGTTGTGAAACTTGCCTATGCTTGTGATGATAGCCTTTGTTGTGCAAGTGTGGTATTTCTGTGTTACCGTGTCTCTCGATAGAGGGCCGGTTGACTTGTTGAGAACTTACTTGGACGTCTTTGGCGGTGAAGGAGAATTCCACGGGTATGTTTCATTTTGATTCTTGTCTTGTTGTTGATGTCACATGGACATGTCTACACCGTCGCAAGATTCGGGGCATGCGTGCGGCGGGTTGATTACCGATATATGGTTATTATCGCAACATGGGCGTCTACCGTCGCAGATTCCGGGGCATGTGGGCGGCGAGGTTGACCACCCATATATTGTTATTGAGGTTACATGGCATGTCTACACCACGATATTCGGGCACGTGGCCACGCGGCCTTGTTGTGTGTTGCATCATGGACATGTCTACCGTCTGATTCCGGGGCATGTGGCCGTGCGGCCTTGTTATTATTGTTGCATCATGGACATGTCTACACCGTCACGATATTCGGCGTCACGGCCACGATGCGAACATGATGGATGTTGTGGGCGTGAGACCCATAGTTATATTTGAGTGGTGACTTTGAGGCGTGAGTCACGACTTATTGCTTTTATGTTGCGTCTTGTATTTTGGTTATCATACATGTCTCACCTTTTTAAGCTATTATGATTTCATTCTGATGTTGTGATTTCACATACTTGGTACTGTCTTGACCTCGACCCGGGGCCGCGTTCATGCCGCAGTAGAGGTACATCGGTCGTAGATCCCGCCTCCTAGGATCTCATTTCACGTGTTGAAAGCTCGTTCCTTGAGGCTTATCTTTGGTATGTTTCCACTGAGTTGTAGGTTCTTGTACATTCGTGGTATGGCGACGACTGTCCGTCATAGTTGTTGTAAATCTTAAGTGTATGCCATGGTGTGGCGGGGTTGAGGATAAGCTGTTTGGGTTTTATGTATATCTGAAGGCAACTGTTTGGTTGGCTGTTTATTTATTATATCTCGTTTCATGACTCGTGTTTTATTTTCCATTTGGTTTTCTCCGATGTTGTATCACTAGGGTGCCGGTAAGGCACGATGCAGGCCGAGTTCGGGCGTTACAAAGTGGTATCGAGCGATTAGTCCTCGGAAAGTGTCTGAGCATCGTGTCTAGTAGAGTCTTGATTATCGGTGTGTTGTGCACCACATCTATAATCGAGAGGCTATAGGACATTTAGGATTGGTTTCCATTCTTCTCATTCCGAGATCGTGCCTTAGAGTCGTGTTGTAAGTTGGACCCTCGACGTGTTTCGTTTTTACGATTATGCCTGCGAAAGTGCAACCGGGGCCGGAAGGCAAAGCGTGGAGGCGCTAGTGGGATTCAGAGAATGCAGCGCGAGCGTCGACTGAGTAGTGCTTGACGGCGAGTTTTGCGGCGCCCGCCCGACCAGTGAGTTTAGCGCAGCGATGGCTGCGAGACTACAATACACGAGCCTCGGTCCACGATGCAGGCGGGGAGATGGTCACGAGAGATGGCGATTATTGGCGAGGTTGTGGCAGATATGAATAAGTGGGCCACGCGATTCCGTTCAGCGGCGCAGAAGTGCACCGGCGACGATTTGAGGCTACGGATTTTCTTAGTTGTAGCCACTTTGAGTTTCTGGTCGAGGCGGAGGATGATCCGCGAGTTCATCCGTCGATTCTGCAGAGATCGTCACGGGTGATCAAGGCTTGAGATCGAGTCATGACATTTAGTTCGCGTCGGCCGCGTGATACCGCAATCGATTGGTTTGACTCGTGGGAGCTTTCGGGAGCATTCACTTCCACCGCTTGGGGACGAAGTTTTGGGGCCTTCAGCACATTTCTTGCCTCACAAATGAGGAGGGCTGGTAAACAGATTTTTGATGTTGAGGCGAGCAGGCGTCTGATTCGGGAGTACAATGTGGAGTTCGACTCATTGGCGGTATGTTCCGCATTAGTAGCTAGTATGGAGGATCGAGTGCACCGATATGTTCTGAGGCTCGATGATTACTAGCGAGAGAGTTGTTGGTGTTTCTCTTGGTAGGCATGGACATTGCCCGCATTCGAGCTCATGCACTTGGAGTGCGAGGCGCGATCGGCAGGTGGACGGCTTTCGCCAAGAAGGCGAGCGGTCGGATATTTTGGCGACTTTCGAGGCGGACCGCCGCCAGACTAGTTATGTACCTCCGCCATTGCAGTGGTCCCCGCAGCCGGGACCTCGATATTCAGAGGCAGGTCGTGGCTCCGAGCTTGAATGTTCGGGAGTAGGGTGTTGGCGGATCGATCACCCTACCTCGGTGTGGTCGATGTGGTAGACGCATTTGAAGTGTCGTAGTACGAGGAGCTTGTTATTCTTGCGGCCAACGGGCCATATGACGAGACTCAGGCCGACTGGGTAGCGGTAGGATAGCACAGACTTTGGAAGCGATTGCGGGTTCTTCACCTTCCATAGCCAGCAGAATGTTCGTACCGGTGAGCCGGTAGAGGTCGCGGTGGAGTTCCCGATTCTAGCGGTCCTTTGAACGCTACTTTCGTATATCCTTAACCATCTAGAGTTTTGTATGTTATGATAATGTGTTAAGTGTTATGTTCGGATAGCTTTGTGCTAAAATGTGACTTAGAAGCATGCTTAGTGAAAGCGGTAAGCACAGGGTGAGAAAATGATGAACCTTAGAATATTACGGAGGAGACCTTAGATGTAAGGCGTTTTGAGTACAAGTTTTTGCAAGTGATCCTTGTCGAGTGCATTTTATGCCTAGAATGTATTGTGTGATAAGTCACTGGTTGAGTAAATGAAAGTGGTAGCTTTCATGATGTGATTAGCAAGATTGTTCCGTGTCGAGCAAGAGTTGGCGCGATAGTGGGTCGGGTTGGGGCCATGTTGCGGGCCAACCCGCGTCCGTTCGCGGAAGGGTCAGCTCGTGGTCGCCGGTGGCGTGGTCACGAGGTGCTAAGCCCAAGTTTAAATGACCAGCGATGAGTTCGTGGATACGTTCGACCGTAGATCGTGAAGGCCGGAATGGCCTTAAGGAAGATTGAGGCGAGTAAGATGACCACGTTTGGAGGTAGTGACTCCAAAGTTTTGGGAACCGAAATGATAGTCAAGTATGGTGCGTATACTAGAAGAGTTCAAGTGTTCGGAGGGCACTACGAGTAAGGAGGAAGAGAACGTGTGTTATGTTTGTGGCGGTGTGGCTTTGACAACTTGTTAGAAGGAACTTCCGTTATTCTGTTTGAGAAGGAACATTCGGACGAATGTTTCTAAGGAGGAGAATGTTATACCCGTATTTCAGTATGTACGTGAGCGTGCGTATAAAATTTTAGCCTTAAAGACTAGACAAGGTTGAATTTGTACACAAGTGCGAAAAGAGTCGTTTTTTTAAACGAAACGTTTCCACACTTTCGTAGGGAAAATTCCGCTATGTCATTTATAATTTTGCGGATTTTTCCGAGAGGCGAAACATTTTGGACCAACGGGAGGGTGACATGTGTCACCCTCACATTGGAAACTTGGACGGCAATTGGGACGATTTGGGGCTACTTTAGTTGGTAGGATATTTTGTGCAAGTTGTGTGGTAGATGGATAAGGTAGCACATGGCTAAATCTTGGCCTTACACTTGCTATGCACTTGTCTTCATCTTGGCCATTGGTTGGCCTTCACTTGACCTATAAATACCCTCTAGTTGAAGACATTCTTCATACTAAACTTGAGCAATCTATCTCAGTCTCAAACTACTCCCTCCCTCTTGTCTTGCTTTCGTCCCCAAGCCCTCCCCTTGAGAAAGGCCCTGGCAGAAACCACCACCTTTTGTGAAGCTTTGGAGAGGGTACCCCTAGCCTAGTTGTCTCGTATAAATACCCCTTGTTGTGGTATAGAAATACTCCTAGTATTGTTATAATGTCCAAATACCTTAGCCCCAAATACCTTGTAGTATTCCCAAGGTTACACTTATACAAGCCCAGAAAATACCGTTATACTTTCCCTCAGTCACTAAACGAAACCCTAAGGAAATCTTCACCCGTTGTTGAAGTTGTAAGTAGAAGTTGGTTAGAACTTCTAAGGGTAGTTTGGAGCGGGTTGGAGCGCACGGAGTTGGAGCTAAACCTTGCTCAGGAGCGACTTTAAACTAGGATAATTTTGGGCTTATCGAGGTAATTATCTTGTCCCTCTATTGTAATTGGAAATTACATAAGTGTTGAATATATAGTTGTTGTATACTATATATAGTACTGAACGTAGTTATCGGCAATGTCTTGCGACTTAAGCCTGAATAATACTTACGGCAATGTCTTGCGACTTAAGCCTGAAGAACTGAACTGTAATTACATAGGGTTGTATTACAGTAGACTTGTGTAGTAATGAGTGGGTAGAATTGTACCCGTTAGGTTAGATGTATAACCCCTGGTTGGCTTGGTAGCGGCCTCGTTAGAGGAGGAGATTTCTGTTGTTGCGGGGAGAGTCTTTGCCAATTTTGGTAGAATGTTCTCTGATGAGATCTAAATGTTAATAAGCGCCTTGTGGCCTTATAGGTTGAAGTGCTACGTGTGACGTAATCTTACGGACTAAGGAGTAGCCGAAGCGGGTTGAGGTACTTGGGCGTTTTGCTATTAGTCGACAACCGTCGCGAGGTATGTGAACCTCTTATCTCTTCTAGCATGATATGTGTGAACTATGTAGTACGGTAGACGTACATGTGTTAATTATATTTGATTGTTGTAAAACATAAAGTGTTATAACGGCTTTATGGGAAGTTGGTTATAACAGCTTTATGTAGGTAAGAAAATGGGTTGTGGTTTTAAAGATAATCGATTTGATTTATAAGCGGCTTGGGCGTTATAATAAAACTTGAAGTATTTCAAAAGATTTATGAATCGTTTTGAGCGAAGTTTAGTATTGTTTTTTGAAAACTTAAGAGTTATACTAGCTTTATGGGAAGTTAGGTATAACGGCTTAAGAATGGTTTACTGATGTTAGAAGTTAAGAGACTTGATCTTATAAGATAAGAGACTTAACTTATTTGTTTTGAAGTGAATGTTTGTGTGAAACCTCATTCGTGAGTAATGAGTACTTGGTTTTATTTAAAGGGATAATGTTTTACTGATTTCGGAAATCAGAATGTGTATCGACAGACCCTGCGGCGTTAATAAAGGAAAATGTATTGAATAATGATGTATCGTATTAAAACCGGTAGAAACCTCCATCTGCATAGAAACTAAGATGAGACAAAATGATATTACATTTTCTAGATCATGGTCTTTGTAATAAGAATGTTGTAAACAAGAATAACCTACTCTCACGTGAGACATATATTACTCAATTGTTCTAAAAGAAATCAAGTGATTAAGTTTATGAACTATGAAACCATTTGAAAATGAGAAGCTTGAGTAATTGAAACTAGGCAAACCGAACTTAGGAAAGAATGTTGTTACTTGATTTTGGAAAGGAATGTGGGTTGGTCATTCTAAGGCTACGGTATCGGGTGACTTTTATAAAAGTAACGGATCTCTTTAAAAGAACTTAACGTATGTAGTACTTTGGGGTTAAAAACCGGACTTTGGCATAAAATGAAAGTACTTTGGGTTGTTGTGAAACTTTGCATGCTTGTTGTTGTGAAAAAACTTGCCTATGCTTGTTGTTGTGAAACTTGCCTATGCTTGTTGTTGTGAAACTTGCCTATGCTTGTTGTTGTGAAACTTGCCTATGCTTGTTGTTGTGAAACTTGCCTATGCTTGTGATGATAGCTTTGTTGTGCAAGTGTGGTATTTACGTATTACCGTGTCTCTCGATAGAGGCCGTTGACTTATTGAGAACTTACTTGGAGCGTCTTTGGCGTGAAGGAGAATTCCACGGGTATGTTTCCATTTTGATTCTCTTGTTGTTGATGTCACATGGACATGTCTACACCGTCACAAAGATTCGGTACGCGGCCACGCGGCGTTGATTACCCGATATATGGTTATTACCGCAACATGGGCGATCTACACCGTCTGATATTCCGGCGTGTGGCCATGCGCGTGGTTGACCACCCAAAGATATTGTTATTGAGGTTACATGGCGTATCTACACCGATGCGATTCGGCATGTACGCGCCACGCCTTGTTATTATTGTTGCATCATGGACATGTCTACACCGGCGCAGATTCCGTGTGGCCATGCGGCGTTATTATTGTTGCATCGTGGACATGTCTACACCGTCGATTCGGCACGCGCCATGATGCGAACATGATGGATGTTGTGGGCGTGAGACCCATAGTTATATTTAGTGGTGACTTTGGCGTGAGTCCTTGACTTATCGCTTTTATGCGTCTTTGTATTTTGGTTATCATACATGTCTCCGCTTTTAAGCTATTATGATTTCATTTACTGATTTGTGATTCACATACTTGGTACATTGTCTTGACCTCCTTCGGAAGTGCGTTCATGCCGCAGTGAGGTACATCGATGCGTGGATCCCCGCTCCTAGGATCTCATTTCGTGTTGGAAAGCTCCGTTCCTTGAGGCTTATCTTTGGTATATTTCCACTGAGTTGTAGGTTCTTGTACATTCGGGGTATGGCGAGCCTGTCCGTCATAGTTGTGTAAATCTTAAGCAGTCTGTATTTGTGGCGGGGTTGAGGATAAGCTGTTTGGGTTTTTATGTATATACCAAGGCAATCGTTTTGGTTGCTTTATTTATTATATCTCTCGTTTCATGACTCGTGTTTTATTTTCCGCTGGTTTTCTCGATGTTGTATCACTAGGGTGCGGGTAAGGCACGATGGCCGGGTTGGGCGTTACATCGCGTCCACTGACTTGATATGCTGCTATGTGTTATGTATATCGTAGGTTGGCTATCATACATGTCTCTGTTTTGTTTAGATCATATGATTTCATTCTGATTTATTGTTCACATACAGTACATTCTTCGTCTTGACCTCCTTGCCCGCTGCGTTCATGCCGCGAGTTTAGGTGCATGATTCGGTGACCGGCAGGTCTAGGATCCTGCTCAGGGTTTTGGGATAGTTCCCTCCATTCCGGAGTTTATCTTTGGTATATGTCCTTCAGTACATGCTTTGTACAGTTTTGGGTACGGCGGGGCCTTGTCCCGTCATAGTTCAGTTTAACTCCTAGAGGTCTGTATTCATATGTGGGATTGGACTCGTGTACAGTATAGTGTCTTTTGTTTATGTATGTTATATGGCAGCCTAGTCGGCTTTGCCTTACACGTACGTTGGTTTTAAAAAAAAAAAAATTAGCTGTTATTAATTTCCGCAATTTACTTAGTTGTTAAGGTAGAAGGGTGCCGGGTAGGGCACGATCCTGACAGGTTTGGGGTGTGATAGAGTGGTATCGAGCGATCGATCCTCGAATGTCTACAGACCGTGTCTAGTAGAGTCTTGATTATCGGTGTGTTGCGCCACACCCATAAGAGAGGCTACAGGACATTTAGGAGTTAGTTTCTATTCTTCTCACTCTAGATCGTGCCATGAGTTTGTGTTAGTAAGAAAATTCCTCTCGACGTATTGTTGTGTTCTGATTATGCCTCGAGAGGGCAATAGCCGCCGAAGGGCAAAAGGAGTAGCAAGAGCTACTAGTCGACTCAGAGAGTTGATAGGGCTTATGCCCGGGGTATACCGGATGTTGTTCGCGGCCGAGTCATTGCGCGAGTTTGAGGCCCCAAGACCAGAGCCTCCAGGTTTCTCGGTTAGGAGAAGACTATAGGGTCATGAGGAAGCGATTATGTTATTGACGAAGATAGCGGTGCTAGCTTGGTTGTAAGTGATAGTACCTGCAGGTAGGGATACTTTGATTAGTAAAGTGAGAAGTAAGAATGTTGACAAGAATGATAGGTGAACCGAGACTATAGTTGTATAAAGTTCACAAGTTGTAATTACCCGTATAAGTGTTAGGCCGATAGGAAGATTATGCGATGAAATACTTTGGCTTATGAGATGAACCTCCAGTTAATAGGGGGTAGGGTAAGAAGTACCTTGAAATAAGAGAGATTTATTTCAGACTAAGAATGAGAAGTTAAGCGTGATGATGAGTCGGGTTATGGACTCATTTCGGGTCAGCCGATAGTTTGGAATGGGGTGATGTCAGTTAGAAATGGTCCGCATGTGGTAGAAGTCGTGGGGATGCAGGCCCAAGTTTAGTTAATCGTTGTATGAGTTTTGGACGCGTTCCACCTAACTAGGTCGTAAGGACCGGTAAGAGCCTTAGCGAAATTCAAGTAGCATAATGGCCAAGTTGGTTAGTAACTCAAGGATTGGGGGAGAAAGCAGAATTTGAGATTTTATGCGTGTACTAGATGAGTTTGAAAATGCGAAAAAGTATGACAAGTAAGGAAAGAAAGGAACCTCTAGGGGATCCGTGTTTGAGATCAGAACCTTCGAGTTTTGTGAGAAGGGACCACGGACGAAAGGTCCGTTGTTATGTCTACGTATGATGTGGTGGCCGTATGTGGCATCGTTAGTCTTGTGCGGTTTTGATTGATAGGCATAGTATAGAGTTTATGCCGAGTTTGTATAGCTTGACAACGACTAAGAACATTCGGGGCGAATGTTTCTAAGGGGAAGAATGTTACACCCCGTAAGTCCAGAACATGTAAAAGAGAATGTACGAAAGGAAACAAGACTTGGAAATCGGTACGAAAGGAAGAATTGTTTTTCCGACGGAAAAACAATTCTTCCGGACGTCGGAAAGGAAAAATGTTCGTTATTGAGAAATGGGATTCTCAAAATGCATTATTTGAAGAATATAGAACTTATTAATATTATGGAAATTTGTTTTTACGGATTTGGTCATGTGGGGCCCACCCGAGGAATTTTACGTTTTGTGGGGCCACGAGTTCTAATTTTATGGGCGAATGAGAGGCGACACGTGGTACCCTATAAGTGGTCTTGGTCGAATTAGAGGAGGGTAGTATGGTGGGTGACCATGGTGGAAGATAAGTCTTCGAGTTGATAATGTTGACGAGTCAACTTGCCCACGGGCTTGATCCTAGTGAAACCTATCCTAACCACTCAAGTGTTGAAATCTTAGCCATCCATTGTGTTTTATATACATAGCTAGTGCAAGAGACAAGCTCGTTTTACACTTAGAAAATTTAGAGAACTTGAGCTTAGCCTTATGAAGCTCTCGGGTTTCACCTATCTCCCACACAAAAGTTTGCAAATGTTGTCCATTAGCCACAAGACTTAAAACCAAGGTTCCTAAGAGTGTTGTAAGGTTATCTCAATAGAAAGATTTCGGAAAAAAAAACGTATTTTTACGTTAGTCGCACGGCGGAAACTAGGGAGTTCTTGACTTTGAAGTTGGAACTTGAAGATGGGTTCTTCATAGGCCTCTAAGGAGTGCTTGGAGCGGATTGGAACCTAAGGAAAGGAGCTAAGAATTGCTAAGGCGCGACTTTGGAATCTTGGAAATTTTTAAGGGCTTATAAAGGTATATTCTTGTCATTTTAGCAATTAAGGTTTACTTATCATTGTAGCTATGGTTATTAGCAAGCATGAGTTATATAGTATGAAGTTTGATATGTTTATTGGCTATTGGAACCCTAATCCGGAAACTATCATGTTAGCCTTAAGACTACAATTCAAGTTGATTATTCGTTTAAGTCGCGTGTTGTATAAAGAAGGAAATTGTAGTTGTTGAAGTTGTTTAGACTATCTAACATGTTAGACCTTAGAACTTGGAATTGTAAAAGAATTGGAAAGGACTTGTGTTGAGTCATTGTTGGCCGAGAATGACTAGTAAGTATTGAACTACTTCGTATGAATTGTGGGGCGGAATTTTACACGTATGGTAAGGAGTGTAATCCCCTTTTGTTTGGTTGTTGTTTGGAGCCTTAAATGTGGCTGGTTGGTTATTGTATTCGGCCTTGAAAAAGGTGGCAAAGTGAGTAGAAATAAAGGAAGTGCTGCCCGATTTTCCGTAGAATTAGAGACTAAATACTTAGTATTATTCTACATAGAGACTAGAAGTTGATAGCCTTGTTGTGACCTTTATAGGTTGACACTTCTACGCATGTGTATTCGGCTTGTGGATTTAGCCGAAAAGGTATGTGAACTATCTCCTCTTCTAGCATGATTCCTTAAGATAAAGAAAGTAGGTTCTACTCCTTAAATGATCTATTCCTTGGTTGTATTTGGATTCCCTAAAATAGAATTTGTTCTATGTACTTCCTTGATTGTACTTTGATGTTTAGATTGTAAGTTGTAGAATCCATTTTCTTGATGAAGTTTGGATTCTTAAAAGTGATGGTATTTTTACTTAAAGTACATGTAGTCTTAAAAAGGAAGTGATTTCCAAATCTTTTGGCTAGTGCCTTAGTTCTAAAACCTAAAGGTCATTATAATGGCTTTAGGGGAGTCAAAGGAGTGATTTACTTATTTGATTTAAAAGAGGAGAAATGACATGATTTAAGAGAAGTAACTTGTGTTAAGGGTGAAGTTACTTGAGGTTTAAAAAGTAGAAGAAAACTTGTTTTCTAACTATTAAGAGACTTGAAGTAGTTTGAAAGTTAAGAACTTGATTTGTAAGTATGTGATACTTGGTTTTAATAGTATAAGTCTCTTGGTTATTGAAGGAATGGATACGTCTAAAACCATAAAGGGTTATAACGGCTTTATGGGAAGTTGGTTATAACGGCTTTATGGAAGGTTAGAAAGTTGTCTATTTTGATTAATCGGCATAAGTTGCCTAGATTGTGAAAAATTTGGAGTTACTTGATTTCAAGCTTTGAAATGAGTTTTCTAAAAGTGTAGTAACTTACTTTGAAAAATAGACACGCCTTGATACTACGTGTTAGTATCTTGGGGCTTTACATAGAAATGAGTCTTTTATAAAAGAAGATGCACGTCGTAGTACTTTGACTTGTTAAAACAGAATTATTCTATGTATGCCTTGATTAGTACTTTGGCTTGATAAATTGAGAATTTGTCTAAGTGTGCCTTGATAAGTACTTTGACTTGTTAAAAGAGAATTATTCTATGTATGCCTTGATTAGTACTTTGGCTTGATAAATTGAGAATTTGTCTAAGTGTGCCTTGATAAGTACTTTGACTTGTTAAAAGAGAATTTTTCTATGTATGCCTTGATTAGTACTTTGGCTTGATAAATTGAGAATTTGTCTAACTGTGCCTTGATAAGTACTTTGGCTTGTTAAAAGAGAATTATTCTATGTATGCCTTGATAAGTACTTTGGCTTGATTAATTGAGAATTAGTCTAAGTGTGCCTTGATAAGTACTTTGACTTGTTAAAAGAGAATTTTTCTATGTATGCCTTGATTAGTACTTTGGCTTGATAAATTGAGAATTTGTCTAAGTGTGCCTTTGTCACGACCGAACAGCCCGTGGTCGTGCTACCCGCACCCTAGTGATACAACATCGAGAAAAACCGGAAATAAAAACTTAAACATTTAAATAGTCATGGATCAAGATAAAGAAAATAGGCTAACCAAAACGGTTGTCTTTCAACATATATATATATACATTTGAAAAGTTACAATCCTTACAACCACGCCACAAAGGCTACAAACCTCTAAGATTTATAACAACTATGACGACAGGCCGCCATACCGAATGTACAAGAACCTACATGCACGTGGTAACATACCAAAGATAAGCTTAGGAACGGAGCTTCCCAAACGCTGAAATGTGATCCTATGGCGGGATCGACGGTCGATGTACCTCTACTGCGGCATGAACGCAGCCCAGGAGGTCGATGACAGTACCAGTATGTGAATCGCAAAATCGTAATTGAAATCATACGATATAAAGCGAGACATGTTTGATAACCAAACTACGATTCGTAACATAAAGCGATCATGTCAAGTCGTGGTCTCACGCCCAAGTCATCCTCATGCCCGTGGAACTCCTTCCTCACCGCCGCGCCTAGGTACAAATCGTGTGATACGTATAACATGTCTCGCCATCTCATGGACCCAGATAAACGTGTGGAATACATTTCCGGTTCATCTCGAACTCGGTAGTCGGATGGAATACATTCGGTCCATCCAGTGGGACGCGGTAGTCGAAAGAAATACATTCGGTTCATCCGTAACGCGGTAGTCGAGTGAATACATTCCGTTCATCCTACCACGCGGTAGTCGAGTGAAATACATTCCCGTTAAATCCGTGAACGCGGTAGTGAGTGAAATACATTCGGTTCATCCACGAGCGCGTAGTCGATGAAATACATTCTCGGTTTATCCCATGAACGCGGAGTCGAGTGAAATACATTCTTGCACATCGTGTCTATCACACGCAAACATAGGCAAGTTACACCAACTTAAAGTACTTTCATTTTATGACAAAGTCCGGTTTTAACCTAAAGTACTACGTCGTTAAATTCCTTTTAAAGAGATCCATTCCTTTTATAAAGTCACCCAATACGTAGTATAAAAATAGAGTGACTTACATTTTTAGGTAAACCAAAACACTTCTCTTTTAAAGTCGAGTTACCACATTAAAACCAATGATAAAACCATTCTTTGTTTTCATAAAGTTATAACTAACTTCCCATAAAGTTGTTATAACACTTTATGTTTTTAAACCATTTTAAGACAAAACAATGCCTTCCTTTTCCTAGAGTTCCAGTTTGCCTAATTTCAATTACTCAGTCTCTTTATTTTAGAAAAGTTTCATAGTTCATAGTCTTAATCATTTAAGAATATAATTCTCTTTTAAACAACGAGAAGCATATGCCTTATATGAGTGTAGGTTATTCTTGTTCATAATCAATCTTATTAAGCGACCGTGATCTGAAATGTAATATCATTTGTCTCATCTTAGCTTCTATGCAGATGGAGGTTTCTCGGTTTTAATAATACTTCATTATTCAATACATTTTCCTTTATTAGCGTTGCGATGGTTTGTTCGATACTTATTCGATTTCAAATCGGTAAACATTATTCCTTTTAAAAAAACAAGTACTCATTACTCACGAATGAGGTTTCACACAAATATCCATATTAAGTTAAGTCTTTTATCTTTTAAGATTAAGTCTCTTAACTTATAAAATCAGTAAAACCCTTCTCTTTATCTCTCTTAAGACGTTATACCTAACTTCCCATAAAGCTAGTATAACTCTTATGTTTTCAAAACCAAGTATTATTAACTGCTTTCAAAACGGTTCTTAATCTTTTTGAAATACTTCAAGATTCTTTTTATTCGGGCTTAAGTCAAAAGACATTGCGTCTGACTACGTTCTGTTAACACGACGTCTACCGTACTATATATATATTATCGCTTAAGTCAAAAGACATTGACGTCTGACTACGTTACATTAACACACGTCGTCTACCGTACTATATATTATTCGCTTAAGTCAAAAGACATTGCCGTAAAACTACGTTACGTAGCTTTACACGTCCTACTGCATATATATATATACTTTTAAAACATCATGCTCAAGAGTATAGGAAGAATCACATACCGCGACGATTATATTTATAAGCAAAACGCTCCACGGCTATACCCCGGCTAGCCTTGTCCACCTTCAAAGTAGCACATGCTACTTGTAGAACATTCAACCAATAAAGGTTATCAGTCTACTGTAAATACAGTCCTATGTAAATACAGTTTAATCTTCTACTCTAATATTCTTCTGATGTGATTTCAGTTCAAGTCTTTTCTGTAATATCCTTCTATTACAGTTCAATTCTCTTCTATGAATCTTATATTCATTTCTATACTACTACGGTATGTAATTTCCAATTACACTAGAAGGATAGGATTATTTACCTCGCTGAGCCCAAAATTATCCAAGTTTAATGTCGCTCACGAGCAACGTTAAGCTCTACTCCGTCGCTCCAACCCGCTCCAACAACCCTTAGAAGTTCTACGCAACTTACTTAACACTTCAACCGACTATGAAGGTTTTCCTTGGTTTCGTTTTTGTGACTTAGGGAAAGTATAATAGTATTTGCGGACTCTAAGTCTAGATGTAACTTTCGAAAGTACTACAAGGTCTAGGGCTAAAGTATTTGGTCAATATAACACTACTTTGAGAGTATTTCTATACCACAAAGGGTATTTATACGAGACAACTAGGCAAGGGGTACCACTGGCTAGAGCACCACAAGGGGTAGGGAGGCTCTCAAGGCTTCTCAAAATAGGAGAGGCGCTTTGGGCGAATTTAACTCACAAAGGGAGAGATTTCAAGACTTGAAAATGATTTTTGGATGAAGAAAGTTCATCAACTAAGGGGTATTTATAGGTCAAGGCCAACCAATGGCCAAGATTAATCCATGTGTTAGGCAAGTGTAAGGCCAAGATCAAGTACACCTTATCCATCTACCACCAAAATATCCTACTAACTACTTGACAAAACAAGCCACAATTTTCGTCCACTTTACGCCCACTTCCAATGCGAGGGTGACACATGTCACCCTCCGTTGATCCAAAATGTTTCTCTCTAAAAATCAGCAAAATTAGAAATGACATGGCGGAATTTTCCTTCGCAAGTTTAGTAAAGCGTTTAGAAAACGACTCTTTCGGCACTTGTGCCCAAATTCGAACCTAGCCTAACTTTAAGGCTCAAACATTTCTACGTACGTCCTCGCATACATACCCTGAGAATACGGGGTATAACAGCCTTGATAAGTACTTTGACTTGTTAAAAGAGAATTATTCTATGTATGCCTTGATTAGTACTTTGGCTTGATAAATTGAGAATTTGTCTAAGTGTGCCTTGATAAGTACTTTGACTTGTTAAAAGAGAATTTTTCTATGTATGCCTTGATTAGTACTTTGGCTTGATAAATTGAGAATTTGTCTAAGTGTGCCTTGATAGGTACTTTGACTTAAAAGAGAATTATTCTATGTATGCCTGATTAGTACTTTGGCTTGGTAAATTGAGAATTTGTCTAAGTGTGCTTGATAAGTACTTTGACTTGTTAAAAGAGAATTATTCTATGTATGCCTTGATTAGTACTTTGGCTTGATAAATTGAGAATTTGTCTAAGTGTGCCTTGATAAGTACTTTGACTTGTTAAAAGAGAATTATTCTATGTATGCCTTGATTAGTACTTTGGCTTGATAAATTGAGAATTTGTCTAAGTGTGCCTTGATAAGTACTTTGACTTGTTAAAAGATAATTTTTCTATGTATGCCTTGATTAGTACTTTGGCTTGATAAATTGAGAATTTGTCTAAGTGTGCCTTGATAAGTACTTTGACTTGTTAAAAGAGAATTATTCTATGTATGCCTTGATTAGTACTTTGGCTTGATAAATTGAGAATTTGTCTAAGTGTGCCTTGATAAGTACTTTGACTTGTTAAAGAGAATTTTTCTATGTATGCCTTGATTAGTACTTTGGCTTGATAAATTGAGAATTTGTCTAATGTACCTTGATAAGTACTTTGGCTTAAAAGAGAATTATTCTATGTATGCCTTGATAAGTACTTTGGCTTGATTAATTGAGAATTAGTCTAAGTGTGCCTTGATAAGTACTTTGGCTTGATTGATTGTGAATCATTCTAAGTGTACCTTGGTAAGGACTTTGTCTTGTTAATTGAGGATTTGCCTATGTGTGCTGGAAATAGCCGGTTGTGTGCTATTGGTATATGAGTCATTTCGGGGTCAGTCCACGGGTTTGTGGCATTTGCATAATTCCGTGGATTTTCTACCCACGCGAGGATACCTCATGCGAGTCAAGTAGGGCTTATCGCGTGAAATAGTCCCGTGCGGGTGGGTCCGACCTATGCGAATACCTCGTGTGGGTCCGAAAGGACTTATGCGGGTGAAATAGTCCCGTGCGAGGAATATCTCATGCGGTCCGTAGGCTTATGCGGGTGAAATAGTCCGCGAGGAACATCTCATGCGGGTCCACGCGACTTATGCGGGTGAAATAGTCCGGAGTAGGATTGCTATTGATCTGCGCGGTCTAACTTGATCGTGAGCTTCTATTTTATATTGCAAGTATACTAATATTTGCTCTGCGTGTAAGGTTCGAGGCTTCTGCGATGTTGTAGTATATCATGGATCGCGGCGGAAGGATTCCGTGGCATGATTGATGTATGGGCGTGAGACCCATAGTTATATCTGTAGTGACTTTGGGGCTGCGTCACGACTTGATATGGCTAACTTATGTTATGTATCGTAGGTTGGCTATCATACATGTCTCTGTTTGTTTAGATATTATGATTTCATTACTGATTTATTGTTCACATACCGTACATTCTTCATCTGACCTCCTTGGCTGCGTTAAATGCGCGAGTTTAGGTCACGATTCGGTGACCGGCAGTGTAGAGATCTGCTAGGGTTTTAGGATAGCTCCTCCATTCCGAGTTTATCTTTGGTATATGTCCTTCAAGACTGAGCTTTACGATTTAGTACAGCGGGCCTTGTCGTCATAGTTCAGTTTAACTCCTAGAGGTCTGTATTCATATGTGGGATTGGACTCGTGTACAATATAATGTCTTTTGTTTATGTATGTTATATGGCAGCCTAGTCGGCTTTGCCTTACACGTACGTTGGTTTTAGAAAAAAAAATGAGCTGTTATTAATTTCCGCAATTTACTTAGTTGTTAAGGTAGAAGGGTGCCCAGGTAGGGCACCAGTCACGGGCCCGGGGTTTGGGGGTGTGACAAACATGTTATGATACTACGTGTGTTAGTGTCTTGTGATGTTATTCTTGTTGCGCTTACGTTGTTAAACATTAAGACCGTTGTACTGTTATTATATCACATACCCCCTTGACTTGTTATACCGAGGGCTTGCCACCCGATGCGGTCTATACGGCTATGCGATGTGTGACTACGGAGTGCGGGAGTTCCGGATGGATCATTCGGTGTTTTATCCGACGGGATGCCTATGCGATGCAATGTGACTATGCGGTCTATGAGACTATGCGGTGCGAGTCCGGGAGAGTGCAGGGTTAGCTACCCCGTCGAGAATACCTCATGCGGTGCAGATGTGACTTTATGCGGTGCGGGAAGTCGGATTAGGCACGCATAATGATACTATGGCGATTGCCTTGCTTCGATCATTCGCGGCCTAGATAAGACCGATTACATTATTTCTATTTTGCTCTTGTTTATGTTGTAGCACTATGTGCGATTGAACCGTGTATTTGCAAATGGTTTTAAATACTTTGATTTTACTTGATGCTACTTTTACGCATCATACTTAGTACTGTTATGCGGCCTTCGAAGTGCGTTCATGCCGCGGTAAGGCAAGAGTGGTAGATCCGCGTTCTTAGGATCTTTGCTTTGGTGTCGTGAGCTCCATCTTCTGAGGCTCGACTTTTGGTATGGTTCTCCACGATGTTGTAGATATGTACATTCATTGGTATGGCGGGCCACATCCCGCCATAGTTGTTTACATTCTAAGTGCATAGTCATTTGTAAAGTGGGATGTAATCGTTCACTCTTTATATATACATGCGAAAAGGCTTACATTTTCTCATATAAACTGTGTCTCAATTTACATTTGTTTCATGTCTTGTTTTTATATTCCGCTGATTACTCTGATGTAAGACTACTTGGGTACCCGGGTAAGGCACTGGGCCACGGGCAGATGCGTGGATTGCCAAAAATAGAATTTGTTCTATGTACTTCCTTGATTGTACCTTGATGTTTAAATTGTAAGTTGTATAATCCACTGCCTTAGTGAAGTTTGGATTCTTAAGAGTGAAAGTATTTTACTTAAAGTACATAGAGTCTTGAAAAGGAAGTGGTTTCCAAATCTTTTGGCTAGTGCTTAATTCCAAAACCTAAAGGTCATTATAATGACTTTAGAAGTCAAAGGAGTGATTTACTTACTTGTTTTAAAAGAGGAGAAGTGACATGATTTAAGAGAAGTAACTTGTTTTAGAGGTGTGAGTTACTTGAGGTTTAAAAGTAGAAGAAACTTGTTTTCTAAATATTAAGAGACTTGTAGTATTTTGAAAGTTGAGAACTTGATTTGTAAGTATGTGATACTTGGTATTAATAGTATAAGTCTCTTGGTTATAAAAGGAATGGATATGTCTAAAACCATAAAGGGTTATAACGACTTTATGGGAAGTTGGTTATAACGGCTTTATGGAAGGTTAAGAAAGTTGTCTATTTTGATTAATGGGCATAAGTTGCCTAGATTGTGAAAATTTGAAGTTACTTGATTTCAAGCTTTGAAATGAGTTTTCTAAAAGTGTAGTAACTTACTTTGAAAAATAGACATGCCTTGATACTACGGGTGTTAGTATCTTGGGGTTTTACATAAAAAAGAGTTTTTGAAAAGAATGTACGTACGTAGTACTTGGGCTTGTTTAATTGAGAATTATTCTATGTGTGCATTGATAAGTACTTTGGCTTGTTTAATTGAGAATTATTCTATGTGTGCCTTGATAAGTACTTTGGCTTGCTTAAATGGGAATTATTCTCTAAGTGCCTTGAGTTTATAAAATGAAAGTCTATAGATTTTATGAACTTGCCTGTGTGTGCTGGCGATAGCCTTTGAGTGCAAGTATTATGTTTTATTACGTTGCCGTGACTCTCGGTTGGAGGGGTCTACTGTCTTGTAGGATTACTTGGACGTACCGACAGTGATGTGGGATTCCACGGGTATGGTTCCATTATTTGTATTACTCCTTGGACATGCTTATACGATGTGGGATTCTGGGGCATGTGACAAGGAGGCGGGTTAGATTCCCGGATCTTTATAAAAGACATGTTAGTGCCTTAAGTAAGCTAAAATGAGAGTGTATGTGAACAAGAATAATAAGAAGTTAGGGGATTCTTAACTTGCTTATATTGTATGATAGTCGGTTTGTGCTAGTGGTATATTATTCATTACGGTCATTCCGGGTTTGTAACATTTGCATATTCGTGGATTTGCTACCCACGATGCGAGGAATACCTCATGCGAGTCGCGGCTTATGCAGTGAAATAGTCCCGTGCGCGCGATACTGACGCACGAGAATACCTAAATGCGAGTCGTAAGGGCTTATGCGGGTGAAATAGTCCCATGCGAGAATACCTCATGCGGGTCCACGCGACCTATGCGGTGAAATAGTCCCGAGTCGGATTGCTTAATGATCATCGCCGCGGGTGGTCCTGCTGATCGTGAGCTTCATATTTTATATTGTAAGAATAATGATATTTACTCTCATAGTTAGTAAGGCACTGTGAACTGTAATTTTGTTCTAATACATGTATCCGGCTTTGTTTTAAACTTATGATTTAATTACATTATTTTCGCCACATACTTGGTACATTATTCGTCTTGACCTCGCCCGGGGCTGCGTTACGCCGCAGTTTAGGTCTGCATTTGGTGATCTGCAGTGTAGGACCACCTTTCGGAAGTTTTGGATAGCTCCTTCTGCTCGTGAGTTTATCTTTTGGTATAAGTTACATCCGATGTGCTTTTGTGCGGTTATGATGCGGCGGAGGCCTTGTCCGTCATATTTCGATATAACTCTTAAGTAGGTATTCATATGGGATTGGACTCATTACGGTGTAGGTCTACTTATGTATATTATGGCAGCCTTGACGGCTTTGCCCTTGCACGTACGTTGGTTTTAAAAAAAAATGAGGTGTTATATAATTTCCGCAGTTTACTTAGTTGTTAAGGTAGAAGGGTGCCTGTGTAGGGCACCACCACGGCCCGGTTCGTGTGACAATGATGACCATGAAAGATGATGTGGATTGCGTATCCAGGTTAATAATGTTTGTAGTATAGTTGGTATTGTGACATACAGCTATACAGAGTTTTGTATGAGCGTCACATATGTGTTGCCTAGAATGATTATAGATTACCAGGAATTGGTAAGGACTAAATAGGTACCGGGAAGGTATGAACAGTTTAATGAACTCTCATCAAGGTTTTACGTACTAATTTGAGATATTTAGGAGATGATGAGTTGTCTGAAAAGGTAATGGACACTTAAGAAGTTATTATTAAGGGATTTAATGGAAGACTATGTTAATAGATTAAGCTACGTGGTATGATTAAGGGAATGGTAGGGATGAGATCCGTATGGGGAGAAAAACCAGCGGAAATAAAAAACTTAAAACATACAATTAGATATGGATCAAGATAAAAGAAAATAGGCCAACCAAAACGGTTGCCTTTCTGCAAATATATAAATATCGACATTTGAATAGTTATAATCCTTACAACCCCGCCACAACAAGCTGCACTTAAGATTTTTACAACAACTATGACCGGACGGGCCCCGCCATACCCCGAATGTACAAGAACCTACACTGTGGTAACATACCAATAGATAAGCCTCAGGAACGGAGCTTCCCAATCTGCTGAAATGCGATCCTATAAGCGGGGATTGACGGTGATGTACCTCTACCGCGGCATGAGCGCGCCCGAAGGCGAGGTCAAGACAGTACAGTATGTGAAATCAAAATATCAAATGAAATCATAATAGTCTATATAAAGCGAGACATGTATGATAACCAAACTCAGATACACACATATAAACATTATATCAAGTCGTGACTCACGCCTCCAAGTCATTACTCAAATATAACTATGGGTCTCACGCCATCATCAATCATGCGTGGAATACCTTCCTCACCGCAATCTATGATATGATAACACGAAATGCATTTGAACATCGGGTCCCACCTGTTATAAAAAAGACCGTCACGGAAATAATCATAACATGAAGGCGACACGTGGCGAGTGCGATAGCCTCGCGAGATCCTCCAGCCACGTAGGCGGGGCAAGTAACCGCTATGCACCAGATCACAATCGTAAGTCACGGCTTCATCCAAACACCGACTCGCGGCGACACGTGGCAAGTGTAATAGCCTCCACCAGATCCTCCCGCCACGCAGATGGCGGGGCAAGTAACAGCTAAGCACCGATCACAACCGTAAGTCACGATGCCGCGCGGTGACACGTGGCAAGTGCGATAACCTATACCAGATCCACCTGCGTCACGTAGCTGACGGGGGCAAGTAAATAGGCTATGCACCCGATCACAATCGTAAATCACGATACTTCGCCATAAATAACCATAATGGTCACATGCCCACAGAATCCATCATCGGTGTAGACATGCCCATGTAACAATAATAATGGAAGCATACCGTGGAATCTTCCACACGCCAGACGTCCAAGTAAGTTCTCGACAAATCAGCCCCTCCATCGAGACGGAGTATAGAAACACAATTCTTGCACAACAAAGGCTATCACAACAAGCATAGGCAAGTTACACAACAACAAGTATAGGCAAGTTATACACAACTCAAGGTACTTTCATTTTATGTCAAAGTCCGGTTTTAACCACTAAAGTACTACGTCGTTAAATTCCTTTTAAAGATCCATTTCTTTTACAAAGGTCACCCGATACCCGTAGTATAAAAATAGAGTGACTAACTTGTTAAGTAAACCAAAACACTTCCCTTTGTAAAATCAAGTAACAACATTATTTTCCAAACGTTCAAGTTTTGCCTAATTTCAAATGCTCAAGTTTCTCATTTTCGAAAGGTTTCTTAGTTCATAGTCTTAATCACTTAATAATATAATTCTCTTTTAAAACCATTTGAGAAACGTATGCCTTATGTGTGAGTAAGTTATTCTTGTTCATAACAATTTTATTAAAGCAGCCATGATCTAGGAAATGTAATATCATTTTGTCTTATCTTTAGCTTCTATGCAGATGAAGGTTTCTACTGGTTTTAATAATACTTAATTATTCAATACCTTTCCCTTTATTAGCGCTGCAGTGGTTTGCTCGATACTTATTCTGATTTCCGAAATCAGTAAAACATTATACCTTTTAAAAACCAAGTACTCATTACTCACGAATGAGGTTTCACACTTTTAACAAAATTCATATCAATTCAATTAAGTCAAGTCTCTTATCTTTTAAGATCAAGCCTCTTAACTTCTAAAATCAGTAAACCATTCTCTTTACCTCTCTTAAGACGTTATACCTAACTTCCCATAAAGCTAGTATAACTCTTATGTTTTCAAAACCAAGTATTACTCTTCTTTCAAAAAGGTTTCTTAATTCTTTTGAAATACTTCAAGATTCTTTATTATTCAGGCTTAAGTCGAAAGACATTGCCGTAATTATTATTCAGGCTTAAGTCAAAGACATTCGTAATTATTATTCGATTAACACACGTCGTCTCTTTGTACTATATATATATATATACTTCAAAATATCATGCTCAAGAGTATAGGAAGAATCACATACCTCGCGACGATTAGACTATTAGCAAAACGCTCCACGGCTATAACCCAGCTAGCCTTGTCCACCTTCCAAGTAGTACATGCTACTCGCAGAACATTCAACCAATAAAGGTTATAAGTCTCAGTAAATCTGATCTATGTAAATCTGATTGATCTTCTTTAATATTCTTCTGATGTGATCTATTCAAGTCTTTTCTGTAATATCCTTCTATTACAGTTCAATTCTCTTCTATGAAACTTATATTCATTTCTAATAATACTACAGTATGTAATTTCCAATTACAATATAAGGACAAGAGTATTTACCTCGATGAGCCCAAAATTATCCAAGTTATAAGTCGATCCTGAGCAACGTTTTAGCTCCTACTCCGGGCGCTCCAACCCGCTCCAAACAACCCTTAGAAGTTCTACGCAACTTCTTCTTAATACTACAACCGACTATGAAGATTTTCCTTAGGGTTTCGTTTTTGTGACTTAAGGGAATATAGTAGTATTTCCGGGCTCTACGTATAGAGGTAACTTTGGAAAGTACTACAAGGTATTTGGGATAAAGTATTTGGGTATAACAACACTTGGAGAATACTTTTCTACCAGGGGGTATTTATCTGAGACAACTAGGCAAGGGGGTTGGTTTCGGCCAAGGCTCACAGGGGAGGGGAGGACTTGGGCGAACACTTGACAAAGGGGAGGGATTTCAAGACTTGGAGAAATGATTTTTGGATGAAGAAATCCTTCAACTTAGGGGGGGTATTTATAGGCCAACCAATGGCCAAGATGAAGCCAAGTGTTAGGCAAGTGTAAGGTCAAGATTTGGACAAGTGTTTGTGGGTCCCACTTGCTCATCAACTACACAAAATATCCACCAACTACTTGACAAAATAGCCAAGGCAAACCGCCCAAGTTTCGTCCCACTTACACGTCCACTTGAGGGTGACACTTGTCACCCTCTCGTTGGTCCAAAATATTTCGTCTCTCGGAAAAATCCGCAAAAATAATAAATGACATAGCCGTATTTTTCCCTTCGCAAAGTCCGAAAAACGTTTCGTCGGAAAACGACTCTTTTTGCTAGTTGTGTACAAAATTTCGGTCCTAGCCTAACTTTAAGGCTCAAACTTTTCTACGTACGTCCTTACGTACATACTCGGGAAATACGGGGTATAACATTCTCCCCCCCTTAGAAACATTCGGCCCGAATGTTCCTTCTCAAGACAGATAACGATCAAGTTCCTCATAGTTTAACCAGTTTGCAAATGCCGCACATGGTCCCAGAATAACACGCGCGTAAATACTTAAATCCAAGCCAACGAGGAATCACCTCGACGATGAAAATCAGTACCAACTCTCGCTTCTGGTCCAAAGGATACTCCCTTCGCACATTCATTTCACAA
The DNA here is from genome assembly GCA_029844215.1 of Przewalskia tangutica. NCBI lineage: Eukaryota > Viridiplantae > Streptophyta > Magnoliopsida > Solanales > Solanaceae > Przewalskia > Przewalskia tangutica. The sequence goes on from JAQGDG010000085.1 coordinate 79,583, forward strand.
AAACGATTACTTCCATTTTTCAGCACAAGTTCACTTCTTTCCTTTCTCGTCGCACCCTTCTCAAACACTCGAACTCTTCCTAGTACACGTACCACACTTCAGTCAACGCTTCTGTTTCCAAAACTTTGGAGTCACTACCTCCAAACTTGGTCATCTTACTAGCTTCACTTTCCTCTAAGGCCATTCCCGGCCTTCACGAACCGATTCTGGTCGAACGCATCCACGAATTCATACGATGGTTACCTAAACTTGGGCCTAGCACCCTCGTGATCCTACCACCTGGCGGGACCACCTCGACCCGACCCAAACCAGGCTACGGGTTGACCCGCAACATGGCCCCAACCCGACCCACTTAACGCATCAAGCTCTTGTTCCCCGATCCGGAACAATCTTACCTATACAGGTCATGAAAGCTACCACTTCCATTATACACCACCCAAGGAATTTTTCCACAATTACTCCACGTATACTTATACATTCTGACAAGGATCACCCGCAAAATCTTGTACTCAAGACGGCCTTACATCTAAGGTCTCAACTGTAATATTCTAAGGTTCATCATTTTCTCACCCCCAGGCTTACCCTTTTCACTAACCAGGCTTCTAAGTCACATTTTAGCACAAAGCTATCCAAACATAACCCTAAACACATCATCATAACATCAATACATACAAATCTCTAGAGGGTTAAGGACATACTTGAAAATAGGCGGTTCAAAGGACCGCTAAAACTGGGAACTTCCACCGTGGCCTGCCGGTGTATGAACATCCTGCCTAGCTATGGAAGGTGAAGAACCCGCAACTGATCTAGTAGTCTGTGCTATCCCACCGCTACTACCGGTGGACGATCTCGTCAAATGGCCCTGTCGGCCGCAAGTATAGCAATCTCCCAAACCAGTACGACATTCCCCCCTATGGGCTTTACCATAACGGCCACACTGAGATACGGGTGGCCTCGTCCAAAAGCACTTCTACTCCGAAAATCAAACCCGGGAGCCACGGCACGCTCTGAATATCCCAACGTCCCGGACGACGTGGGGACCACTTGCATCAAGCGAGGCGCATAATCGCTCTTTGGGGCTGATCCCTCGAAAGTCAACTGCCACGAATCAAGGCGTGGGATCGTGCCTTACCGCACCCTAGTGATTCAATGTTATACCCGTATTCCGAGTATGTACGCGTGCGTCGAAAGTTTAGCCTTAAAGTTAGGCCAAGTTCAAAATTGTGCACAACTCACAAACGAATAGTTTTCCGACGAAACGTTTCCACTTTTCGTAGGTAAATTCCGCTATGCCATTTCTAATTTTTGCGGATTTTTCCGAGACGAAACATTTTGGACCAACGGGAGGGCGACACTTGTCACCCTCCAATTGATGGACTTGAAATCGTCCATTGGACGAATTGGACTAGGATGGCACGTTTTTTGTGCCTTTGCACAAGTCAAGGAGTTGGTAGGATATTTTGTGTGCAAGTTGGCCAAGGACACTTGCCCTAATCTTGACCTTACACTTGCCTAGCACTTGGCTAACTCTTGGCCATTGGTTGGCCATTTCTTGACCTATAAATACCCCCTTAAGGTGAAGAGTTCTTCATCCACAAATTCCTTTCCAAGTCTTGAAAATCCTCTCTCCCTTTGTAGCCTTTTTCGTCCAACACCCCCTTTGAGTGAGCTTGGCCGAGGCAACCCTCCCTAGCCTAGCCGAAATCTACCCTCCCTTGGTAGAAAAGTTGCCTTCTAGTATTGTTATAATGCCCAAAATACCCTAGCCCAAATCCCTTAGTCCTTAGTAGAAGTTGTGAAGAACTTCTAAGGTTTCTTGAGCTCTGAGCGTACAACCTAGGAGCTAAACCTTGCTCAGGCGCGACTTTTATCTAGGATATTATTGGGCTTACCGAGGTAACTAATCCTAACCCTCTTTTGAATTAGAAAATACATACTGTAGTAGTATAAGAATAAGTATTAAATACTTAGAAGAATATCACGAATAGAATTGAATGTTATCACAGAGAAGGGTTTAAAAGAAGAATAATCAATCAGATTACATAGACTGCTTTCACAAGAGACTTAAGTAGCTCACCGTAGGGAAGTGCTGCCCAATTTTCCGTAGGATATAGAACCCTCTGTTTAGAACTGTGTACAAAGTAGTTTGAACGTTGATAAACGTGTCTGACTATTATAGGCTGATTCTCTGCGCGCGACATATTCAACTTGGCAGGTGGTTTTCGCTGAGAAGGTATGTGATTCTTCCTAAAGCATGATATTTTACAATATATATGTAGTACGGTGACGTACATGTGTTAAGCGAATAATAACTACGTGATGCCTCACGCTTAAGCACGAATAATACTTACGGCAATGCCTCACGGCTTAAGCCTGAATAATAAAGATCTGAAAGCATTTCAAAAGAATACTGAATCATTTTTAACAGAAGAGAACTAATTGGTTTTTAAAACAGAAGCTTAAGAGTTATACTAGCTTTATGGGAAGTTAAGTATAACCACTTAAGAATGATAAAAGAAACAGTTTGCCATTGTGTTTATAACAGACTTATATTGAAAAGAATAATAAGATGGTTTGATAAGTAGACATGATATGATGCTATGTGTGTTAGTGTCTTGTAACGTTTGTATAAGAGAGTATTCTTGTTGTGCTTATGTTGTTTAACGATAAGTTGTTATGTTAGTGTAATATCACTCACCTCTTGACATATTACCGGGGGTTAAGCTGCCCTCCGATGCGGGGTAGACTCAGGCGGTCTGGGACCATGATTCGAGAATACCTCATGCGGGTCCAGGGGACCTATGCGGAGCTACGGGAGTTCCAGGTTAGTGATGCGGGGTTATACCTCATGCGGTCTATGTGGCCATGCGGACTACGAGTCCAGGACGATGCCGAGGAGTAGCTACCCTCGATGCGGGGTTATGTACCCTATGCGGGCCTATGAGTGGCCTATGCGACTACGGAGTCGAGATTAGGCTTGCATGGTGATACTACGCAATTGGCCGCTCGCTTCGATCATTCGCAGCCTAGAAAAGACCTGTTACAATTTACCTATTGTTGCTCTTGTTTATGATGTGGCACTATGTGCGGTTCCCTTGGTTGTTTCATACATACTTGCAAAACTGATTTTTAAATGATATGTTTTCATTTAAGTACTTTACAGTTTCATATACTTAGTACCTGTTGTACTGACCTCCTTCGGGGGGCTGCGTTCATGCCGCAGGTAAGGGCAAGCAGGTGCTAGATCCACATCCTTAGGATCTCTTGCGTTGGTGTCAGGAGCTCCATCTTCTCCGAGGCTCTACTTAGGTATGATCTCCTGTTGTAGATAGTTTTGTACGATCCAGGTATGGCGGGCCCTGTCGCCATAGTTGTTATTTCCTAGAGGTCTGTAGTCATGTTATGCTGTTGAGATGTAAGCGCAAACCTTGGTTTATGTATATATGCCGAAAGGCAACCCTTTTCTCAGAAACTGTGTATCATTTACAATTATTTCATGTCTTGATTTATATTCCGCTGATTTTCTCTGATGTATGACTACTTGGGTGCCCGGGTAAGGCACCATCACGCCCCGAACGTGTCGTGAAAAGTGGTATCGAAGCGATTAATCTCGGAAAGTGTCTGCATCGTATCTAGTAAGTCTTGATTATCGGTGTTGTGCACCACACCAATAATCGGAGGCTATAGGATATTTAGGATTGGTTTCCATTCTTCTCACTCGAGATCGTGCCTTAGAGCTGTGTTAAAGTTGGACCTCTAACGTATTCCTTTCTCGTACGATTATGCCTCCACGTAAGGCAACCCGCCCGGAAGGCAAGGCGGTAGGAGGCCGCTAGTGGGACACCTAGAGTCACGAGGGCTCGCCCGGGCCTATACCGAGACGGCGAGTTCTACGACGCCCGCCCAGCGAGACCACGAGACCCACACCTCCCGCCCCACACCGGGCGGAGGAGTTAGGGGTACAAGAGATGGAGCCATCGCCGAGATCGTGGCCGCATACGGCGAGATGGATGCACAGCCTGGCCCCAGTCGCCGTACCGTGGTTCACCCGAGGCGAGAGTTTGAGGCTCTGAGACTTCTGAGTTAGCCCGCCGAGTTTTACTGTCGAGGCCGAGGATGATCCGCAGGAGTTCATCCGCCGCCAGAGGATTCTCCGAGTGATCGGGCGTCGGAGACCGAGTCCGTGATCTTTGGTTCACATAGGCTGCGTGATACCGCGATCGATTGGTTTGATTCATGGGAGTTATCCCGGGAGCATCGTCCCAGCTACTGGGATGAGTTCTCGAGGCTTTCTCACTCACTTCTTGCCTCCATAGATGGCGAGGGCGCGGTGATAGATTTTTACTGCGAGGCAGAGGACGCCTTGTCGGAGTACAATGTCGAGTTTGATTCATTGGCTCGATATGTCCCAAAGATTGGTAGCGATATAGAGGGGTGCACCGCTCGTCATCAGGCTAGATGATTATATGGCGAAGTCATGCGGTGTTTCTCTTCACCGGGTATGGACATTACCCGCATGCGAGCTCATGCTCTTGGATGTGAGGCGTAGAGACCGAAGCGGGTTGCAGCGCAGAAGACCAGGCGCAGTGGTCTTTTGGTGGCTATCGTGGCGGCCTCAGCGGCCTAGATTTGCACCACACCCAGCTGAGCACTCCTGCACCACATCAAGACAACAGATATTCGAGGCGGACGAGGCCCCGAGACTTGACGCCCGAGCGGAGGTATCGCCGAGCAGGACCACCTCGCGTGGCCGTCGCGTAGATCCCACTTCGAGTTGTGGTGCTACGAGCTTGTTTGATTGTGGCCAGCAGGTCACTACGAGGAACCGTCCCACCGCGGCGCGGCTGGCGGTGGGTCACCCTCTGAGTTCTTTCACGGCCTTCTTCATCCTCGACGGCTACTCGCCACGGAGGGCAAGGTACTCATGGACCCGGCCAGTCGCGCAGGTCGTGGCGCGGTCCAGCGGTCCTCATAACCGCATTTATGCTTTGTCCAGCCGACATGATCAGGAGTCCTCACCTGATGTCGTCACAGGTACCTTATCAGTTTATGGGTTTGATGGGAATGCTTTGATAGATTCGGGTTCTACTGGTCCTATATATCTCCCTTGTTGCTAGTAGTATAGGGATAGAGCCTGAGTCCATATACCCTTTAGAGGTAGCTACGCCCGTGGGTGATTCGGTGGTAGCTCGGCGGGTATATAGAGCTTGTCCTGTGACCATTTACAGTCGTCGGACCCTAGCCGACTTGATAGAGTTGGAGATGATTGACTTCGACGTGATCATGGGGATGGATTGGCTAGCTTCTTGCTACGCCAATGTAGACCGCAGAGAGAGAGTACAGTTCCGGTTTCTGAGGCAGGTTGTTGAGTGGAAGGAGCACGGTATCGCCGGAGGTAGGTTTATTTCCTACCTCAAGGCTAGGAAGATGGTGCGAAGGGTATATCTACCATCTCGTTCGGGTGTTTGATCTGAAGTGCGGTACCAGATTTTCCGTCGATTCGATGGTCGAGAGTTCCCAGACGTGTTTCGCACGACCTCGTATCCTCCCGAGAGGAGATTGAGTTTTGTATTGACATATTGCGGACACTGGCCTATTTCCATTCCGCCATACGTAATGGCACCGCCGAGTTGAGAGTTGAAGGATCAGCTTAGGGATTTCTTGGAGAAGCGGCTTCATCGTGCCTAGTGTTTCTCCCCGGGAGCGCCGTATTGTTCGTGAAGAAGAAGGGCGACGCCGCGCGTGTGTTGATTACAGCAGTGAACAAGGTGACCATTAAACAGATACCCTTCCTGTGATTGATGATTTGTTCGACCAGTTGCGAGTGGTGCGAGATGTTTTTCCAAGATTGATCTGCGATTGGGCTATCATCAAAGTGCGAGTCGAGAGGTGGATGTCCCTAGATCGCATTCGGACCGGTAGACGCATTATGAGTTCAGGTCATGTCTTTTGGGTTGACCAATGCTCGCGGTATTCATGGATTTGATGAACCGAGTGTTCAAACCATTTTGGACACGTTTGTGATAGTGTTCATTGATGATATCTTGGTTTATTCTCGCCAGAGCGAGAGCATGCGGAGCATTTGGCGATCAGGCCGATTCTCCAGACAGCGGTTGTGCGCCAAGTTTTCCAAATGTGAGTTTTGGTTGACTTGATGGCGTTTCTTGGGCATATTGTCGGGTGATGGCATTCGAGTGGATACGCCAAGATCGAGGTCGACTTGGCCTGAACCTACTACTCCGGCAGAGGTTCGCAGCTCGGGCCTTGCGAGATATTATCGGCGTTAGTGGAGAAGTTTGCTTTATCTTCGCACCATTGACTAGGTGACTCGTAAGGCGCCAAGTTTGATGGATGATGCTTGTGGCGGGGTTTCGATTCTTTGAAAGAGAGATCGGCGACCGCCCCGTTCTTACTCTTCCGGAGGTCCAGATTTATGTGGTGTATTGCGTGCGTCGAGCATCGGGTTGGGATGTGTTGATGCGGCATGGCAAGGTTATAGCGTATGCATCCCGACACCAAGAAACACGAGAGGAACTACCCCACCCATGATTTGGAGTTGGCAGCTGTGATTCACGCTTTGAAGATCTGGAGGCACTATTTGTATGGGGTTCACGTGGATATTTTTACAGACCACAAGAGCCTCCAGTATATCTTCAGCCAGAGGGAGCTGAACTTACGACAGAGACGGTGGTTAGAGTTGCTTAAGGATTACGATGTTGATATCCTGTACCACCCGGGGAAAGCCAATGTTGTGGCAGATGCTCTTAGTCGTAGGTCGATGGGGAGCCTATCAGATGTGCAGCTAGAGAGGAGGGACATGGTTCGTGATTTGCATCAGTTAGCGAGCCTTGGTGTCCGTTTGATTGATTCTGATAGCAGTGGGGTTCGAGTTCGTGAGGTTGCCGAGTCTTCCATCGTCGAGGAGGTGAAGAGGCAACAGTTTGAGGATCCAGTTCTGACACGTTATCGTGATACAGCTCTTCGTGAGGGCAAGGGTCCTTTTGAGGTAGCACCTGATGGGGTGCTAAGGTTTGAGGGCAGATTGTGTGTTCCAGATGTTTCAGGACTTGTGCAGTTCTTGGGAAGTACACACATGCGTTTCTATCCATCCGGGTCGACCAAGATGTACCACGACCTTAGATCTGTATTGGTGGGATGGCTTGAAGAGGGCGTTGCGAGTTCGTAGCTCGGTGCGTGTTGTCGCAGTAAAGTAGAGCACCAGAGGCCTGGTGGTTTGTTGCAGGCGATAGAGATCCCGACCTGGAAGTGGGAGGTAATCAACATGGACTTCATCACAGGATTACCTCGCACTCAGAGGAGACATGATTCTATATGGGTTATCGTCGACGGTGGCGAAATCAGCCCACTTTCTTCCCGTCAGGCGACTTTTTCTACCGAGGATTATGCCGACTTTACATCCGAGAGATCGTCGACCGCATGAGTCCCTATTTCGATCATATCGCAGAGGAGCCCGGTTTACGCTAACTTCGAGGTCTTTCGAGAAGTTTAGGACGCAGTGAGCACAGCATCGCATTCCATCCACGCATGCACGGACAGCCGAGCGCACTATCCGGACTTCGAGGATATGCTGCGAGCCTGTATTATCGACTTCGAGGGTAGCCGGAGGATCATTTGCCTCTAGTTGAGTTCGCACAATAATAGCTACCACTCCGGATTCGATGGCGCCTTATGAGGCCTTGTATGGGAGGAAGTGCGGATCGCCTATAGGTTGGTTCGATGTGGGCGAGTGCGGCTAGTGGGACCAGATTTGGTGCAGCAGTGGATAAGGTGAAGCTTATCCGAGGCGGCTATTGTGACTCGAGTCGCCATGTAGTCGATGCAGATCATCGTCGTGATCCGGAGTTCGTAGTTGATGATTGGGTTTTCTGAAGGTGTCACCCATGAAGGTGTGATGAGATTCGGAAGAAGGGAAACTCACCAAGGTACATTGGGCCGCTTCGCATTGTCCGCAGGGTAGGCAAGGTTGCCTATGAGTTGGATCTGCCGTCCGATCTGGAGGCAGTGCATCCGGTTTTTCACGTATCTATGCTGAGGAGATGTATCGGGGATCCATCTAGGGTACACCCGATTGACGATGTCCAGGTGACCGAGGGGTTATCGTATGAGGAGATTCCCATAGCGATAGTCGATCGTCAGGTTAGGCGTCTGCGGACCAAGGACGTGGCTTCCGTCAAAGTCTTGTGGCGGAACGAGCTTAGGGAGGAGATGACGTGGGAAGCTGAGGAGGACATGAGGCGGAAGTATCCTCACCTATTCCCCACACCTCCAGGTAACTTACTTTCCTAATTGCTGGTTTAATTTTCGTAAATTGTTAAGTGTTATATTGTGGCCATGTGTGGCACTTGCAAACTGTTTAAGTTATGAAGAATCTTATCGATAACTGTCTTGGGAAGGAACATTCGGGACGAATGTTTCTAAGGAGGGGAGAATGTTATACCCCGTATTTCCGGAGTATGTACGTGAGGGCGTACGTACGAAAGTTTAGCCTTAAAGTTAGGCCAAGTTCGAAAATTGTGCACAACTCACAAAACGAATAGTTTTCCGACGAAACGTTTCCACAGCTTTCGTAGGGTAAATTCCGGCTATGCCATTTCTAATTTTTGCGGATTTTTCCGAGAGACGAAACATTTTGGACCAACGGACGGGCGACACTTGTCACCCTCCAATTGATGGACTTGAAATCGTCCATTGGACGAATTGGACTAGGATGTCACGTTTTTTGTGCCTTTGCACAAGTCAAGGAGTTGGTAGGATATTTTGTGTGCAAGTTGGCCAAGGACACTTGCCCTAATCTTGACCTTACACTTGCCTAGCACTTGGCTAAATCTTGGCCATTGGTTGGCCATGTCTTGACCTATAAATACCCCCTTAAGGTGAAGAGTTCTTCATCCACAAATTCCTTTCCAAGTCTTGAAAATCCTCTCCTCTCCCTTGTAGCCTTTTTCGTCCAACACCCCCCCCCCCCTTTTGAGTGAGCTTGGCCGAGGCAACCCTCCCCTAGCCTAGCCGAAATCTACCCCCTCCCTTGGTAGAAAAGTTGCCTTCTAGTATTGTTATAATGCCCAAAATACCCTAGCCCAAATCCCTTAGTCCTTAGTAGAAGTTGTGAAGAACTTCTAAGGTTTCGAGCTCTGAGCGTACAACCTAGAGCTAAACCTTGCTCAGCGCGACTTTTATCTAGGATATTATTGGGCTTACCGAGGTAACTAATCCTAACCCTCTTTTGAATTAGAAAATACATCTGTAGTAGTATAAGAATAAGTATTAAATACTTAGAAGAATATCACGAATAGAATTGAATCATATCACGCAGAAGGGTTTTAAAGAAGAATAACCGAATCAGATTTACTTACATAGAATTGTTTTCACTGAGACTTAAGTAGCTCACCGGGTAGGAAGTGCTGCCCAATTTTCCGTAGGATATAGAACCCTCTGTTTAGAATCGTACAAAGTAGTGCGAGCGTTGATAGGCGTGTCGACTATTATAAGTTGATTCTCTCGCGACATATTCAACTTGGCGGTGGTTTTCACGAGAAGGTATGTGATTCTTCCTAAAGCATGATATTTTACAATATATATGTAGTACGGTGACGCATACGTGTTAATCGAATAATAACTACGTGATGCCTCACGCTTAAGCCTGAATAATACTTACGGAATGCCTCACGCTTAAGCACGAATAATAAAGATCGAAAGCATTTCAAAAGAATATGAATCATTTTTAATAGAAGAGAACTAATTGGTTTTAAATGTAAGCTTAAGAGTTATACTAGCTTTATGGGAAGTTAAGTATAACCACTTAAGAATGATAAAAGAAACAGTTTGCCATTGTGTTTATAACAGACTTATATTGAAAAGAATAATAAGATGGTTTGATAAGTAGACATGATATGATGCTATGTGTGTTAATGTCTTGTAACGTTTGTATAAGAGAGTATCCTTGTTGTGCTTATGTTGTTTAACGATAAGCTGTTATGTTAGTGTAATATCACTCACCTCTTGACATATTACAGGGTTAAGGCGCCTCCGACGCGGGGTAGACTCGGCGATGCAGGACCATGATTCGAGAATACCTCATGCGGTCCAGGGACCTATGCGAGCTACGGAGTTCCGTGTTAGTGATGCGGGTTATACCTCATGCGGTCTATGTGGGCCATGCGGACTACGAGTCCGGGGCGATGCCGAGGAGTAGCTACCCTCGATGCGGTTATGTACCCTATGCGGGCCTATGTAGTGGCCTATGCGACTACGGAGTCCGAGATTAGGCTTGCATGGTGATACTACGGGCAATTGGCCCCGCCCGATCATTCGCAGCCTAGAAAAGACACATCACGATTTACCTATTGTTGCTCTTGTTTATGATGTGGCACTATGTGCGGTTACCTTGGTTGTTTCATACATACTTGCAAAACTGATTTTAAAATGATATGTTTTCATTTAAGTACTTTACAGTTTCATATACTTAGTACCTGTTGTACTGACCTCCTTCGGGGGGCTGCGTTCATGCCGCAGGTAAGGGCAAGCAGGTGCTAGATCCACATCCTTAGGATCTCTTGCGTTGGTGTCAGGAGCTCCATCTTCTCCGGAGGCTCTACTTTTGGGTATGATCTCCCTGTTGTAGATAGTTTTGTACAGTCAGGGTATGGCGAGGCCCTGTCCCGCCATAGTTGTTTATTTCCTTAGAGGTCTGTAGTCATGTTGTACAGTTGGGATGTAACTACAAACCTTGGTTTATGTATATATGCCGAAAGGCAACCCTTTTCTCAGAAACTGTGTATCATTTACAATTATTTCATGTCTTGATTTATATTCCGCTGATTTTCTCTGATGTATGACTACTTGGGTGCCCGGGTAATGCACCAGTCACGGGCCACGGAACGGGTCGTGACATACAACATCAGAGAAAATCAGCGGAAATAAAACATGAACATGAAATGAGAGATATAATAAATAAACAGGCCAACCAAAACAGTTGCCTCCTGTACATACATGAAAAAAAAACCGAACAGTTATCCTTTTACAAACTCGCCACAACAACGGCATGCACTCTAAGAGTTTTATAACAACAACTATGACGGACGTGGCCCCGCCATACCCTGAGCGTACAAGAACCTACTGCACTGTGGTAACATACCAAAGATAAGCCTCCAAGAAACGGGCTTCCTAACACGCTGAATCGTGATCCCAAGGCGAGGATCCACAACCGATGTACTCTACTGCGGCATGAACGCGGCCCAAGGAGGTCGATAACAGTACCAAGTATGTGAAATCAGAAATACTGTAAATGAAATCATAATAGTCTATATATAGCGGAGACATGTATGATAACCAAACTACGATTCATAACATAAAAGCCATGTCAAGTCGTGACTCACGCCTCAAAGTCATCCTCATGCCCGTGGAACTCCTTCCTCATCGCCAGCCTAGGTACAAATCATGTGATCGTATAACATGTCTCGCCCATCTCATGGACCCAGATAGAAAGCGTGTGGAATCATTCCGGTTCATCTGAAACGCGGTAGTCAAGTGAAATACATTCGGTTCATCCTACGAATGCGGTAGTCGAGTGAAATACATTCGGTTCATCCTACGAACACGGTAGTCGAGTGAAATACATTCCGTTCATCCCATGAACACGGTGATCGAGTGAAATACATTCCCGATTCATCCGTGAACACGATAGTCGAGTGAAATACATTCCTGTTCATCCCGTGAACACGTGATCGAGTGAAATACATTCCTTGCACACAAGTCTATCAAACGCAAACATAGGCAAGTTACACACAACTTAAAGTACTTTCATTTTATGACAAAGTCCGGTTTTAACCACTAAAGTACTACATCGTTAAATCCTTTTAAAAATCCATTCCTTTTCAAAAGTCACCCGATACAGTAGTATAAGAATAGAGTGACCCACATTTTTAAGTAAACCAACCCACATTCTTTTTAAAGTCAAGTAACAACATTCCTTTTTCCTAAAGTTCCGGTTGCCTAGTTTGATTACTCAAGTCCCATTTTTGAAAGATTTCATAGTTCATAGTCTTAATCCTTTAAAACATAATTCTCTTTTAAACGATTTGAGAAACATATGCCTTATATGTGAGTAGGTTATTCTTGTTTATAATCAATCTTATTAAGCAGCCATGATCTAGGAAATGTAATATCATTTTGTCTCATCTTAGCTTCTATGCAGATGGAGGTTTCTACTGGTTTAAATATAATACTTCATTTATTCAATACATTTTCCTTTATTAACGCTGCAGTGGTTTGTCGATACACATTCTGATTTCCGAATCAGTAAAAACATTTTATTTTTTTTAAAAAAACCAAGTACTCATTACTCACGAATGAGGTTTCACATTGTTAACAAACTTCATATCAATACAATTAAGTCAAGTCTCTTATCTTTTAAGATTAAGTCTCTTAACTTTTAAAATCAATAAAACCATTCATTTTACCTCCCTTAAGACGTTATACCTAACTTCCCATAAAGCTAGTATAACTCTTATGTTTTCAAAACCAAGTATTACTCTTCTTTCAAAAAAGGATTCTTAATCTTTTGAAATACTTCAAGTTCTTTATGGTCACACATTAAGTCAGTTATAAGTCAAATCGATTTGTCTTTTAAAAACCACAAAACTAATTCTTACTTACATAAAGTCATATAACCAACTTCCCATAAAGTCGTTATAACACTTCCCGTTTAAAACAACCAAATCTGATTTACCACGTATGCGTCTGCATACTCATAGCTCACATATCATGCTAGAAAAGATAGGAAGAGGTTCACATACCTCGCGACGATTTTCGACTAATAGCAAAAGCGCTCCAAGTACCTCAAACCGTGGCTACTCCTTAAGCCAAGTAGACCACGCCACACGTAGTACTTCACCTATAGAGGCCACAAGGAGCCTATTAACATCTAGATCTCATCGTAGAATATTCTCTGAGAAAATTCGCGACACCTCCCAACAACGTAAAACTCCTCTATCGAGGCGGCTACCAAGCCAACCGGGGGGTTACGCCTAACCTGACGTGTACAATTCTACAACACAAGAATGCTACACAAGTCTCAGTACAGTCCTATGTAATTACAGTTCAGTTCTCTTCTTTAAATTCAGGCTTAAGTCAGAAGACATTGCCGAACAACTATGTTCAGTTCTATATATAGTATACTTCAACTATATAATCCTACAACATGTAATTTCCAATTACAATAGAAGGTCAAGAGTGTTTACCTCGATAAGCCCAAAATTATCCAAGTTTAAATGTCGATCCTGAGCAAGGTTTAGCTCCTACTCCGTGCGCTCCATCCCGCTCCAAACAACCCTTAGAAGTTCTAACCAACTTCTACTCAACTACTTCAACTATCAATGAAGATTTCCTTAGGGTTTCGTTTTTGTGATTGAAGGAAGCATAATAGTATTTTCTGGGCTTTTGTATAAGTGTAACCTTGGGAATACTACAATGTATTTGGGCCAAGGTATTTGGGCATTATAACAATACTTGGAGAGTATTTCTATACCACAAAAGGGGGTATTTATACGAGACAACTAGGCTAGGGGGTACCCTCGGCCAAGCCTCGCTCAAGGGGGAGGCTCGGCCAAGGGCTCTCAAAGGGGGAGGGGGTGTGGTGGACGAAAGCTCTCTCTAAGAGGGGAGGGAGGAATTTAACACTTAGAACAATTTTGGATGAAGAAGTTCATTAACATAGATGGGTATTTATAGGTCAAGCAATGGCCAACCAATGGCCAAGATTAATCCATGTGTTAGGCAAGTGTAAGGCCAAGATCAAGCCAAGTACACCTTATCCATCTACCACCAAAATATCCTACCAACTACTTGACAAAACAAGCCACAATTTTCGTCCACTTTGCCGCCCACTTCCTTCCAATGTGAGGGTGACACATGTCACCCTCCCGTTGGTCCAAAATGTTTCGTCTCTCGGAAAAATCCGCAAAAATTAGAAATGACATAGCCGTATTTTTCCCTTCGTAAGTTTAGTAAAACGTTTCGTCGAAAAACGACTCCTTTTGGCACTTGTGCCCAATTTCGAACCTTGCCTAATCTTATGGCTTGAATTTTTTTATTATACGTACGCCCTCACGTACATACTTTGGAAATACGGGGTATAACATTCTCCCCTCGTTAGAAACATTCGTCCCGAATGTTCCTTCTCAAGACGGATAGCGATAACGTTCTTCTAACAAGTTGCCAACGCCACACCTGGCCACGAAATAACACACGTTCTCTACCTTCCTTACTCGTCGTGCCCTTCTCGAACACTTGAACTCTTCTAGTATACGTACCACACTTCAGTCATCGATTCAGTTCCCAAAACTTTAGAGTCACCACCTCCAAACTTGGTCATCTACTAGCCTCAACCTCCCTTAAGACCATTCCCGCCTTCACCGATCGCCGTCGAACACATCCACGAACTCATACGCTGGTCATCTAAACTTGGGCCTAGCACCCTCGTGACCCTACCACCTGGCGGGACCACCCAGAGCTGACCCCATCTCGAAACAGGCCGCGGGTTGGCCCTCAACATGGCCCCAACCCGACCCACCGTCGCGCCAACTCTTGTTCCTCGATACGGAACCATCTTACTAATTCACATCATGAAAGCCACCACTTTCATTTTACACAACCCATGGACTTATTACACAAAAATCTCCCACGTATACTACGCATTCTGATAAAGGTCAAACATAAAATAAATCTTTTCCGCATTTAACCTTACCTCTAAGGTCTCAATCGTGAAATATTCTAAGGTTCACACCTACCATGCCCCATACTTATCCTTCCAACTAACCATGTTTTCTAACTCACAAATAACACAACGCTATCCGCATACAGCACACAATAATAAGGTCATCATATCACGCATACAAATCTCTAGAGGGTTAGGATATACTCGCTACCGCCCACTCTAATCATAGGCACGCCTGCAGTGGCGCATAATCGTAGGCGCGATGAACCCGCCATCGATCCGTAGGCTGCGTCATGCTGCCTGCACCTCCTATAAGCATAGTCTCGTCACATGGCCCCGACGGCCGCAGTGAAACAAGAACGCAAAAAGACGACATTCTCGGATGGCGTCGCCGCCACATCGCGTACACCGGAGGGGACAATCCTGCCGCTAGAACTCACGATACCGCCAGAACTAAGCCCCGAGCTCGACCAGCCCCGAATACCCCGAACGCCCGAAGATCAGTGGAGGACCACTCAGATCGGGCGGAGGTACATAACTAGTTCACGCCGAAATTTGTCCGCCTCGAAAGTCACCAAATGACCTCGCTGTCACGCCCTCTTCCGTTGATCTCGGCCATTCCGTCGACCTCTCCGTGCCTCACATCCTAGTGCATGAGCTGCACGGGCAATGTCCATGCCCAGCTGAAGAGCTACACCCGAACAAGCCTCTGCCAAGTAATCATCTATCCCGGTGACGTAGCGGTGTACTCTGTCCTCCATACTAGCTACCAACGCGGGGACATACCGAGCCAATGAGTCGAACTCCACATTGTACTCTCTAACCGTCCGCCCGTCCTGCTTCAACGTCAAAAATTGCCGCCCGAGCCTCTCATCTGTGGAGGCAAGAAATGTGCAAGAAATGCCTCGAGAACTCGTCCCAAATCGGCTGGAGCGCATGCTCACCTCGGGACGATTCCGTGAATCAAACCACGATCGCAGATCGCGCCGATGCGAACCGGCGTCACCGACTCGTCTCTCAAGCTTGATCACTCGCGATCCGTCAGAATCGCCGAATGAACTCGCGGATCATCCTCGCCTCGACCCATAAAACTCGCGGGTTACATCTCGGAAAATCCCGTAGTCTCAAACTGCTCGCCGGGGTGAACTACGGTGCTACTGGACTGAATCGCTGCGATCCCGCCTATCCTCATATCTGCCACGACTCGCCAGCAATCGCCATCTCTTGTACCCCATCTCATCCGCTCTGCCGTGGGATGGAGGCTCAGTATCAGAGTCTCGCAGCCCATCGCCGCGCTTAAACTCTGCGCCGGCGGTGTCGCAAACCAGCCGTCAAGCACTATCTCGAGCATCGACGCTCGCGCTGCATTTCTCGAATCACACTAGCAGCCTCGCCGCTTTGCCTTCTCGGGCCCGGTCGCTTAGCGCGAGGCATAATCGTAAAGGAAAGGAATACGCGGAGGGTCCAACTTATCACACAACTCTAAGGCACGATCTCGTAATGAGAAGAATGGAAACCAATCCTAAATGTCCTATAGCCTCACGATTATAGATGTGGTGCACAACACACCGATAATCAAGACTCTACTAGACACGGCTCAGACACTTTCCGAGGACTAATCGCTCGATACCACTTTTGTCACGACTGAACTGGCGTGGATCGTGCCTTACCCCGCACCCTAGTGATACAACATCGAGAAAATCAATGAAATAAAACATGAACATGAAATGAGAGATATAATAAATAAACAAAGCAACCAAAGCAGCTTGCCTCGTACATACATGAAAAAAACCCGAGCAGTTATCATTTTACAAACTCGCCACAACAAGGCATGCACCTCTAAGAGTTTTATAACAACAACTATGACGGGACAGGGCCCCGCCATACCCCTGAACGTACAAGAACCTACAGACTCAGGGTAACATACCAAAAGATAAGCCTCCGAAGAAACGGGGCTTCCCAACACGCTGAACTGTGATCCCAAGAGCGAGGATCCACAACCGATGTACTTACTGCGGCATGAACGCAGCCCCTAGGAGGTCGATAACAGTACCAAGTATGTGAAATCAAAATACTGTAAATGAAATCATAATAGTCTATATATAGCAGGAGACATATATGATAACCAAACTACAGTTCACAACATAAAAGCAGTCATGTCAAGTCAGGGACTCACGCCCTCAAAGTCATCCCTCATGCCCGTGGAACTCCTTCCTCACTGCCGGCAGTCTAGGTACAAATCATGTGATACGTATAACATGTCTCGGCCCATCTCATGGACCCAGTATAGAAACGTGTGGAATACATTCCCTGTTCATCTCATGAACGCGGTAGTCAAGTGAAATACATTCCCGGTTCATCCCATGAACGCGGTAGTCGAGTGAAATACATTCCCGGTTCATCCCATGAACACGGTAGTCGAGTGAAATACATTCCCGGTTCATCCCATGAACACGGTAGTCGAGTGAAATACATTCCCGGTTCATCCCATGAACACGGTAGTCGAGTGAAATACATTCCCGGTTCATCCCATGAACACGGTAGTCGAGTGAAATACATTCCTTGCACACAAGTCTATCACACGCAAACATAGGCAAGTTACACACAACTTAAAGTACTTTCATTTTATGACAAAGTCCGGGTTTTAACCCTAAAGTACTACATACGTTAAATCCTTTTAAAAGATCCATTCCTTTTTCAAAAGTCACCCGATACCCGTAGTATAAGAATAGAGTGACCCACATTTTTAAGTAAACCAACCCACATTCTTTTTAAAGTCAAGTAACAACATTCCTTTTTCCTAAAGTTCCAGTTTGCCTAGTTTCAGTTACTCAAGTCCCATTTTTGAAAGATTTCATAGTTCATAGTCTTAATCCTTTAAAACATAATTCTCTTTTAAACGATTTGAGAAACATATGCCTTATATGTGAGTAGGTTATTCTTGTTTATAATCAATCTTATTAAGCAGCCATGATCTAGGAAATGTAATATCATTTTGTCTCATCTTAGCTTCTATGCAGATGGAGGTTTCTACTGGTTTAAATATAATACTTCATTTATTCAATACATTTTCCTTTATTAACGCTGCAGTGGTTTGTCGATACACATTCTGATTTCCGAATCAGTAAAACATTATTTTGTTTTTTTAAAAACCAAGTACTCATTACTCACGAATGAGGTTTCACATTGTTAACAAACTTCATATCAATACAATTAAATCAAGTCTCTTATCTTTTAAGATTAAGTCTCTTAACTTTTAAAATCAATAAAACCATTCATTTTACCTCCCTTAAGACGTTATACCTAACTTCCCATAAAGCTAGTATAACTCTTATGTTTTCAAAACCAAGTATTACTCTTCTTTCAAAAAAGGATTCTTAATCTTTTGAAATACTTCAAGTTCTTTATGGTCACACATTAAGTCAGTTATAAGTCAAATCAGTTGTCTTTTAAAAACCACAAAACATTTTCTTACTTACATAAAGCTGTTATAACCAACTTCCCATAAAGTCGTTATAACACTTCCTGTTTTAAAACAACCAAATACAGTTAACACATATACGTCTACCGTACTACATAGCTCACACATCATGCTAGAAAAGATAGGAAGAGGTTCACATACCTCGCGATGATTTTCGACTAATAGCAAAACGCTCCAAGTACCTCAAACCGTCGGCTACTCCTTAAGCCAAGTAGACCACGCCACACGTAGTACTTCAACCTATAGAGGCCACAAGGCGCCTATTAACATCTAGATCTCATCGTAGAATATTCTACGTAAAATTCGGCAAAGATTTCCCCGCAACAGCGTAAAACTCCTCTCTATCGAGGCCGCTACCAAGCCAACCAGGGGGTTTACACGCCTAACCTGGACGTGTACAATTCTATAACACAAGTCTACTGTAATAATTCTATGTAATTACAGCTCTCTTTCTTTAAATTCAGGCTTAAGTCAAAAGACATTGCCGCACAACTATGTTCAGTTCTATATATAGTATACTTCAACTATATAATCCTACAACATGTAATTTCCAATTACAATAGAAGGTCAAAAGTGTTTACCTCGATAAGCCCAAAATTATCCAAGTTTAAATGTCGATCCTGAGCAAGGTTTAGCTCCTACTCCGTGCGCTCCATCCCGCTCCAAACAACCCTTAGAAGTTCTAACCAACTTCTACTCAACTACTTCAACTATCAATGAAGATTTCCTTAGGGTTTCGTTTTTGTGACTGAAGGAAGCATAATAGTATTTTCTGGGCTTTTGTATAAGTGTAACCTTGGGAATACTACAAGGTATTTGGGCATTATAACAATACTTGGAGAGTATTTATATACCACAAAAGGGGGGTATTTATACGAGACAACTAGGCTAGGGGGGGGTACCCTCTCGGCCAAGCCTCACTCATGGGAGGCTCTCGCCAAGGGCTCTCAAAGGGGAGGGGGTGTGGTGGACGAAAGCTCTCTCTAAGAGGTGAGGGAGGAATTTAACACTTAGAACAATTTTGGATGAAGAAGTTCATCAACATAGAGGGGTATTTATAGGTCAAGCAATGGCCAACCAATGGCCAAGATTAATCCATGTGTTAGGCAAGTGTAAGGCCAAGATCAAGCCAAGTACACCTTATCCATCTACCACCAAAATATCCTACCAACTACTTGACAAAACAAGCCACAATTTTCGTCCACTTTGCCGCCCACTTCCTTCTAATGTGAGGGTGACACATGTCACCCTCCCGTTGGTCCAAAATGTTTCGTCTCTCGGAAAAATCCGCAAAAATTAGAAATGACATAGCCGTATTTTTCCCTTCGTAAGTTTAGTAAAACGTTTCGTCGAAAAACGACTCCTTTTGGCACTTGTGCCCAATTTCGAACCTTGCCTAATCTTATGGCTTGAATTTTTTTATTATACGTACGCCCTCACGTACATACTTTGGAAATACGGGGTATAATACCACCAAAGGACCTGCTTCTCGCCCTCTTCGCTGCGATCTCGGCTGTCTCGATCTCTCCGCTCCTCACATCCAAGTGCATAAGCTCAGATGCGGGCAATGTCCATGCCCAACAAGAGCTACACCCGAACAACTCTGCTAGGTAATCATCGAGCCTCGTAACATATCGGTGCACTCGATCCTCCATACTAGCTACTAACGCGAGGACGTCACGCCAATGAGTCGAACTCCACATTGTACTCCGAACCACGCCTGCTTCGCGAACACCAAAAATTTGTCGGCCCGAGCCCTCCTCATCCGCGAGGCAAGAAATGTGCAAGAAATGCCCCGAGAACTCGTCCCATATAGCCGGAAGTGCATTCTCTCCGACAGCTCCCACGATCAAACCACGATCGCGTATCACGCACCGACGCGAACCTAGGACCACCGACTCGGTCTCCGATGCCTTGATCACTCGTGATCCGTCAGAATCGCCGGATGAACTCGCAGATCATCCTCGGGCCTCGACCCATAAAACTCGCGGCTACAACTCGTAAAATCCCGTAGCCTCAAACTATCTCGATCTAGGGTGAACCATGGTGCTCTCGGAACTTCGCGTCGGCTTATCCTCAAGTCTGCCACAACCACGCCAATAATCGCCAACTCAGTAACCCATCTCTTCGCTCGCATCGCGGACGGAGCCTCGTCTTGTGGTCTCGAGAGATCGCCGCTTCTACTCGCAGCCTCCTTCACGCCTGCCGCCTTCTCGGGCCCGGGTTTTGCGCGGAGGCATAATCGGTAAAACGAAATACGTCGGGGTCCAACTTATCACATGCTCTAAGGCACGATCTCGTAATGAGAAGAATGGAAACCAATCATAAATGTCTCTGGACCTCACGATTATAGATGTGGTGCAACACATCGATAATCAAGACTTACTAGACACGGTCTGTAGACACTTTCCGAGGACTAACTGCTCTGATACCACTTTTGTCACGACCCGAACCCGGGCCCGTGACTGGTGCCTTACCCCGGGCACCCTAGTGATACAACATCAGAGAAAAACCAGCGGAAATAAAAAAACTTAAAACATACAATTAGATATGGATCAAGATAAAAGAAAATAGGCCAACCAAAACGGTTGCCTTTCTGCATATATATAAATATCGACATTTGAACGAGCATAATCCTTACAACCCCGCCCACAACAAAGGCTGCACTTAAGATTTTTACAACAACTATGACGGACAGGCCCCGCCATACCACGAATGTACAAGAACCTGCTGCACTGTGGTAACATACCAAAAGATAAGCCTCAAGGAACGGAGCTTCCTAATACACCAAATGCGATCCTATAAGCGGGGATCGGCAACCGATGTACCTCTACCGCGGCATGAACGCGGCCAAGGAGGTCGATAACAGTACCAAGTATGTGAAATCAAATATCAGAATGAAATCATAATAGTCTATATAAAGCAGAGACATGTATGATAACCAAACTACAAGATACACATATAAACAAGATTATATCAAGTCGTGACTCATGCCCTCCAAGTCATTACTCAAATATAACTATGGGTCTCACGCCCACAACATCAATCATGCCCGTGGAATACCTTCCTCACCGCCGGCAATCTATGATATGATAACACCAAGAAGTACATTTGAACATCGTCCCACTGTTATAAAAAGACCGTGACGAAATAATCATAACATGAAGCTGACACGTTGCAAGTGCGATAGCCTCCACCAGATCCTCCTAGCGCCACGTAGCTGACGGGGGCAAGTAACCACGCTATGCACCAGATCACAACCGTAAGTCACGAAGTTTAATCCAAACACTGACTCGCGAAGCTGACACGTGGCAAGTGCAATAGCCTCTACCAGATCCTCCCAGCGCCACGCAGATGACGGGGGCAAGTAACCAGACTAAGCACCAGATCACAACCGTAAGTCACGATACTTCGCCGCGAAGCTGACACGTGGCAAATGCGATAACCTATACCAGATCCACCTGCGTCACGTAGCTGACGGGGGCAAGTAAACAAGCTATGCACCCGATCACAACCGTAAGTCACGATACTTCGCCATAAATAACCATAATGGTCACATGCCCACAGAATCCATCATCGGTGTAGACATGCCCATGTAACAATAATAATGGAAGCATACCCGTGGAATCTTCCACACCGCAGACGCCCAAGTAAGTTCTCAACAAATCGACCGACCCTCCATCGAGAGACGCGGTAGTATAGAAACACAATTCTTGCACAACAAAGGCTATCATAACAAGCATAGGCAAGTTACACAACAACAAGTATAGGCAAGTTATACACAACTCAAGGTACTTTCATTTTATGTCAAAGTCCGGGTTTTAACCCTAAAGTACTACGTACGTTAAATTCCTTTTAAAGATCCATTTCTTTTACAAAGGTCACCCGATACCCGTAGTATAAAAATAGAGTGACTAACTTGTTAAGTAAACCAAAACACTTCCCTTTGTAAAATCAAGTAACAACATTATTTTCCAAACGTTCAAGTTTTGCCTAATTTCAAATGCTCAAGTTTCTCATTTTCGAAAGGTTTCTTAGTTCATAGTCTTAATCACTTAATAATATAATTCTCTTTTAAAACCATTTGAGAAACGTATGCATTATGTGTGAGTAGGTTATTCTTGTTCATAACAATTTTATTAAAGCAGCCATGATCTAGGAAATGTAATATCATTTTGTCTTATCTTAGCTTCTATGCAGATGGAGGTTTCTACTGGTTTTAATAATACTTAATTATTCAATACCTTTCCCTTTATTAGCGCTGCAGTGGTTTGCTCGATACTTATTCTGATTTCCGAAATCAGTAAAACATTATACCTTTTAAAAACCAAGTACTCATTACTCACGAATGAGGTTTCACACTTTTAACAAAATTCATATCAATTCAATTAAGTCAAGTCTCTTATCTTTTAAGATCAAGCCTCTTAACTTCTAAAATCAGTAAACCATTCTCTTAACCTCTCTTAAGACGTTATACCTAACTTCCCATAAAGCTAGTATAACTCTTATGTTTTCAAAACCAAGTATTACTCTTCTTTCAAAAAGGTTTCTTAATTCTTTTGAAATACTTCAAGATTCTTTATTATTCAGGCTTAAGTCGAAAGACATTGCCGTAATTATTATTCAGGCTTAAGTCAAAAGACATTGCCGTAATTATTATTCAGTTAACACACGTACGTCTACCGTACTATATATATATACTTCAAAATATCATGTTCAAGAGTATAGGAAGAATCACATACCTCGCGACGATTATCGACTATTAGCAAAACGCTTCACGGCTATAACCCGGTTAGCCTTGTCCACCTTCCAAGTAGTACATGCTACTCGCAGAACATTCAACCAATAAAGGTTATACTCTGTAAATACAAATTCCATGTAATCTGTTCGATCTTCTTTAATATTCTTCTGATGTGATCTATTCAAGTCTTTTCTGTAATATCCTTCTATTACAGTTCAATTCTCTTCTATGAATCTTATATTCATTTCTAATAATACTACAGTATGTAATTTCCAATTACAATATAAGGACAAGAGTATTTACCTCGATGAGCCCAAAATTATTCAAGTTATAAGTCGATCTGAGCAACGCTTAGCTCCTACTGGCGCCCAACCCGCTCCAAACAAACCTTAGAAGTTCTACGCAACTTCTTCTTAATACTACAACCTGGCCATGAAGATTTTCCTTAGGGTTTCGCTTTTGTGAATTAAGGGAATATAGTAGTATTTCCTGCTCTACGATAGAGGTAACTTTGGAAAGTAATACAAGGTATTTGGGCTAAAGTATTTGGGTATATCAACAACACTTGGAGAATACTTTTCTACCAAGGGGTATTTATACGAGACAACTAGGCAAGGGGGGGGGGTTGGTTTCGGCCAAGGCTCACAAGGGGGAGGGGGAGGGGGACTTGGACGAACACTTCAACAAAGGGGGAGGGATTTCAAGACTTGGAGAAATGATTTTTGGATGAAGAAATCCTTCAACTTAAGGGGGTATTTATAGGCCAACCAATGGCCAAGATGAAGCCAAGTGTTAGGCAAGTATAAGGTCAAGATTTGGACAAGTGTTTGTGGGTCCCACTTGCTCATCAACTACACAAAATATCCTACCAACTACTTGACAAAATAGCCAAGGCAAACCGCCCAAGTTTCGTCCCACTTACACGTCCACTTGAGGGTGACACTTGTCACCCTCTCATTGGTCCAAAATATTTCGTTTCTCGGAAAAATCCGTAAAAATAATAAATGACATAGCCGTATTTTTCCCTTCGCAAAGTCCGAAAAACGTTTCGTCGGAAAACGACTCTTTTCGCTAGTTGTGTACAAAATTTCGGTCCTAGCCTAACTTTAAGGCTCAAACTTTTCTACGTACGTCCTTACGTACATACTCGGGAAATACGGGGTATAACAGTCCAAGTCTAGTTAATCATTTTACGGGTTCGTGGACGCATTCCACCGGAACCAGGTTGTGAGAGCCGGAAATGGCCTTATGTTGTTTAGAATAGTAACTCCAAAAATTGGAGGCCCGAATCAGTATGAAGGCTACGTACGTACGCTAGAATAAGTTTGGAAGTACGAGAAGAGTACGACCAGTAAGAAAGAGAGCCACCAAGTGTAAAGAAATGGAGCCTGAATCCATGGGGACCTTTCGATGTGACTACACCCGTGAGTGTTAGGTGGTAGCTAAGCGGGTAGATAATAATTACCGGTAACGATATAGTCGTTGGATTCAGCGCACCTAGCGCAATCCGGTACATGCACTTCGAGGTCATTATGGCACGCTAGTTGGCCTCTTGTTATGCCAACGCGATCGCAGAGAGATCGGTTCGATTTCAGTTTTCCGGTAAGCCGGTTATCGAGTGGAAAGGAAGAGAAGTGGTGGTAACCAGTGAATTATCCTTCCTTCTTTGGCATCATTATTTTTAATAAGTCTGTGTGACTTGTTCATTTGAGGTGAATTGAGCGCGTAAGTAACACCGAATTTGAAGGAGTTTTATGTTAAGTGCCCCTGGAGGTACTTGGAGTTGGTCA
The DNA here is from genome assembly GCA_029844215.1 of Przewalskia tangutica. Lineage (NCBI taxonomy): Eukaryota > Viridiplantae > Streptophyta > Magnoliopsida > Solanales > Solanaceae > Przewalskia > Przewalskia tangutica. The sequence goes on from JAQGDG010000085.1 coordinate 104,329, forward strand.
AGTGTGGCGGTCAGGGCCACGACCTTCCAGATAAGTTCAGGATAGCGCGCAAGCGAGGATAAGTTAATTACGAGGACTGCCTACAGAAAATAGGAGGCATCGTCGGTAGGTTTTGAAAATTTATACGATTATAAGAGGACCCTGTGATTAGGGTTGTGACTCCAAGGAAAGATTTTTTTTTTTGGGAGATAAGTTCTCTCCCTCACGTAAAAGGAGAGTGTTACGTACTATGGGGTTATGTGTACCTATGTTGTTAGACGAAGGATAGAAGACTGGTAAGGTATTCAGTATCGTCATGCCATAGGTTACAATTTTAGATAACCGTGGGAAAAGTTTTGTGTTGGGGTAATGGTGAACGACGTTACGAAATGGTCGAGGAAGTGTCTTAAGGATATAAATGCGGGTAGTACGCATGTATGAAACTGCACGATTATGAATCAAGGTAGAAATACTTTTGCTAATAATAAGCATAAGGTAAGTTATGACCAGAATGATAAAAGAGAATACGACTATGGTTATGTAAGTTGCACGCGATATGATTACCCCAGACTAGTGTAAGACCATTAGTAAATAATGGGCAGTAAGAACACCTCGAGGAAAGGTGGTAGCATCTGTACTGACGAGAAAGATAGTAAGAAAATACGGAGGGGTAAGGGACCCCAGGACAACTTGAAATAATTTATACAGGAAGGACGAGTAGACACTCGAATGATAAGAAATCTTGACAAGTCATTGGAGTATGTAATACCGTGAGTTGAGGTTGAACACCTGACTGTAAGCTCCACGAGCTGGGAGAAAATAATCGGGTTACTACTTGACGAGATCAAGGAAATCTCCCCCCCCTAAATTACGATTGACAGGAAGTCTTAGCCATGGGGCAAGCAAATGAATCAAATCTAAGTTAGTGACCAAGTTTGGTTGCAACAGAGAAAGGGAAACAGGAACCATGATTGAGATTAAAGATACTCGAATATTTTGCAGATATGAGAAAGGCTTCCAGTTATTGGAAGATAAGTTGACCACGACTACAGTTCTAACCTCTCCTGAGAGACAGGGTTAGGTTATTATTGTAACACATTGGGTGTTGGGCTAGGTTGTGTGCTGACGCAACACGATAAGGTTAGAGCCTATGTTTCCCGGCAGTTAGGGAAGCATGAAAGGAAATTACGCCACTCACGATTTAGAGTTGGCGGCAGTTAATCGTATCTTGGAGATTTGGAGGCTTTCCTTATATAGACTCCATGTGGATATTTGTGCAGACCACAAGAGCCTCCGGTATATCTTCAGACAGAGGCAGCTGAATTTGCGACAGGGACGGTGGTTAGAGTTACTGAAGGATTGTGATATTAATATCCTATACCGCCCGGGGAAAGCCGAGACGGTTACAGACGCTCTTAGTCGTGGATTTATGGGTAGTCAGCTAGATGGGTAGCCAGATAGACATGACGTGGTCCGTGAGTTTCATCAGCTACCGAGCCGAGGGGTTCGATTATTTGTTTCCAAGGTGAATGAAGTTTGGATCCGAGAGGTTGCTGAGTCTTCCTTCGTCGAGGAGGTGAAGAGGCGACAATATGAGGATTCAGCATTAGTATGTGGTCGAGATACGACTCTCCGAGATGATAAGAGCCTGTTTGAGTAACACCGGATGGGGTGCTGTGATACGAGGATAGATTGTGTGTACCCGGTACTGCAGGACTTGTCAGCAGGTTTTAGGGGAGACACGCAGTGCTTATTGCCCTAATTGTTCGGGGTCGACTAAGTTGTGTCGTGACCTTAGATGTATGTATTGGTAAGATGTCCTGATGAGGGACGTAGCAGAGTTGTTGCTCAAATGTCCGAATTGGTAGCAGGTCAAGGTTGAACACCAGGAGCCCAGTGGGCTATTACAGGCAATTTAGATCCCGACTTAGATATGAGAGGTGATTAATATGGATCCTGTTACAGGGTGGCATCGTACTCAGAGGAAATGCGACTCCCTGGGGGACATAGTAAGCAGGCTGACGAACCAGTCGTGTTTTTTCCGGTTAGGACCACTTACTCGACTGAGGATTATGCTAGGTTATATAGCAGGGAGATTGTGAGACTGCACGGGGTTCCTACTTTTATGATGTCGCATGATGAGCTCGACACGGATAACTTCGGAGGTTTTTCGGCGGATTAGGGACTCGAGTAAGTCTCGGTGTTGCATTACACCGCATCGACGGCAGCAGAGCGTACTATCCAGGCACTTGAGGATAGGTGGCGGGCCTGTGTTCTTGATTTCAGAGATAGCCGGGAGGGTTATTTGCCTCTTGTTGAGTTACGTACGATAACATATACCCTTCCAGTATTCGGATGTCCCTGTATGAGGCCTTGTATGTAAGGAAGTATAGATCGTCGGTTGGTTGGTTCTACGTAGGCGAGGTTCAACTATTTAGTCCAGACTTGATTTAGCGGGCTGTGGATAAGGCGAAGCTTATCCGGGAAAGATTATTAGTAAGCTCAGAGTCAGCAGAAGCTTTATGTAGATAACCGACGTTGACATATGGGGTTCAGGTTGACATTTTGTAAGAGTATTGTTATGTGGCCTTGTGTGGTATTATTGGTATGTAGGGGTTGTAAAAGAAGACTATGCCGCTATCTTTAAGTTTGACTCCCAAAAGAACATTCGGGGATGAATGTTTCTAAGGGGGGAAGAATGTTACACCCCGGAATTCCAGAATATGTTTATAAGAACGTACGTAGGAACTCAAAAATATTAAGATTTGAGACGAGTAAAAATTTATCGGAATTTTGGAATTTATCGAAAAACAAAATATTGCGACGAACGGAAGGGCGTCACATGTTGTTACACCCCGTAAGTCCAAGACTTGTATAAGAGAATGTACATAAGGAATCAAGACTTGGAAATTAGTACGAAAGGAAGAATTGTTTTTCCGACGGAAAATCTTTCGAACGTCGGAAAGGAAAAATGTTCGTTGTTGAGAATTGGATTCTCAAAATGTATTTTTGAAGAATATGGAACTTATTAATATTATGGAAATTTATTTTTACGTATTTGGTCACGTGGGGCCCACCCGAGGAATTTTACGTTTTGCGGGGCCCACGAGGGTTACGAAATTTTGTGGACGAATGAGAGGGCGACATGTGGCACTCCCACATGTGGTGTTGGACGAAATTAGTAAGGGTATTATGGTCATTTGGCCAATGATAGGATGACCAAGTCTTGCTAATAATAGAGCTTGACATTGTTGACCAAGTCAAGAGCCATTTGGCTTGATCTCTTCCCTCCAATTTTAACAAGTGTTATTATCTAGACCCTCCAATATGTTTTATATATCATACTAGTGCAAGACTTGGCATTTTACACTTAGAAAATATTTGAGAACTAGAGCTTGAGTTCAAGAAGCTCTCGGGTTCACTACTTTGCACACAAAAAAAATTGTAGTTTTGATCCTTTGTTCATAAGACTTTAACCCAATGTCCCTAAGGGTATTGTAAGGATATCTCAATAGAAAGATTTCGGAAAAACGGCGTTTTCGTATTAGTCGCAAGGCGGAAACTTGAGGAGTTCTTCAACTTTGAAGTTGGAACTTGAAGATGGGTTCTTCATAGGCCTCTAAGGAGTGCTTGGAGCGGATTGGAACCTAAGGAAAGGAGCTAAGAATTGCTAAGGCGCGACTTTGAATCTTGGAAATTTTAAGGGCTAGGAAAGGTATAAATTTTGTCGTTTTAGCAATTAAGTTTACTTATTGATTGTAGCTATGGATATTAGCAAGCATGAGTTATATATTATGTAGTTGGATTAGTGTATTGTCTATTGGAACCCTAATCCAAAAACTAGCATGTTTAGCCTTAAGATTACAATTCAAGTCGATTATTAGTTTAAGTCGTCGCATGTTGTATAAAGAAGGAAATTGTAGTTGTTGAAGTTGTCTATGACTATATAACATGTTAGACCTTAGAACTTGGAATTGGAAAAGGATTGGAAAATACTTTGAATTGTGGTTATGTTGTTAGCCGAGAATGGCTTGATTATGGACTTAGTTGGTATTAATTGTGGGGCGGAATTTTACACGTATTGTAAGGCGTGTAATCCCCTTTGTTTGGTTGTTGTTTGGAGCCTTAAATGTGGCGTGTTGGTTATTGTATTCGGCCTTGAAAAAGGTGGCAAAGTGAGTAGAAACAAAGGAAGTGCTGCCCGATTTTCCATAGAATTAGAGACCATATACTTAGTATTATTCTACGTTAGAGACTAGAAGTTGATAGTCTTGTTGTGACCATTATAGGTTGACATATTCTACGTACGGCGTATTCGGCTTAGCTTGTGGATTTAGCCAAAAAGGTATGTGAACTATCTCCTCTTCTAGCATGATTCCTTAAGATAAAGAAAGTATGTTCTACTCCTTAAATGATCCATTCCTTGGTTGTATTTGGATTGCCTAAAGTAGAATTTGTTCTATGTACTCCCTTGATTGTACTTTGATGTTTAAATTGTAAGTTGTATAGTCCATTTCCTTAGTGAAGTTTGGATTCTTAAAAGTGAAAGTATTTTACTTAAAGTACATAGAGTCTTGAAAAGGAAGTGGTTTCCAAACCTTTTGGCTAGTGCCTTAGTTCCAAAACCTAAGGGTTGTTGTAATGACTTTAGGGGAGTTAAAGGAGTGATTTACTTAATTGTTTTAAGAGAGGAGAAATGACATGATTTAAGAGAAGTAACTTGTTTTAAAGGTGTGAGTTACTTGAGGTTTAAAAGTAGAAGAAACTTGTTTTCTAAATATTAAGGGACTTGAAGTATTTTGAAAGTTAAGGAACTTGATTTGAAAGTTTGTGATACTTGGTTTTAAGTATAAGTCTCTTGGTTATAAAAAGAATGAAATTGTCTAAAACCATAAAGGGTTATAACGGCTTTATGGGAAGTTGGTTATAACGGCTTTATGGAAGGTTAAGAAAGTTGTCTATTTTGATTATTGGGCATAAGTTGCCTAGATTGTGAAAATTTGAAGTTACTTGATTTCAAGCTTTGAAATGAGTTTTCTAAAAGTGTAGTAACTTACTTTGAAAAATAGACACACCTTGATACTACGGGTGTTAGTATCTTGGGATTTTACATAAAAATGAGTCTTTTGAAAAACAATGTACGTACATAGTACTTTGGCTTGTTAAATGAGAATTATTCTATTTGTGCCTTGATAAGTACTTTGGCTTGTTAAATGAGAATTATTCTATTTGTGCCTTGATAAATACTTTGGCTTGTTAAATGAGAATTATTCTATTTGTGCCTTGATAAGTACTTTGGCTTGTTAAATGAGAATTATTCTATTTGTGCCTTGATAAGTACTTTGGCTTGTTAAATGAGAATTATTCTATTTGTGCCTTGATAATACTTTGGCTTGTTAAATGAGAATTATTCTATTTGTGCCTTGATAAGTACTTTGGCTTGTTAAATGAGAATTATTCTATTTGTGCCTTGATAAGTACTTTGGCTTGTTAAATGAGAATTATTCTATTTGTGCCTTGATAAGTACTTTGGCTTGTTAATTGAGAATTATTCCATGTGTGCCTTGATAAGTACTTTGGCTTGATTAATTGAGAATTGCCTATGTGTGCTGGTGATAGCCTTTGAGTGCAAGTATTATGTTTTATTAAGTTGTCGCGACTCTCGGTTGGAGGGCCGGCTGTCTTATTGTAAGTTACTTGGACTTACCGACAGTGATGTGGGATTCCACGGGTATGCTTCCGTTATTTTTAGTACTTGGGTTAAATTCTCGAATTTTTATAGAAGACATGGTAGTGCTTATGTTTTGTTTGACGGCCGGTTGAGATAGGGTAAGAGTATAAGTGAGGGGTAAACCCCCAAGATGATATACCACCTTCTCCAGGGTAAGAGTATAAGTGAGGGGTAAACCCCCAAGACATTATACCCCCTGCTTGTTTTGTTTGATGGTCAGTTGAGATAGGGTAAGAGTATAAGTGAGGGTTAAACCCCCAAGATGTTTTACCACCTTCTCCAGGGTAAGAGTATAAGTGAGGGGTAAACCCCCAAGACATTATACCTCGCTTTACCACCGCCGTTTTCCCGCGCCCGCATGCTTTTTAGGACACAGTGGGACTTGGTGTTCATGTATGCCTATTGGTGTTATATTATATCATGGATCACGCAGGTGAGGAAGGATTCCACGGGCATGATTGATATTATGGGCGTGAGACCAGGTTATGTTTTAGTAATGACTTTGAGGGCACGCGTCCTCACTTGATATGATCGCTATGTATTGTATCGTAGGTTGGCTATCATACATGTCTCTGCTTTGTTTAGATTATGATTTCATTACAAGATTTCATCGTTTCACATACTTGGTACATTCTTCATCGACCTCCTGGGGCGCGTTTATGCCGCAGTTTAGGTGCACGATTTGGTGATCGGCAGTGTAGGACCGCCGAGTTTTGGATAGCTCCTTCTTTGGTATAAGTTCCACAAGCATGTGCTTTTGTACTTATGGTACGGCGGGGTCTTGTCCCGTCATATTTCAGTAAAACTCTTAGAGGTTTGTATTCATATGTGGGATTGGACTCATGTACAGTGTAGTGTCTTTTGTTTATATATTATGGCAGCCTTGTCGGCTCTGCCGTTGCACGTATGTTTGTTTAAAAAAAAAAGAGGTGTTATTTAAATTCCGCAGTTTTACTTAGTTGTTAAGGTAGAAGGGTGCCCAGGTAGGGCACCAGTCACGGGCCCGGGGTTCGGGGCGTGACACATGTCACCCCCCTTAGTGGTCTTGGACGAATTTGACATGGTTAGAATGGTCATTTGACCATAATTTAAATGACCAAGTCTTGACAAGACTAAGAGCTTGACATTGTTGACTTGTCAAAGGGCCACTTGGGCTTGATCCTAGTGAAATGCATCCAAGCCATCCATATGTACTAATCTTGACCCTCCATTATGTTATATATGTATACTACTAGCAAGACAAGGCTCTACACTTAGCTAAATTTTCAAGAAAAAATTGGATGAACATGAGAGGAGCTCTCGGCTTTCATAAGGGTTTCAAGAATTTATTTTTTTGTTTGTTGTCCAATAATCTCGCCACTTTAAACCAAGGTTCCTAAGAGTATTGTAGGGGTATCTCAATAGAAAGATCCCGGAAAAGTGGCATTTTCGTATTAGTCGCAAGGCGGAAACTTAAGGAGTTCTTCAACTTTGAAGTTGGAACTTGAAGATGAGTTCTTCATAAGCTTCTAAGGGTTGCTTGGAGTGGATTGGAACATCAAAAAGAGGAGCTAAAGTTGCTAAGGATCGACTTGTAATCTTGGATCATATTTGGGCTAAATGAGGTAATAATCTTCGTCTTACTTTTGTAATTGAAGATTCCATGTTATGATAAGTTAGAAATAATCATGTGATATGTGTTATGAAGATTGATAAGTGTTATGGAAGTTTAGAAGCAAAAATCCGAAATGACATGTTAAGCCATTTGAAATTGAAATACAATTTGGTCGATAATTAGAATCGTCGCATGTTTACCTACTTGAGGATTGTAGTAGTTATAATCAATTGCGGATAGATAACATGTTATACTAAACAACTTGAATTGAAAAAGGAAATTGGAAAGGTTGATATGTTGATACACCTTTGGCCGAATTGACATTGTATTTTTGGACTAGTTTGATATTGTGGGGCGGAATTTTACACGTCTTGTAGGCGTGTAATCCCCTATCGTTAACTACATGATTGAGCCTTAAATGTGGCGTGTTTGGTTATTGAATTCGGCCTTGAAAAAGGTGGCAAAGTATGTAGAAACAAAGGAAGTGATATCCGATTTTTCGTAGAATTTAGTGACTTTGCACTTAGAATATTCTACGATGAAGCTAGAGGTTAATAAACATATTATGGTCATTATAGGTTGACATACTACGTACGACATATTGGACTTGGCAAGTGGATTGAACCAAAGAGGTATGTTTTCTTATCTATTGAGCATGAATAAGTTGTAAATGTATAGTACGGTAGACGTACAAGATTTTGACAATCTAGTCCATTTGATATCCTTGGCTTATTTTAAGGATGTCCAAGTTGGTTGAGTTAGGGAATTAACTCACTTGTTTAAAAATATTAAGGATATCTTGGGTTCTAAAAGTTAAGAGACTTAAAGTATTTTGAAAGTATATGATACTTGTTTTGTTTGGAAAGTTTAAGTCTCTTGGTTATAAAGAAGAATGTAAGTATCTAAGGTATAAAGCTAGTATAACGACTTTATGGGAAGTTGGTTATAATAGCTTTATGGAAAGTTAAAAAGAGTGGTTTACTCTAAGTAATATAAGTATGATAAATGACTTGAAATAATTAAAGGCAAATTGATTTAAAGGCATCAATTGCTTAAGGTTTTAAAAGAAAGAAGTCACTTGATTTAGAAGCCTGAAAATGTATTTCTAAAAAATATTGTGACTTGTCTTAAAAATGTAGTTATGACTTGATACTACGGTTATTAGTATCTTGGAAGTTTTGTATGAAAAAGAGTCATTTTTGAAAGAGTAGAAGTACGTAGTACTTTGGGTTAAATTCCCGGATTTTTATAATGACATGTTAGTGCCTTAAGTAAACTAAAATGAGAGTGTACATGTATAAGACTAATAAGAAGTTAGGGGATTTCTTAACTTGCTTATGTTATGTATGATAAGCCGGTAGCGCTTATGTTATGTATGGTAAGCCGGTAGTGCTTATGTATGTATGATAGCCGGTTTGTTCTAGTAATATATTATTCATTACGGGGTCATTCCCCGGGTTTGTGGCATTTGCATATTCCGTGGATTTGCTACCCATGATGCGAGGAATACCTCATGCGGGTCCGTAAGGGCTTATGCGGGTGAAATAGTCCCATGCGGGGCGGACCAGTCCTATGCGAGGAATACCTCATGCGGTCTACACGACTCTATGCGGCGGATACGATCTATGCGAGAATACCTCATGCGGGTCCACGACCATGCGGGTGAAATAGTCCTGGGAGTAGGATTGCTTAATGATATCGGGCGGGTGGCCTCGCTGATCATGAGCCTCCTATTTTTATGCGAAAGTATACTCTTGTTTACTCTCATTGTTAGTAAGGCACAGTGTAATCGTTATTTGAGTTATCATACATGTCTCGGCTTTATTTTAGACTTATGATTTCACTACGATTTCGGGCCACATATTTGGTACATGTTGTCTCGACCTCCTTGGGACTGCGTTCACGCCGCAGTAGAGTGCAGTCTTGATCCTCACTTTTAGGATCACTGATTCAGCTGTGGAGAACCTCTATTACTCCGGAGGCTTATCTCTGGTATTGTCGGTTGTTGTACATTCAGGGGTATGGCGGGGCCCTGTCCCGCCACAGTTGTTATTCTTAGAGGTATGTAGTCATGTCTAGTGGTTTGGGCTGTAAAGAAAGAAATGTAACTGATGTTTCTTTTGTTATGTATGTTTTACGAAAGATGGCCTTATCGGCTAGCCTGTTGATGTATTATGTCTAAGTGTTTTTGTGAGTTGTGTATATTCCGCTGCTATTCTATGATGTATACCTGTAAGGGGTGCCTGTGTAGGGCACGATGGCTTGGTCCGGTCGTGGTGACAAATACCGTGGATCTGAACCAAAGATAAGCCTCCGAGTAATGGAGCTTCTCAACAAGCGATGATCCTAAAGTGAGGATCGAACTCAGATAATTCTACTGCGGCATGAACGCACTCAAGGAGGTCAGTACAACAGGTACCAAGTATGTGAAACTGAAAGTACTGTAATGAAATCATAATAGTCTAAAATAAAGCTGGGGACATGTATGATAACCACATTAACAGTACATTGTGCCTTACTAACAATGAGAGTAAACAAGAGTATACTTTACTGCATGAAAATAGGAGGCTCATGATCAATCTAGGGTCATCCGCCCGTAGTATCATTCTGCAATCCTACTCCTGGGACTATTTCACCCGCATAGGCCGTATGGACCCGCATGAGGTAATTTCTCAGATAGATCAGATCCGCCGCATAGGACGTATGGACCCGCATGAGGTAATCTCCTCGCATAGGACTGGTCCGCCCCGCATGGGACTATTTCACCCGCATGAGCCCTACGGACTCGCATGAGGTATTCCTCGCATCGTGGGGAGCAAATCCACGGAATATGCAAATGCAACAAGCCCGGGGAATGACCCCGTAATGAACAATACATCACTAGCACAACCGTCTATCATACATAACATAAGCACCACCGGCTTATCATACATAACATAAGCACCACCGACTTATCATAATTATCATAAGCAAGTTAAGACATCCCCTAACTTCTTATTAGCCTTAATTATCATGTACTCTCATTTTATTTAACTTAAGGCACTAACATGTTATTAGAAATCCGGGAATTTAACCCAAAGTACTACGTACTTCCGTTCCTTTAAAAAGAACCCTTTTTATATAAAAACCTCAAGATACTAACACCCGTAGTATCAAGGCTTGTCTACTTTTCAACACAAGTTACTACACCTTTAGAAATTCATTTCAAGGCTTTGACACTAAGTAACTTCTACATTCTCAACCTAGGCAACTCATGCCTATAAATCAAGTAGACACTCTCTTAACCTTCCATAAAGCCGTTATAACTAACTTCCCATAAAGCCGTTATAACTAACTTCCCATAAAGTCGTTATAACTCTTTATGGTTTAGACAATTACATTCTTTTCGAAATCAAGAGACTTGTAGTTTTAAAACCAAGTGTCATAATAAAAGAGTTAGAGAGAAGTTTCTCTCACTAGGCGAAAATGCTCTCAACATTTTTTCCTAGTTGCTCTTCGCAATACGCCTCATTCCTATGATGTCATCTCCGATTTCATACCTTCTAAATCTGATTTCATCTTTCATTTTCATAAGATTGTCTTAAGAAGATTCTTCATCTTGTTTAAAGATTGTTCAAGATTTGCATTAAAAGTCAGATTTCATCTTCTTAGTTCTTCATCTTTAACGTTCAAGATTGCAAAGTATTTGTGTAGTTGCATTCGGATTTCTATTGGATACACCACTAGTGGAATCGAAGAGATTTGAGTCAATTAGATATCATGGGGATGATTAAGAAGAGCTCCAAGTTCAGCAAGAAAAGCAAAAAGGTTAGTACTTCCCCGGAGCAACCACCGGTAGTGTTTGCTCAATGTTTTGCTTCGGCAATAGCCATGGAAGCTGAGAATGTTCATGGTATGAACGTTCAAAGTATGAAGGTTAAGCATATGAATGATAATAGTGTAATGAGTAATATTAACAATGACTCTTCCATTCTCCGACTTTAATTCGGTTGTGGCTCCTAGTGATTTTTCTACTGGAAACATAGAGGTCGAGATAAGACGGTCAGAGGGGTTCCCTGTCGATGGCGAAGTCGATGGTGGTCACGGGTCGATGTTGAAGTCCATGAGTCATCAGCCAAGGGTTGGAGAAGGTGATGGGTCTTCATTTCCCACGAACATGGGGAATGCAAGCTTTGCGGTTTCCGAAACGTCACCCTTTCTCGAGGGGCAGACGGGTCACATGGGTGGGTATGGGTCGAAGGCGGGTCAGGATGGTGGTCACGGGTCGGTGTTGAAGTCCATGAGTCATCAGCCTAGGGATGGAGAAGGTGAGGGGTTTTCATTTCCCACGATCTTTGGGAATACATGTTTTGCGGTTTCCGAAATGTCACCCCTTCTCGGGGGGATGACGGGTCAAGTAGGTGGGTTCGGGTTGACAGCGGGTCAGGTGGGTGACCATGGTTCAAGGATGAAGTCCAAGAGCCATCAGTCAAGACTCCAAGAATTCAATGGAACATCATTTCCCATGAACATTGGGCATTCAAGAGGGGCAAATCCCGAAAGGTCACACCTTGGACCGATGCATGGGTACTCGACCAGTACGGGTCTCAATGGAACACCTTTCCCCATGAGCATTGGAATTTCAAATGCTGATAATACCAAAGGGCCTACTCTTCAAACGAGCCTTGGAAGATCAACCATTGTGGAAACCGAAGGGTCATTTTCTCCCAAGACACCTAGGAAGGCTGTTTTTGCCTCGACCGACGGTGCATTTAATGCCGAGAGACATGAGCCATTTATGACAACCATTCCCAATAGTGCACAAGTCTTGAATTCCCCCACGAATGCAACTAATGCACCTACTGAACGTGCAAAGGATACTCGGGTACCACAACAAAATAATGAGTCTAATCCAACAATGAAATCTTATGCGGGAATCTTTACAAGTTCTCGTCTAGAATCAAAAGGACTTAAACTACAATTTGTCGAACAAGAAGGGGATGATGTGGAATTGGACGCAAAGGACGAGGTTCCCTTTGTTGAAACTTGGGGTTATTGTCTTATTGTGTGTTTCACGGGTCCTTTCCCGGGACGTGAGGCATTAAATTCTATTGTTAAAAAATGGGGAGTTAAGTGTAGAATCATCCCATACGGACGTCGATGGACTATTTTCCGATTTATGACTGAACAAGATCGCATCACGGTATTTCATGGTGGCCCTTATACGACATTTGGGAAAAATTTGATGTTAAAATCAGTTGATAAGGACACTTTTCTCACGGATGATCTTTTCATGAACATCCCGGTTTGGGTGGTGCTTCGTGATGTTCCTTTGTCGGTATGGAGAGCATCCGGGTTAAGTAAGATCGTCTCATGTGTGGGGAAGCCCTTGTATACATACCAATTCACGAAGGAGAGGTCCAAAATGAATTATGCACGAGTATTAATTGAAGTCAATGTTAGCAAGGAGCCTGTCACGGAATTTAATGTTAAATTACCAAGCAATAACAAGTATGTTCAAAAGGTGGAATATGAGAATTATCCCGATTTTTGTTTTCATTGCAAAGTATTCGGGCATAATCATTCCAAGTGTAAAGAATTGGAGGAACATGTAACGCCTATGGAGACAATGAGCACTCATAAGCCAATGGTTGTTCTGGACAAAGGAATGGATCCGGAAATAGTTGGTGTTAATAAACCTACACGCTCACTTCAAACCAACCCCCTCTTTGTTCGACTACCAGTCGGTAGATCATTGAACAATGTAGTGGACATGAATGTGAGGACTAAGGGGGTTCCTATTACGCCTTTGATTCCGGATACTTTTAGAGGTACTCCGGTGTCAAGGCAAGAAGATAAGGATGGATGGCATGAGGTAACTCCAAGAAAGAATTTCCAAAGAAACAATGGTAAAGTTGCAAGTATGAAGATTGGAGGAGCATTCCATTACCCCCCGATTTCCAAAGATACGGGTCCATCTCCCGGTTGATGTTATTATGAACAAAGCCAAGCAGCAAGTTTGAGAAGTGGAAGAGTATTTATGATGTAATCCCCTTTTGTAACGTCACCTATGAGTGAACGTCCCATCCCTCCTTCATTTCTTGTTTTGTGTTACGTTGAGGATTGAGAACCCTCAATGAGTGATTGTAGTTCTAAGTTTCTTTTATAATAATATTTTCATTTACCCGGAAAAAAAAACCAAGTATTATATACTTTCAAATCAAGTTTCATAACTTTCAGAATACTTCAAGTCTCTTAACTTTAGAAATCAAGTTCCTTAACTTTAGAATAGTTCAAGTAATCAACACTTTCCAACCCAAGTATTCTATGCATTTTCAAGTCAAGAAATCTTTGTTTACCTTATTAGAATAAACCATTCTTTTAACTTCCCATAAATTTGTTATAACCAACTTCCCATAAAGCCGTTTTACTAACTTTATGCTTTAGAAACTAAGACATCTTTAACCTTTAAAACAAGTGAGTTTGTTACGACCCGATCCCGGGCCCGTGACTGGTGCCTTACCCGGGCATCCAAGTAGACATACATCAGAGTAACCAGCGGAATATAAAACAAGACATGAACAATAGATATGATAATAAAACAGGCCAACCAAAACGGTTGCCTTCTTGCATATATACAGAAATTGAACAGTTACATCCTTTACAACCCTGCCCACAACAGTACTACAGACCTCTAAGAATGTTATAACAACAATGGCGGGACAGGGCCCCGCCATACCCCTGAATGTAAGTACCTACAACGACAGGGGACTATACCAAAGATAAGCCTCCAGAGACACGGAGCTTCCCAAAACGCTGAATCGTGACCTATGAGCGAGGATCAACAACTGTGTACTCCACCTTCGATGAACACGCCCCAAGGAGGTCGACAACAGTACCAAGTATGTGAATCGAAATTATCAGAATGAAATCATAACAGTTTATATAAAACAGGAGACATGTATGATAATCAAACTACAGTTTACAACATAAAAGTAGTCATGTCAAGATAGGGACTCACTCCCTCAAAGTCATCCCTCATGCCCGTGGAACTCGCTCTCACCGCCGATCAGGTATAAATCGTATGATACGTATAACATGTCTCGGCCCATCCCATGGGACTCGAGGTGGAATCGTGTGGGATACGTGTCTCGGCCCATCTCATGGGACTCGATGAAGAATCGTATGGAATACATGTCTCGGCCCATCTCATGGGACTCGATAAAGAATCGTATGGAATACATGTCTCGACGCATCTCATGGGACTCGATAAAGAATCGTATGGAATAAATTTCTCGGCCCATCTCATGGGACTCGATAAAGAATCGTATGGAATACATGTCTCGGACCATCTCATCGGACTCGATAAAGAATAGTATGGAATACATGTCTCGCCCATCTCATGGGACTCGATAAAGAATCGCCCATAACATTTAATCCTCTTTAAGACAGATTAAGACAATACCATGCCTTCATTTTAAACCAACACATTTTCCCTTTTTAAGGTCAAGTAACAACATTCTTTTCCAAAAGTTCAAGTGGCATATTTTTAAATACTTAAGTCTCTTATTTTCGAAAGATTTCATAGTTCATAGTCCTAATCACTTAACAACATAATTTCTTCTTTTAACAAAATTGAGTAACATATATCTTATGTGTGAGTAGTTTATTCTTGTTTATAACAACCTTATTAAAGCAGCCATGATCTAGGAAATGTAATACAATTTTGTCTTATCTTAGCTTCTATGCAAATGGAGGTTTCTACTGGTTTTAATATAATCAATTATTTGTCAATACATTTTCCTTTATTAACGTTGCAGTGGTTTGTTCGATGCTTATTCTCATTTCCGAAATCAATACAAGGCTTTCATAAACAATTAAGTAAACCGTTCCTTTTATCTTTCTTAAGTCGTTATACCTAACTTCCCATAAAGCTAGTATAACTCTTAAGCTTTTAAAACCAAGTATTTCTCTTCTTTCAAAAATGATTCATACTTCTTTTGAAATACTTCAAGATTCTTTTATTTAAAACTCAAGTCAAAAGACATCGAAGTAAAACCACGTTCAGTTAACACACGTACGTCTACCGTACTATATATATTTTAAAATATCATGCTCAAGAGGATAGGAAGAATCACATACCTCCTCGGCGAAATCCACCTGCCAAGTCGAATATGTCGCGCGCAGAGTATCCACCTATAATAGTCAAATACGTCTATCAACGTCTAGACTACTCTGTAGAATATTCTAAGGTATGTTCTTACTTCTACGGAAAATTGGGCAAAGACTTCCTACCCGCCAAACTACACAAGTTCATCAGAACATAGTCCTATGTAAGTACAGTTCAATCCTCTTCTTTAATATCCTTCAATGTAATTATAGTTCAATTCTCTTCTTTAATATCCTTATATGTATCTTATACTTACTTCTATACTACTACAGTATGTAATCTCCAATTACAATAGAAAGACAAGATATTTACCTCGGTAAGCCCAAAATTTCCAAGTTTAAATGTCGATCCTGAACAACGTTTAGCTCCTAATTTGCACGCTCCGATAGCTCCAAGAAACCCTTAGAAGTTTCTAAACAACTTCTACTTAATACTTCAACCAACTATGAAGATTTCCCTAGGGTTTTATTTTTGTGACTAAAGGATATATAGTAGTATTTCCGGGCTCTAAGTAGAGGTAACTTTGGAAGTACTACAAGGGATTGGCTAAGGTATTTGGGAATAGTAACAATACTTTGGAGAGATTTTTCTACCAAAAGGGGGTCTGCCAGAACACTCAAAGGGGGGAGGGGAGATGGTGTTGGACGAGAGCTTCTCCAAAAAAGGGGGGGAGTTTTGAGACTTGGAAAATGATTTGTGGATGAAGAATTCTTGCAACCTTGGGGGGTATTTATGGGACCCCCAATGGTCAAGATTGAAGCATGTGGATGGTGGGGATTTGGACATGTGTTGTGTGGGTCCCACCTTAACCATCTACTACACAAATATAACAAAATATCCTACCTAACCTTGACCAATGTTTAAGGCCTTTTTCTTGACAAAAACGTGCCAAGAGTTGCCCACCTAAACCGTCCACTTGAGGGTGACAAGTGTCGCCCTCTCGTTGGTCCAAAATATTTTATCTCTCGGAATAATCCGCAAAAATTAAATTATTGAACACGCAAAATTCCCTTACAAGGTTCGGAAAATTTTTTGTCGGAAAAACAATCTTCTTCTCTAGTTGTGCACAATTTCGTCCCTTATGCCTACTTAAGGCTTGAACTTTTGTACGTACGTCCTCACATACATACTCAGGAAATACGGGATATAACATTCTCCCCTCCTTAGAAACATTCGTCCCGAATGTTCCTTCTCAAGACAGATAACGATAACGTTCCTCATAGCTTAACCAGTTGCCAATGCCACACATGGCCACAAAATAACACACGTGCAAATACTTAAATCTACGTCCACAAGGAATCACCTCTAGCATCACAAAAACTCCCACCCAAGGTCTAAAAGATATTCCCTTCGCACCTTTACTTCACAAAAGTAATGATTACTTTTATTCTCTTACTGTCAGCACTCTCCTCGCACAATTCTAACACTTCCTAAATAAACTTACCACCTTCCCGTTATCGCCTGGCCTCAAAATCTCGGGGTTACTATCTCCAACTTGGCCATCATTAACTGGGAACACTCTGGATGGATCTCCGATACTTTTTCGAACATAGCAACATGAAAGACCGGACGTACTGCCTCCTACGTCGGACGGCAAAGCTAACTTATAGGCAACCTGGCCTATTCTCCAAATGATCTGAAAACGCTCAAAGTACCTCGGGCTAAGTTTCCCCTGCTTTCCAAATCTCGTCACGCCCTTCCGGGGTGGTACCTCCAAGAAAACCGACCATCAACCTGAACTTCAAGTATCGACGCAGATTATCCGCACGACTCCTGTTGACCCTGAGCTGTCAATAACCTCTCCTGGATAAGCTTTACCCTATCCACATCCTGCTGAATCAAGTATGAACCAACTATCTGAATCTTGCTAACATCGAACCAATCGACCGGCAACCTACACTACCGCCCATACAAGGCTTCATAAGGTGACATCCGAATACTGAAATGGTAGCTATTATAATACTCACTCAACAAGAGGCGAATAATCCTTACAGATACCTCTGAAAATCAAAAACATTGGCCCGAGGGTGAATGCAATACTGAGACTCCCCTGAGTTCCTAACCCCGCCTGGTAAAACCTCCAGAAAAAGAAATAGCCATAAACTGGCTCCACTGCCTGTCATAAAGTAAGAGTAGGAACCCCGTGCAGTCTTACAACCTTCCTGATATATAACATCTCGCATAACCCTCTACCGAGTAAACAGTCCTGACTGAAAGACAAGATGGGCTGATCTCATCGGCCCGACTATTGGTCGAACGCATCCACGAACTCGTACAACGGTCATCTAAACTTGGGCCTAGTGCCCTCGTGACCCTACCACCTGGCGGGACCACTTCGAACTGACCCCACCACATCACAGGCCGCGGGTTGACCCACGATCGGTCCTCAACCCGACCCGCTATCGCGCCAAACTCTTGTTCCCCCGATACGGAACAATCTTACTAATCAAGTCACGAAAATCTAGTGGTCTCATTAGCTCAACTACCCTCTTTCATTTCATACCACTTAGGGACTTATCACACAAATACATCCCACGTATACTATGCACTCCGATAAAGGTCAACATAAAAATAAATCTTTTACTCAAGATGGCCTCGCATCTAAGGTCTCTACGTATAATATTCTAAGGCTCACAATTTACCTGTCCCCAGTCTTACCTTTCTAACTAACCATGTTTTCTAAACACAATTAACACAATGTATCTGAACATAACACTTAAAATATACTCATCTCATCACACATACTAATCTCTAGAGGGTTAAGGATATACCTGTATCATCTGCTTCATTTTCCTTTTGTCGCTTTAATCCTAATCCCTACGCCGCGCATAGCTATAAGGTGATGAACTCGCCATCGACCCGGTGGCTGCGCTATTCTACATGTATCCCTCCTTCTAGGACACCGTCACATGGCCCTGACGGCCGCAGGTGAAACAAGCACCAGTAAAAAGATGACACTCCCCGGGATGACGCTTGCCGCATCGCGCACACTGAGGGAAACATGAACCCGGCTGGCTAGAACCCATGTATACCTGTGAACCAAGCTCGAGCTCGACCAGCTCCCGTGATACCCCGAACGCCCCAAGATCGTGGAGGAACACTCAGATCGGGCGGAGGTGCATAACTACTCGGTCGAGGCGGTTCGCCAAAGTTACCAAAGCGACCTCGCTGCTCGCCCTCTTCTCGCGATCTCGGCCATTCCGCCGACCCTCCGCCTCACATCCTAGTGCATAAGCTCGCATGCGGCAATGTCAATGCCCGGATGAAGGGCTACACTCGAACAAGCTCGCTAAGTAGTCATCGAGCCCGTGACGAGCGGTGTACTCGCCCTCCATATCGCCTACTAACGCAGTGGACATACCGAGCCAAAGAGTCGAATTCCACGCTGTACTTCCGAACCGCACGCCTGCCTCAAAGATCGTAAATCTGTCCGCGTCCTCCTCATCTCCCGAGGCAAGAAGTGGCTGAGAAATGCCTCCGAGAACTCGCCCCAAACAGCTGGAGGCGCATGCTCCCCCCGGGACAGCTCCCACGACCAAAACCACGATCGCAGATCACGCAAATGATGCGAACCTAAGTCCACCGACTCGGTCTCCAAGCCTTGATCACTCATGATCCGTAAATGTCGGATGAACTCCCGCGGATCATCCTCGTGCCATGATCCATAAAACACCGCGGCTGCAACTCGTAAAGTCCCGCAGCCTCAAACTATCCGCCTCGGTGAACTACTACATTACCGATACTTAATCGCCAGATCGGCAAATTATCCTCGTGCCTAGCCACTATCCTGGCCAATAACTGGACCATCTCCTTGTAACCCATCTCCTCCGCTTCCAGCCGCGGATCGAGGCTAAGGTATCAGGTCTCCGTGAGACCGCCGCGCTCTACTCACGCCTCTCGCCGCTTTGCCGGGCCCTGATTGCCTTACGTGGAGGCATAACTGGCATAAAAGAATACGTTAGAGGGGTCCAACTTATAACACATCTCTAAGGCACGATCTCAGAATGAGAAGAATGGAAACCAATCCTAAATATCCTATAGCCTCTCGACATTATTGGCGTGGTGCACAACACACCGATAATCAAGACTTACTAGATACGGTCAGACACTTTCCGAGGATTAATCGCCTGATACCACTTTTGTCACGACCGATCCTGCCCGTGGATCGTGCCTTACCCGGCACCCAAGTAGACATACATCGAGTAACCATGAATATAAAACAAGACATGAACAATAGATATGATAATAAAACAGGCCACCCAAAACGGTTGTCTTCTTGCATATATACAGAAATTGAACAGTTACATCCTTTACAACCCTCGCCACAACAAAGATTACAGCACTTCTAAGAATGTTATAACAACAATGGCGGACAGTATTCCGCCATACCCCGAATGTAAGTACGTACAACGACAGGGGACTATACCAAAGATAAGCCTCCGGAGACACGGAGCTTCCCAAAACGCTGAACTGTGACCCTATGAGCGAGGATCAACAACTGGTGTACCTCTACCTGCGGCACGAACGCAGCTGTTACACCCCGTAAATTCAATAAGATAAGATAAGAACATACCAAGGAATATAAGATTTGAAAATTGAAAGATAAGTTGACAAACATGTGTTGGACGGATTTTGAGTCTACCTTGGAGTGTTAAAATTCAGTTGTTAAGAATTTCGAGGTGTTTAAAAGCCTAATGTGTAGTCCGTTAAATATAGTTTCCAACGCAAACCGCTCGCCGATAGGACATCTGAGTCAAAAGTTATGGAAGTTTCAAGCTGGCGCAATGCAAAACAGGGTTTCGTTCAGGTACAGGGCGCAAGGTCGCGCGCGTTGTACTGGGGTTTGTAGGGTTTAGCCGCGCGCCGAATGCAGGCGCGCGCTTAACGCGTAATTATTCTCTCGTGGAGTTGCGGCCGCGCCAGCAAGGCTGGCCGAGGCGGATTTTCATGGAAAAGATGAAAATCAGGATATTTGTTTAAAAGCCTATGAGGGTGACAAGTGTCCTCCCATCATGTTGACCAGATTAAGGGCCTATTTAGGCCAAGTCTTGAAGACTTGGCCATTTCTTCTCAAACCTCCCAAGGAAATCCTCTCCTCTCTCTAGATTTTTGAAGAAAACCTAGCTTAAGAGGAAATTGTGTCGAGCGGCAAGAAGGAAAAGTGTGGGTAAACTTGTGGAAGCTACTGTAGACTAGTTTGACTGAAAAGAAGTGGAAGAAAGGGCTTTGTGGGTTTCTCCAAAGGTAAGAGTTTCCTTCTCGATACGAAGTTATACTTGTTATAGTAGTTTAGAAACGAGCCCGAGGTGTTATATTTTAGTAGTTTAGAATTGAGCCTGAGGCTGTTATATTTGAATAGATTTGGATCTTGTTGTCTTGTTGAAACTGAAATGGGCATGTTAGCCTTAAGATGATAACTTCAACTTGGTTACTAATTTGGTCGTCGTATGTCAGAAAGGGGATTGTAGTTGGCAAGATGTCTAGGCTAGATATCATGTTAAACCTAAGAACTTGATTGGAAAATAGTTGAAAAGGGTTAGTATCGTTGTATTGTTGGTCAAGAATGGCATGGAAATTATTGGTTTATTTTGTATCATTGTGGCGGAATTTTACGCCCCGTAGCGTGTAATCCCCTTCAGGTTAGCCTCAATCAGGTACCTTAAACGTGGTGTTGGTTATTGAATTCGACTTGAAAAAGGTGGCAAAGTTAGTAGAAACAAAGGAAGTTCTCCAATTTGTAGAATTTAGGACGTTGCACTTAGTTTATTCTACGCTCAAGCTAGAGTTTGATAGACGCCATGACCCTAATAGGATCAAGTACTACGAGTAGCGTATCATACTTGAGGGTATAGCATCACGACCAACCGGCCCGTGGATCGTGCCTTACCCCGCACCTCGTGATACAACATCGAGAGAATCAAATAAATAAAAACATAAACATGAAACAAGAGACATGATAAATAAACAAAGCAACCAAAAATTGCTTCTCAGATATATTCATAAAACCCAACAGCTTATCCTTTTTACAAACTCGCCCACAACAAGATTTCATGCACTTAAGAAGGATAATAACTATGACGGACAGGCCCCGCCATACCTCAATGTACAAGAACCTATGCACTCGTGGTAACATACCAAAAGATAAGCCTCCGAGAAACGGCTTCCTAATACGAATCAGATCCTATGAGCGAGGATCCACAATCGATGTACCTCTACCGCAGATGAACGCACTCAAGGAGGTCAAGATAACAGTACCAAGTATGTGAAACTGAAAAATATCAGAAATGAAATCATAATACTTATATAAACAGAGACATGTATGATAACCAAACTACATTCATAACATAAAAGCAGCCATGTCAAGTCGTGACTCACGCCTCAAAGTCATCCTCATGCCCGTGGAACTCCTTCCTCACCGCCGTAGTCTAGGTACAAACCATGTGATACGTGATAATGTCTCGCCCATCTCATGGACCCAGATAGAAACGTGTGAAATACATTCCTGCTCATCTCATGAACTCTGAATGGATGGAATACATTCCTGGCCCATCCCACGGACGCGTTTTCGAGTGAAATACATTCCTGCTCATCCTACGAACGCCAGTAGTCGAGTGAAATACATTCCCGTCCATCCTACGAACGCGTAGTCGAGTGAAATACATTCCTGCTCATCCTACGAACCGTAGTCGAGTAAAATACAAGATTTGCACAACAAGGCTATCACACGCAAACATAGGCAAGTTACACACAACTTAAGGTACTATCATTTTATGCCAAAATCCCTTGCTTCCTAAAGTATTACATACATTAACTTTTTAAAAGATACGCTTTCTTCACAAAAGTCACACAATGTTCGTAGTATAAAATAGAGTGACTATCTTTTAAGTAAACCAAAACACTTCCTTGTAAAATCAAGTAACACATTATTCTTTTAAAACCACCTACTCATTACTCGCGAATGAGGTTTTTGCAACATTTTAACAAAATTCATAACAAGTCAAACGAAGTCAAGACTCTTATCTTTCAAGATCACGTCTCTTAACTTTCAAGATCAAGTCGTGTATAAGTCAAGTCTCTTATCTTTCTACAATCAATAAACCATTCTTTTACTCTACATAAAGTCGTTATAACTAACTTCCCATAAAGCTATTATAACACCCTATGTTTTAAACCAACCAAATCACTTAGCACATGTACGCCTCACCGCACTACATAGTTCACAACAATCATGCTAGAAAAGATAGGAAGAGGTTCACATACCTCGCGACGATTATCGACAAATAGCAAACGCTCCAAGTACTTCAACCCGCTGGCCACTCCTTAAGCCAAGTAGATCACGCCACACGAGTACTCCACTCCTAAAATGGTCATAGTACTTCTATCAAACCTTTCTTACCATCAAGACTTATACCAATAAAAAGCCCTCTAATTCTACGGAAAATTCGGCAGCACTTCCCCCGTTTTTATTCATTTTTCCATCTTTCTCCAAGGCCCGAATAACCGTAATATATATACCATATATATATATAAGGCGTAATAATTAAACAACATAAAGAAGGGGATTACACGCCCAAACGGTAATGCGGTTTACTATCACGCCTTCATAACAACACAATAATTAAAAAGGGGATCACACGCCCAAACGGAACGCGATTGAACAATCTTCCCTACCGTAACATACCAAATGTAAATACAAACCCAAAGTAAATACTGGCCCAAAGTAACATACCCAAAGTAAATACCGGCCCAAAGTAACATACCAAAGTAAATACACCAAAGTAAATACAAATTCTTAAGTTGGGGTCCTTGGCCAACTTTGTCCATTTTACTTATTCAATTACTTCATTAGTCATCCAACTTATATTCCATCTTAATATAAGTTATAGTTACTTTGTTAATTACTTCTTCACAAGTAAGATACGTTTTTACCATTTTAATGGCAAACGACCAATCCTTTCTTTTAACAAGTTAACAAGATCCAACTTTTCCAAACTTTACTCCATATTTTATATACTCCATAATATACTTATAATATATGTATAATGACCAATTCACAAAGAGGTTAAGGTTTACTACCTGAATAGCCCAAAATTATCCAAGAACTTAATGTCGCTCCAAGCAAGTCTTAGCTCCAAATCTTTCCGTTCCAATCCGCTACAAGCAACCCATAGAAGCTCCTAACCAACTTCTCTTCAAGAACCAACTCCAAAAAGTGAAGAACACTTAGGTTTCCAACTAGTAAGTTTCGCCAAGGCATGAACAATAGGTTGTGGTGTGAAATCTTTTCCAACTCTTGGTACACAATCTTCCTAACACCTTAGGGAAGAACACTTGAGAGTTTAAGAATTGTTGGACAAATTTAGGTCAAGAAATGGGCTCAAAAACGAGCAAGGTCAAGGGAGAAGGAGGGAATTTCTTGTCTCAAATGGTTAAGCTGTGGAAGTTTTCATCAACTATGCGCATATATGTGACAACCAAGGGCTGTGGATGAAGGCAAGTGTGTGGTTGATATTGGGGACAAGTGTGTGGGTCCCACAAGCCACTTGTCCACACAAAATATCTAGCAAGACTTGGCCACTTGTCCACACAAAATATCTAGCAAGACAAGTGCCACTATTCGCCACTTGTTTGCAAATTTCGCCACGAGGCCACCTAGGGGTGACACGTGTCGCCTCCTACTGGCCCAAAATATTTCATCTTCCAAAATATCCATAAAGGCAAAAATCTCAAAACAAAGTGGCCCTACAAAACAGAATTTCTCCCGTGGCCCCACGTGACCAATTCAAAATAAAATTCCATAATTCTAATATAATTCAAGAAGCCCAAATACCAAACTGGGAATCCAATTCCCATCAACGAACCTTTTTCCTTCACAAACCCTAAACTTTTCCGTCAAAAATCACATCTTTCTTTCTTTCCAAAATTTTCAGATTCTCGCACGCATATCCTCACCTATATATCCCGGAACTACGGGTATAACATTATTCCCCTTAGAAACAATAGTCCAATGTTCCTTCTATGTCTCCAAACGATTTGCGCTTGTGATAGTCTTCACTACTATACTTACAAAACCGATCACGCCACCAATGGCCGTAATATAACATGCGGCGCAAAACTCAAATCCAAGCCAACGAGGAATCATTTCTAATCTCACAACAGCTCCCACTAGCTTCAATTTACTCTAAGGCCATTCCCGTCCTTCACGATTCGATTCTGGTCGAACGCATCCACGAACCCGTACGATGGTTACCTAAACCTGAGCCTAGCACCCTCGTGACCCTACCACCGCGACCACCTCGAACTGACCCCACCCCAAACCGGGTTGCGGGTTGACACGCAACCTTTCCTCAACCCGACCCATTTGCCGCGCCAAACTCTTGTTCCCCGATCCGGAACAATCTCACTAATCAAGTTACGCAAACCTAGTGGTCTTCTTATCATAACTATCCTTATATAATCTACACCACTCTGGGACTTATCACACAATTTTTTTTTACCCTCAGATACTATGCACTCCGACAAAGGTCAATCAGAAACAAATCTTTTACTCAAGACGGCCTCGCATCTAAGGTCCAGACTTATAATATTCTAAGGTTCACACCTTCCACGACCCCAAACTTACCTCTTCAACTAGCCATGTTCTAAGTTATACTTAACACAATGCTATCCGTACATAGCACACAATAATAAGATCATCATATCGCAAACAAAACTCTAGAGGTTAAGGATATACCGTATCTACCGCTTCACTCTAATCATAGGCTCACCGCAGGCGCATAGTCGTAGAAGGCGATGAACCCGCCATCGATCGTAGGTCGCCACGCCGCCGGCATTCTCCTATAAGCACATTCTTCGTCACATGGCCCCGACGGCCGCAGTGAAACAAGCACCAGAAAAGACGACATTCCCGACGACGCCGCCACATCGCGCACACCGGGGACATGAATCTCGCCGCTAGAACTCACGATATCTGCGGAACCAAGCCTCGGAGCCCCGACCAGCTCCCGGATACCCCGAACGCCCCAAGATCGCGGAGGACCACTCAGATCGGGCGGCGTGCATAATTAGCTCGCCACAGGCGTCCGCCGCAGTTACCAGCGACCGCTGCTCGCCTTCTTCGCTGATCCGGCCATTCCGTCGACCTCCGTGCTCACATCCAAGTGCATGAGCTCGCATGCGGCAATGTCCATGCCCGATCAAGATCTACACCAACAAGCCTCGCCAAGTAATCATCGAGCCCGCGGACGTAGCCGTGCACTCGCCCTCCATATCGGCCACTAAGGCAGGACATACCGAGCCAACGAAGTCAAACTCCACGTTGTACTCCCTAACCGTGACGCCTGGCCCGCTTTAACGCCAAAAATCTGGCCCGAGCCTCTCATCTGCGAGGCAAGAAATGTGCAAGAAATGCCTCGAGAACTCGCCTAAACCGCTGAGCGCATGTTCCTCGACGCTCCCATGAATCAAACCGATCAGAGTCTCACGCACTGATGCGTAACCCAATACCACCGACTCGCTTATGACTGATCACTCATGATCCATCAGAAGTCGCTTGATAAACTCCCGAGGGTCATCTCGCCCGATCCATGTAACGCCGGGCGCTACAACTCGAGTAGTCCCGTAGTCTCAAATCGCTCGCCGGGGTGAATTCACGGTGCTACTAGGATCGAACCGCCGATCCAGCCTTTCTCTCATATTCGCCACGACTCGCCAGAATCGCCATCTCTTGTACTTATCTCATCCGCTTCCAGCCGCGGATCGAGGCTCGTATCAGAGTCTCAGCAGCCATCGCCGCGCCTAAACCGCTGGCCAAGGGCGCTGCAAAACTCGCCGCCTAAGCACTATCTCGTAACGACCGCCTTCGCCAGAATCCTCCGTGTTTCACTCACAGCCTTCTACGCTTTGCCCTTCGGGCCCCGATTGCCTTGCGTGAGGCATAATCGCACATAAGAATACGCCGAGGAGTCCAACTTATAACACAATCTAAGGCACGATCTCGTGAGTGAGAAGAATAGAAACTAATCCTAAATGTCCCGCAGCCTCCTCGATTATAGATGTGGTGCACAACACACCGATAATCAAGACTCTACTAGACACGGCCTCAGACACTTTCCGAGGACTAATCGCTCGATACCACTTTTGTCACTTTGCCGCGAGTCTCACTCCGAGACCCAACAAATGGTACCGGCTGCTTGCGATCCCATACACAATGGACGTGCATACGGAGAGCCACGGCCGGTCTGTTTCGTGGTAGAGGCTCGCCTTTATACGCCACCTCAAGGAGGTCGCATAACAGTACCAACTATGTGAAACTCAAAATAATGTAAATGAAATCATAATACTATATAAAACAGAGACATGTATGATAACCAAACTACGCCATAACATAAAAGCAGCCATGTCAAGTCGTGGACTCACGCTCAAAGTCATCCTCATGCCCGTGGAACTCCTTCCTCACCGCGTAGTCTAGGTACAAACCATGTGATACGATAACATGTCTCGCCCATCTCATGGACCCAAGATAGAAACGCAGAAATACATTCCTGCTCATCTCATGAACTCTGTAGTCGGATGGAATACATTCTCGCCCATCCACGGACGCGTTTTCGAGTGAATACATTCCTGCTCATCCTACGAACGCGTAGTCGAGTGAAATACATTCCTGCCCATCCTACGAACGCGTAGTCGAGTGAATATATTCCCGCTCATCCTACGAACCTAGTCGAGTAAAATACAAGACTTGCACAACAAGGCTATCACACGCAAACATAGGCAAGTTACACACAACTTAAGGTACTATCATTTTATGCCAAAATCCCTGTCCGACCTAAAGTATTACATACATTAACTCTTTTAAAAGATACGCTTCTTTCACAAAAGTCACACAATGTTCAGAGTATAAAATAGAGTGACTATCTTTTAAGTAAACCAAAACACTTCCCTTGTAAAATCAAGTAACACATTATTCTTTTTAAAACCAACTACCATTACTCGAATGAGGTTTTTGCAACATTTTAACAAAATTCATAACAAGTCAAACTAAGTCAAGTCTCTTATCTTTCAAGATCAAGTCTCTTAACTTTCAAGATCAAGTCGTGTATAAGTCAAGTCTCTTATCTTTCTACAATCAATAAACCATTCTTTTACCTACATAAAGTCGTTATAACTAACTTCCCATAAAGCTATTATAACACCCTATGTTTTAAACCAACCAAATCACTTAGCACATGTACGCCTACCGCATTGCCATAGTTCACAACAATCATGCTAGAAAAGATAGAAGAGGTTCACATACCGCGACGATTATCGACAAATAGCAAAACGCCCAAGTACTTCAACCCGCTACTACTCCTGCCAAGTAGATCACGCCACACGTAGTACTCCACCCTAAAATGGTCATAGTACTTATCAAACCTTTCTACCATTCAAGACTTATACCAATAAAAATCCTCTAATTCTACGGAAAATTCGAAGACTTCCCGCTTTTACTCACTTTTCCATCTTTCTCCAAGGCCCAATAACCGTAATATATATCATATATATGTCACGACCCGCTCGCCCGTGGATCGTGCCTCACCGGCACCCAAGTAGTCATACATCGTAGTAATCAACGGAAATATAAAGCAAGACATGAAACAGCTTTATAAAATAAGACACGCTTTATGTGAGAAAACATCGCTTTCAAAGATATATGTATAATCATGGTTTAGCAAGCACATCCGACACTCGCATAAATACTTACGCACTTAAGGAAATATATAACTATGGCGACAGTGGTTCCCGCCATACCCCGATCAGATAAAACTATCTACAACAGTGAGATCATACCAAAAGTAGAGCTCTCCAAGAGATGGAGCTCGACACCAACGTAGATCCTAAGGATGCGATCTAGCACTGCTTCTTACCGCGGATTTAACGCAGCTCGAAGGAGGTCAAGACAACAGTACTAAGTATGTGAAATCAGAAGTACTTAAATGAAATCATAACCCTTTTTAAAACCAGCCATAAGTATGTATGAAGAAATCATGAAACCGCACATAGTGCCACATCACAAACAAGAGCAACAATAGGTAAATCGTAATAGGTCTTTTCTAGGTCGCGAATGATTCGCAGGCCACTCGCCCAGATATCATTCCGCAGCCTAATCTCGACTCTCGAGTCCGCATAGGCCACTCACGGGCCCGCATGAGGTATAACCCGCATCGAGGGTAGCTACTCCGCGATCGCCCCGACTCGTCCGCATGGCCACATAGACCGCATGAGGCATAACCCCGCATACTAACTCGAACTCTCGTGAGCTCCGCATAGGCCCCCGACCCGCATGCAGGTATTCTCAATCACGGTCCTGCATCACCGAGTCTACCCCGCAGACGGAGGGCACTAACCCCTGTGATCATCTCAAGAGGTGAGTGATAGTATACTAACATAACAACTTATCTTTAAACAACATAAGCACGACAAGGATACTCACCTATACAAACGTTACAAGATACTAACACACATAGCATCATATCATGTCTACTTATCAAACCATCTTATTATTCTTTTCACAATATAAGTCCGTTATAAACACATAGGCAAACTTGTTTCTTTTATCAATCTTAAGTGGTTATACTTACTTCCCATAAAGCTAGTATAACTCTTAAGCTTCGCTTTAAAACCAATTAGTTCTCTTCATAATATGATTCAAAGAGTCTTTTGAAATGTTTTCGCTCTTATTATTCAGCTTAAGTGAGGCATCGCCGTAAGTATTATTCAGCTTAAGCCGAGGCATTGCCGTAAGTATTATTCACGCTTAAGTCAAAGACATTGCCATAGTTATTATCCGCTTAACACATGTACGCTCACCGCACTATATATATTGTAAAATATCATGCTTTAGGAAGAATCACATACCTTCTCAAATAAACCACCGCCAAGTTCAATATGTCGCGCAAGCAGAGTCACCATAATAGTCGCAGATATCTATCAAAGACTACTCAAGGTCATTCTAAACAGAGGGTTCATAATTCTACTAAGTCGGGCAAGACTTCCCTACCCGTGAGCTATATAAGTTCATCGTGAAAACAAACCCCATGTAAGTACGCTTGATTATTCTTCTTTAAACCCTTCTACCGTGGTAATACCAATTCTATTCGTGATATTCTTCTAAGTGATTAATACTTATTCTTATACTTCTACAAGATGCATTCTCTAATACAAAAGAGGGTTAGGATTATTACCTCAAGCCCAATAATATCCTAGAAAAAGTCACTGAGCAAGGTTTTGCTCCTAAGTTGTATGCTCCAGTTAACCTTAGTTCTTCACAACTTCTACTAAGTACTAAGGTATTTGGGCTAGGTATTTTGGGCATTATAACGATACAAGAAGGTAACTTTTCTACCAAGGAGGGGTAGATTTTTGCCAGGCTGGGGAGTATTCGGCCAAGGGCCACTTAGGCTAGGGGAAGAGGTTTGGACGAAATGGCTAACAAGTGAGAAGGGAGGATTTTCAAGACTTGAAAGTAATTTGTGGATGAAGAACTCTTCATCTTAAGGGGTATTTATAGGTCAAGAAGTGGCCAACCAATGGCCAAGATTAAGACAAGTGCAAGGCAAGTGTAGTGAGGATTAACTATACACAAATATCCTACTAACTCCTCGACTTGTGCACAAGGCACAAAAACGTGCTCCCTATTGTTCAAATCGCCCAAACGGACGCATTTCAAGTCCATCAATCGGAGGGTGACAAGTGTCGCCTCCCGCTGGTCCAAAAATGTTTCGCCTCTGAAAAATCCGCAAAATTAGAAATGGCATAGCCGAATTTACCCTACGAAAGTCAGGAAACGCTTTTTAAAAACGATTCTTTTAGTGAGTCAGGTACAAATAAAAACGCCCATGGCTTATCTTTAAGGCTAGATTCTGACGTATTCCTCACGCATATACTGAAATACGGGTATAACATTCTCTCTTAGAAACATTCGCCCCGAATGTTCCTTCCCAAGACGCTATCGAGAAGCTTAAACAAATTGTAAATGCCACACACGCCACAGAGCAACACTTAGGCGTAAACGAGCAACGAAAATTTACAAGCAGGAAAGTGAATTTACCCGGAGGCGTGGGGAATAGGTGAGGATACTTCCGCCTCATGTCCTCCTCGCTTCCCACGCCATCTCCTCCCGAGCCTGCTCCGCCACAAGACTTTGACCAAGCCACGCCCCGTCCGCAGACGCCTAACTCCGACGATCGACTATCGCTATGGGAATCTCCTCATACGATAACCCCTGGCCACCGACATCGCCAATCGTACCCTAGATGGATCCTCGATACATCTTCTCAAAGATAGATACGTGAAAATCGATGCACCGCTTCCAGACGGACGGCAGATCCAACTCATAGGCAACCTTGCCTACCTCGCGACAATCAAACGCCCAATGTACCTTGGCCGAAGCTTCCTTCTTCCCGAATCTCATCACACCCTTCATGGTGACACCTTTAGGAAAACCCAATCATGAATTCAACTCAAGATGCCGACGATTTATGATCCAGATACGACTTCGCCGACTGAGCCACAATACGCTTCGATAAGCTTCACCTTATCCATCGTCGTACCAAATTGGTCCTACTAGCCGCACTCTCGCCCACATCGAACCAACCTATAGGCGATCTCGCACTTCCTCCCATACAAGGCCTCATAAGGCGCCATCCAATACCTAGGGTAGCTATTATACGCGAACTCAACTAGAGGCAAATGATCCTCCCAACTACCACTGGGTCATTAACATGTGCTCGCAAAGATATCCTCAAGAGTCCGATAGTGCGCTCGCCGCCCGTCTTCGCTCGTGGATGAAATGCGCACTGTGCTCACTCGGCCCCTAAACTCCTTCGGAAGGATTCTGCTAGCCGAACCGGCTCTCGTCGATATGATCGGGCAGACTCACGCACCGACGATCTCTGATGTAAAGTCCGCATAATCCTCACCAAAAGTCGCTCCGACGGAAGAAAGTGGGCTGATTTCGCCACCGCTGATTTATAACCCATAGAATCATGTCTCCTCCGAAAAGCAGGTAATCCCGTGATGAAATCCATATTGATTACCTCCCACTTCCGTGTCGGGATCTCAATCGTCGCAACAAACCACCGTGCCTCGTGCTCTACCTTCACCGCCGACAACACGGCATCGAGCTACGAACTCGCAACGCCCTCTTCAAGCCATCCCACCAATACACGTATCTGCGTCGTGGTACATCTTGGTCGACTCGACGGATAGAGTAATGCGCTACGCGTGCTTCCCTAAGAACTCGCCAAGTCCTCAAACATCCGAACACACACCGCTTCTCAAACCTTAGCACCCCATCAAAGTACCAAAAGGACCTTGCCCTCACGTAAGAGTCAGATCACGATATCGAATCAAAGCCGATCTCGAATCGCTGCTCTTCACCTCTCGACGATGGAAGACTCGCAACCTCACGAACTCTAACCCCACCGCTATCGTAATCAATCAAACGGACACCAAGGCTCGCTAATCGATGCAAATCACGAACCATGTCCTCATCTCTAGTCGCACATCCGATAGGCTCCCATCGACCTACGACTAAGAGCATTCGCCACAACATCGCCTTCCCGTGGTACAGATATCAACATCGTAATCCTTACAACTCTAACCACCGCCTCGCTGTGAAGTTCACCTCCTCCGTCAAGATATACTGGAGGCTCTGTGGTCTGTATAACATCCACGTGAACCCCATACAAATAGTGCCTCCAGATCTTCAAAGCGTGAATCACTACGCCAACTCCAAATCACGCGGGTAGTTCCTTCGTGTTTCTTCACTGCCGATGATATGCTATAACCCCGCCATGCCGCATCAACACACATCCCAACCCGATGCCCGACGATCACAATACACGATATAACCATCTGACCCTCCGAAGAGTAAGAACGGGGCCGCCAATCTCTCTTCAAAGAATCGAAACCCCGCCACAAGCATCACCATCGAACTGGCCGCTTTCGAAGTCACTTAGTCAACGGTGCGTAGAAGCAAACTTCCACGAACCGATAATAACCCGCAAGGCCCGTAAAATCGCGAACCTCGCTGAGTAGCAGGTTCAGGCCAAGTCCCGATCGCTTCGATCTTGGCCAGATTCACTGAATGCCATCACCCGGCTAATATGCCCAAGAAACGCCATCAAGTCAACCAAAACTCACATTTGGAAAACTTGGCGCATAACCGCTGTCTCGAGAATCACAAGACAGCCTCAAATGCTCCGCATGCTCCCGCTTCCGAGCGAATAAACCAAGATATCATCACGAACACTATCACAAACGCGGTCCAAAATGGTTTGAACACTCGGTTCATCAAATCCATGAATACCGCCGAGCATCGTCAACCCAAAAGACATGACTCAACTCATAATGCCCGCATCGTCCTAATGCAAACCTAGGACATCCACCTCTCCGACACGAACTCGATGATAGCCCGAACGCAGATCAATCTTGAGAAACATCTCGCGCCTCGCAACCGTCGAACAAATCATCAATCCCGGGAAGCGGTATTCGTTTAATGGTCACCTTGTTCACCGCTCGTAATCAACACATGCGCAGCTGCCCCGCCCTTCTTCTTCACTTAACAATACCGCGCTTCTGTGGGGAAACATCGCCTAATGAAGCCCTTCTCCAAGAAATCCTCGCCTGGTCCTTCACTTTCTCAACTCGGCAAAGCCATTCTCAGATGGCGGAATGGAAATAGCCGAGTATCCGCAATATGTCAATACAAAACTCAATCTCCTCTCGTGAGGGATACCCGAGGTCATCCGAACACGTCCGGGAACTCACGACTACGGAATCGATCAAAATCTGGTACCGCAATTTCAGATCAAACACTCGAACTAGATGGTAGATATACCCTTCGCACCATCTTCCTAGCCTCGAGGTAGGAAATAAACCTACCCTCTACGATACCGTCTCTCCCACTCAACAACCGGCCTCGTGAAACCGAACCGCACTACTCTTCTCAGCCTACATTGGCATAGCAAGAAGCTAGCCAATCCATCCCCATAATCACGCCGGTCAATCATCTCCAACTCTATCAAGTCGCTGGTCCGACGATCAGAATGGTCACAGACAAGCCCTATATACCCGCCGAGCTACCACCGAATCACCCATCGCGTAGCTACCTCGAAGTGGTTCCATGACTCGTGCTCATCCCTATCCTACTAGCAACAAGGGAGATATATAGGATAGAGTAGAACCCTGATCTATCAAGGCATAAACATCAAACCCGTAAACCGAGCAGGTACCGTGGACGACATCAAAGTGAGGCCTCCCGATCCCGCTTACCGGACAAAGCATAGATGCGTTCTCAGGACCGCTAGAATCGACCCGAGCCACGACCGCCACACTCGCCGACCCATGAACCCTCGCCCCGGCGAAAATCAGAGGAGATGATGAAGCCGCAATGTAACTCGCGTCGAGCCCTACCACCGCCACGCCGGCCTGACAATCCTCGCAGCGACCGCCGCTACAATCAGAATAAGCTCCAAAAGTAGTACCACACTTCCCGTAATGGGATCCACCGTGACGGCCACACCGGGTGGTCCTGATCGCCGCACTTCGCTACTCGACGCTCAAGCCTCGGGCCCTGGCCCGCTCAAAACTCGGGCCGCGGCTGAGGACGGTGCAGAGTGCTCGAGCCGCCGGTGCGACCTAGACCGCCGAGGCCGCCCACCACGATAACCACCGTAAGACCTCCCGCCCCGCCTTCTTCGCGCCGCTCGCCCACTCGCCGACCGCGCCTCGCATCCGGGCGCGAGCTCGCATGCGGTAATGTCCATACCCTACCGAGAGAAACCCCGCACATGACTTCCGCCATATAGTCGCTTCAGCCTGGCGACATACGGCACCCTATCCTCCATATCGCTACTAATGCCTGGACATATCGAGCCAATGAATCAAACTCGACATTGTACTCGACAAGGCCCTCTCTCGCCAAAGAAAAAATCTATCACCCGCGCTCCTCATCCGGGAGGCAAGAAGTGAGCGAGGAAAGTCTCTCGAGAACTCATCCCAAGTACTGGGACGCGGTTCTCCCGATAACTCCCATGAATCAAACCAATCGATCGCGTATCACGCAATTTATGTGAACCAAAGATCACACCGGCTCCGACGCCGATCACTCTCAAAATCAAGCCGACGGATGAACTCGCGATCATCCTCCGCCACCCATAAAACTCGCGCTATAACTCGTTAAGTCTCGTAGTTTCAAACTTCTCGCCCGTGAACAACGGTACGATCGAGTCGGGCTGAACTCGAATCGCCAGATTCAGCCTTCAGACGGGCCACAACTTTAGCTAAAAGTCGGGCTATCTCTCATTTCTAACCTCCGCCCGTGCCGGGATGCGAGGCGCTGGTACCGTGGTCTCGCTGGCCGGGCGGCGCCATAGAACTCGCTGCCTCTCGTATAGACTGGCTCGAGCCCTCGTGACTCCGGGTGTCTGCTAGCACTCGCTACGCTTGCCCTTCTCGGGCCCGTTTTACGCGAGGCATAATCAGCATAGAAAGGAATACGTTAGTGGTCCAACCTATAACACGCCTTCAAAGCACGATCTCGTAATGAGAAGAATGGAAACCAATCCTAAATATCCTATAGCCTCCTCGATTATTGGGTGGTGCACAACACACCGATAATCAAGACTCTACTAGATACGGCTCAGACACTTTCCGAGGATTAATCGCTCGATACTACTTTGTCACGACTGCCCGGCCCGTGGATCGTGCCTTACCGGCACCCAAGTAGTCATACATCGTAGTAATCAATGAAATATAAAGCAAGATATGAAACAGCTTTATAAAATAAGACACGCTTTATGGAGAAAACACGCTTTCGCATATATATATAATCATGGTTTAGCAAAGCTACATCCGACATCGCATAACATGACTACAGCACTTCTAAGGAAATATAGCAACTATGGCGGACAGGCCCCGCCATACCCCGATCAGATAAAACTATCTACAACAGTGAGATCATACCAAAAGTAGAGCTCCCAAGAGACGGAGCTCCGACACCAACGTGATCCTAAGTGACGCGGATCTAGCACCGCTTGCCCTTACTCGCAGATGAACGCAGCCTCAAGGAGGTCGCATAACTGTACTAAGTATGTGAAATCAGAAGTACTTAAATGAAATCATAACCCTTTAAAACCGCCAAGTATGTATAAGAAATCAAGGAAACCGCACATAAGGCTACATCACAAACAAGAGCAACAATAGGTAAATCAGAATAGGTATTTTCTAGGTCGCGAATGATTCGCAGGCCACTCGCCATATCATTCCGCAGCCTAACTCGACTCCCTGAGTCCGCATAGGCCACTCACGGCCCGCATGGTATAACCCCGCATCGAGGGTAGCTACTCCTGTGATCGCCCCGAATCGCCGTCCGCACGCCACAGACCGCATGAGGAATAACCCCGCATACTAACCTCGAACTCTCAGAGCCCGCATAGGCCCCTCGACCCGCATGAGGTATTCTCGAATCACGGTCCTGCATCACCGAGTCTACCCCAGACGGAGGGCGCTTTAACCCCTGTGATCATCTCAAGAGGCTGTGATAGTATACTAACATAACAACTTATCTTTAAACAACATAAGCACAACAAGGATACTCACCTATACAAACGCTACAAGATACTAACACACATAGCATCATATCATGTCTACTTATCAAACCATCTTATTATTCTTTTCACAATATAAGTCTCATATAAACACATAGGCAAACTTGTTTCTTTTATCAATCTTAAGTGGTTATACTTACTTCCCATAAAGCTAGTATAACTCTTAAGCTTCTGCTTTAAAACCAATTAGTTCTCTTCATAATATGATTCAAGAGTCTTTTTGAAATGTTTTCATTTCTTATTATTCAAAGCTTAAGCCGTGAGGCATCGCCGTAGTATTATTCAGCTTAAGCCAGGCATTCGTAAGTATTATTCACGCTTAAGTCAAAGACATTGCCATAGTTATTATCCGCTAACACATGTACGCTCACCGCACTATATATATTGTAAAATATCATGCTTTAGGAAGAATCACATACCTTCTCAAATAAACCACCGCTAAGTCAATATGTCGCGCAGAGAGTCACCCATAATAGTCGCAGAGCATATCTATCAAAGACTACTCAAGGTCATTCTAAACAAGAGGGTTCATAATTCTACTAAGTCTGGCAGCACTTCCCTACCCTTGAGCTATATAAGTTCATCATGAAAACAAATTCTATGTAAGTACTTGATTATTCTTCTTTAAACCCTTCTACTGTGGTAAAGTTCAATTCTATTCTCGTGATATTCTTCTAAGTGATTAATACTTATTCTTATACTTCTACAAGATGCATTCTCTAATACAAAAGAGGGTTAGGATTATTACCCTGGTAAGCCCAATAATATCCTAGAAAAGTCGCTACCGAGCAAGGTTTTGCTCCTAAGTCAGATGCTCCAAGAACCTTAGAAGTTCTTCACAACTTCTACTAAGTACTAAGGTATTTGGGCTAGGTATTTTGGGCATTATAACGATACAAGAAGGTAACTTTTCTACCAAGGAGGGGTAGATTTTTAGCTAGTGGGAGTATTCGCCAGGGCCACTTAGGCTGTAGGGAAGAGGCTTGGACGAAATGGCTAACAAGTGAGAATGAGGATTTTCAAGACTTGAAAGTAATTTGTGGATGAAGAACTCTTCATCTTAAGGGGGTATTTATAGGTCAAGAAGTGGCCAACCAATGGCCAAGATTAAGACAAGTGCAAGGCAAGTGTAGTAAGAGGATTAACTATACACAAATATCCTACTAACTCCTCGACTTGTGCACAAGGCACAAAAACGTGTTCTATTGTTCAAATCGTCCAAATGGACGATTTCAAGTCCATCAATCGAGGTGACAAGTGTCACTCCGTCTGGTCCAAAATGTTTCGCCTCGAAAATCCGCAAAATTAGAAATGGCATAATGAATTTACCCTACGAAAGTTGGGAAACGTTTGGCGGAAACGCATCTTTTAGTGAGTTGTGTACAAATAAAAACATCCAAGGCTTATCTTTAAGGCTAGATTTTCGTGACGATTCCCTTACGCATACTGAAATACTGTATAACAATATATATAAGGTGTAATAATTAAACAACATAAAGAAGGGATTACACGCCTAAACGGTAACGCGTTTACTATCACGCCCATAATAACAACAAGTAAAAGAAGGATTACGCGCCAAACGGTAACACGGTTTACTATCACGCCTTCATAACAATACAATAATTAAAAAGGGATCACACGCCTAAACGGAACGCGATTGAACAATCTTCCCTTAATGTAAATGTAACATACCAAAGTAAATACGTCCCAAAGTAAATATCGCCCAAAGTAAATACAACAAAGTAAATATTGTCCAAAGTAAATACGACCCAAAGTAAATACAAATTTGGGTCCTTGGCCAACTTTGTCCATTTTACTTATCCAATTACTTCATTAGTCATCCAACTTATATTCCATCTTAATATAAGTTATAGTTACTTGTTAATTACTTTTCACAAGTAAGATACGCTTTTAACATTTTAATGGCAAACGCCAATCCTTTTCTTTTAACAAGTTAACAAGATCCAACTTTTCCAAACTTTACTCCATATTTTATATACTCCATAATATACTTATAATATATGTATAATGACCAATTCACAAAGAGGTTAAGGTTTACTACCTCAAATAGCCCAAAATTATCCAAGAACTTAATGTCGCTCCAAGCAAGTCTTAGCTCCAAATCTTTCCGCTCCAATCCGCTACAAGCAACCCATAAGCTCCTAACCAACTTCTCTTCAAGAACTAACTCCAAAAAGTGAAGAACACTTAGGTTTCCAACTAGTAAGTTTCTGCCAAGGCATGAACAATAGGTTGTGTGTGAAATCTTTTCCAACTTGGTACACAATCTTCCTAACACCTTAGGGAAGAACACTTGAGAGTTTAAGAATTGTTGGACAAATTTAGGTCAAGAAATGGGCTCAAAAACGAGAGCAAGGTCAAGGGAGAAGGGAGGGAATTTCTTGTCTCAAATGGTTAAGTGTGGAAGTTTTCATCAACTGGGTGCATATATAGACAACCAAGGGCTAGGATGAAGGCAAGTGTGTGGTTGAGATTGGGGACACCAGCGTGGGTCCCACAAGCCACTTGTCCACACAAAATATCTAGCAAGACTTGGCCACTTGTCCACATTAATATCTAGCAAGACAAGTGCCACTGTCTTGCCACTTGTTTGCAAATTTCGGCCATGAGGCCACCTGGGTGACACGTGGTCGCCTCCTACTGGGCCCAAAATATTTCATCTTCCAAAATATCCATAAAGGCAAAAATCTCAAAACAAAGTGGCCCCACAAAATCAGAATTTCTCCCGTGGCCCCACGTGACCAATTCCTAAATAAAATTCCATAATTCTAATATAATTCAAGAAGCCTAAATACCAAACTGGGAATCCACCCCATCAACGAACCTTTTTCCTTCACAAAACCCGGAAACTTTTCCGTCGAAAAATCACATCTTTCTTTCTTTCCAAAATTTCTGTCGTATTCTCGCACGTACATCCTCACCTATATATCCTGGAACTACGGGGTATAACAAGTACTGTGGAGCCTTTTGCTAATTGTCGGCAATCGTCGCGAGGTATGTGATTCTTCCTATCCTCTTCAGCATGACTATTTGTGAAATATATAGTGCGGTAGACGCACGTGTGTTAAAGGAATTAAATTTCCCTTTTGTGACTTGACTTGTAATTGGCCTAAATGGTGTTGAAAAGTGTGAAACCTCATTCGTGAGAAATGAGTACTTGGTTTTTAAAAGAATAATGTTACATAAATTTCGGAAAGGGGAATAAGGATCGAACAAGCCAATGCAGCGTTGATAAAGGAAAGAAGTAATGACAATTAATCATATTAAAACCAGTAGAAACCTCCATCTGCGTAGAATCTAAGATAAGACAAAATTGTATTACATTTCCTAGATCATGGTCGCTTCAATAAGAATTATTGAAATCTAGTTTTGATCTTCTTAAAAATCCCAAGGTAAGGAACTCGATTTCTAAAAGAAAAGAGACTTAAGAATTTGAAGTGTTTTGTTTTAAAAGAAAGGCATGGTTTTGTCTTGTATTGTTTTAAAACATAAAGTATTATAATAGCTTTATGGGAAGTTAGTTATAACGACTTTATGGAAAATAAAGAAATGGATTCATTATCGATTTAGATCGTATACTGACGTCATGCTAAAAGTGTTTAAAGTGCTTGATTTAAACCCGAATGTGTTCTGCACTACGGTGTTAGTATCATGTGGCTTTTATGTAGAAAGAGGTCTTTGTTTTGAAGGAATGAAAGTATGTAGTATTTGGGGTTGAAACCTAATTGTTGACATGAAATGAAAGTACGTTGAACTGCCTATGCTTGTTGTGATAGCTGTTGTGCGTGTTGTATTTACGTACCGCTCTCGCTGGAGGGCCGCTATATCTGTTGATTGATGGACATACCGACACGCTGGATGGTCCACGCATGCTTCCACTATATCGATTCTGATGGACATACCGACACGCCGGAGGCCCACGTATGCTTCCATTGTGGTGTTATTATTGTTATTTGATCGACATACCGACACGCTGGGTAGCCCACGCATGCTTCCACCATGAGTATTCTCTTTGTTATTTGTTTGGACATACCGACACGCTGTAGCCCACGCATGTTTCCACAATGAGTATTATCTTGTTAGTTGTTTGGACATACCGACACGTTGGTAGCCCACGTATGCTCACGTGGATTGTTATCTTGTTATCTCCTTCGCATACCGACACGCCGATGGTCCACTGTACGGGCCCACTAGGACGGCCTGGCCATGCTTATACCGAGCGAGATGCCGGCATGCGCCATTGTGCGGTTAAATTCCCGTTGTATTTGAGTGATGATTTCACGTACAGTCCCTATCTCATACGATCGCTAATATATATTGTGAATCGTAGTTTGGCTATCATACATGTCTCCGCTTTTATATAGACTATTATGATTTCATTTACGATTTTCAATTTCACATACTTGGTACCGTTGTAATCGACTTTCTGCGCCGTCATGCCGCAGTCGAGGTACATAGTGTCGATCCACACTCTTAGGATCGCTGCCGTTTTCTCTGAAAGCTCCATATCTCCTAAGTCTTGTCTCGTGGTACAGTTCCTCAAGTAGTAGACTTTTGTATATTCAGGGGCATGGTCGCCCTGTCCCGTCATTATTTCAAAATTCTGAGGTCCGTGAGACCCATGTGCGGCATGTTTGTAAGCGTAACTGCTCAAGTTTTCATTTATGTACAAAAGGTAATCTTGGGTTAGCCTGCTTTCTTATTTCACTGCTTTCTTTCATGAGTTTTTATTTCGCTGGTTTTTCTCGATGTTGTATCACTAGGGTGCCCGGTAGCACTACCACGGCCCGGATCGGTCGTGGCAAGAGCCCCCGGGCGAGGTCGCATAACAGTACCAAGTATGTGAAACCGGAAATTATCAGAATGAAATCATAACGCTTATATAAAACAGAGAGACATATGATAATCAAACTACGCATACAACATAAAAATAGTCATGCTGCAGTGGACTCACTCCTCAAAGTCATCCTCACGCCCGTGGAACTGCCTCCTCACCGCCTAGCCTAGGTATAAATCGCATGATACGTGACAACATGTCTCGCCCATCCCGGGACTCGGCGTGGAATCGTGTGGGATACGTGTCCCGCCCATCTCATGGGACTCGATGAAGAATCGTATGGAATACATGTCTCGCCCATCTCTACGGACTCGATAAAGAATCGATGGAATACATGTCTCGCCCATCTCTACGGGACTCGATAAAGAATCGTATGGAATACATGTCTCGCCCATCTCATGGACTCGATAAAGAATCGTATGGAATACATGTCTCGGCCCATCTCATGGGACTCGATAAAGAATCATATGGAATACATGTCTCGGCCCATCTCATGGGACTCGATAAAGAATCGTATGGAATACATGTCTCGGCCCATCTCATGGGACTCGATAAAGAATCGTCCATAACATTTAATCCCTCTTTTAAGACAGATTAAGACAATACCATGCCTTCATTTTAAACCAACACATTTTCCCTTTTTAAGGTCAAGTAACAACATTCTTTTCCAAAAGTTCAAGTGGCATATTTTTAAATACTTAAGTCTCTTATTTTCGAAAGATTTCATAGTTCATAGTCCTAATCACTTAACAACGTAATTTCTTCTTTTAACAAAATTGAGTAACATATATCTTATGTGTGAGTAGTTTATTCTTGTTTATAACAACCTTATTAAAACAGCCATGATCTAGGAAATGTAATACAATTTTGTCTTATCTTAGCTTCTATGCAGATGGAGGTTTCTACTGGTTTTAATATAATCAATTATTTGTCAATACATTTTCCTTTATTAAAGTTGCAGTGGTTTGTTCGATGCTTATTCTCATTTCCGAAATCAATACAAGGCTTTCATAAACAATTAAGTAAATCGTTCCTTTTATCTTTCTTAAGTCGTTATACTTAACTTCCCATAAAGCTAGTAGAACTCTTAAGCTTTTAAAACCAAGTATTTCTCTTCTTTCAAAAACGATTCATACTTCTTTTGAAATACTTCAAGATTCTTTTATTTAAAACTCAAGTCAAAATACATCGAAGTAAAACCACGTTCAGTTAACACACGACGCTCACCGCACTATATATATTTTAAAATATCATGCTCAAGAGGATAGGAAGAATCACATACCTCCTACAAATCCACCGCCAAGTCGAATATGTCGCGCGCAGAGTATCAACCTATAATAGTCAACACGCCTATCAACGCCTAGACTACTCAGAGAATATTCTAAGCGAGGTTCTTACTTACGGAAAATTGGGCAGCACTTCCTACCCGCCAAACTACACAAGTCTCATCAGAATACACCCATGTAAGTACAAATAATCCTCTTCTTTAATATCCTTCAATGTAATTACAGTTCAATTCTCTTCTTTAATATCCTTCTATGTATCTTATACTTACTTCTATACTACTACAGTATGTAATCTCCAATTACAATAGAAGGACAAGATATTTACCTCGGTAAGCCCAAAATTTCCAAGTTTAAATGTCGATCCTGAACAACGTTTAGCTCCTAATTTGCACGCTCCGATAGCTCCAAGAAACCCTTAGAAGTTTCTAAACAACTTCTACTTAATACTTCAACCAACTATGAAGATTTCCCTAGGGTTTCGTTTTTGTGACTAAAGGATATATAGTAGTATTTCCGGGCTCTAAGTAGAGGTAACTTTGGAAGTACTACAAGGGATTGGCTAAGGTATTTGGGAATAGTAACAATACTTTGGGGGGGTATTTATAGGACCCCCAATGGTCAAGATTGAAGCATGTGGATGGTGGGGATTTGGACATGTGTTGTGTGGGTCCCACCTTAACCATCTACTATACAAATATCACAAAATATCCTACCTAACCTTGACCAATGTTTAAGGCCTTTTTCTTGACAAAAACGTGCCAAGAGTTGCCCACCTAAACCGTCCACTTGAGGGTGACAAGTGTCGCCCTCTCGTTGATCCAAAATATTTTATCTCTCGGAAAAATCCGCAAAAATTAAATTATTGAACACGCAAAATTCCTTTACAAGGTTCGGAAAATTTTTCGTCGGAAAAAACAATCTTCTTCGCTAGTTGTGCACAATTTCGTCCCTTATGCCTACTTAAGGTTTGAACT
Source organism: Przewalskia tangutica (assembly GCA_029844215.1). Taxonomy (NCBI): domain Eukaryota; kingdom Viridiplantae; phylum Streptophyta; class Magnoliopsida; order Solanales; family Solanaceae; genus Przewalskia; species Przewalskia tangutica. The sequence continues at coordinate 147,551 of JAQGDG010000085.1, forward strand.
TTTGTACGTACGTCCTCACATACATACTCAGGAAATACGGGGTATAACAGAGTTAATTCTCTAACTCAACCAACTTGGACATTCTTAAACAAGTCAAGGGTACCAAATGAAATTAAATTCATTTAAATCTCGTACGTCCACCTTACTATACATTTATAGCTACTCATGCTCAAGAGATACGAAAAGTTCCACATACCTCTTCGACTTAATCCACTTGCCAAGTTGAATACGCCGCACGTAGAATGCCAATCTATAATGACCATAATACGTCCATCAACTACTAGCTTTCAACGAATATTCCTAAGTATAAGGACTTTAATTACTTGAAAATCCGGGAAGATGTTCCACTTTAAGTCAGAAACACATCGCACTTTTCATTAATGAAATCACTACCGCTTTCAAAACACGGCCGCGCTGCTGTGGTCAACCACCTCCGTGTTATAATGCAACCTATCATGGGACTATTTCACCGCAAGGGATTATTTCACCCGCTTTAGGTCACGTGGACCCGCAATGAGTCATCGGCATCGCCACGACCAAATCGGCCCGTGATCGTGCCTTACCCTGCACCCTAGTGACACAACATCGAGTAATCATGAACATAAACATATACATGAAACAAGTGAAGTACAAACAAGAATTGAGGAAAACTTGCCTTTCGCATATATAAATAACAACTTTTACAATCGAATGCTTTAATCCTTTTTACCAAACCCCGCCACAAAGATTTCATGCACTTAAGAAATGATACGATAACAATGGCGATGCCCCGCCATAACCCTGAACGTAAGCACCTACAACAACAGGGGACTATACCAAGATAAGCCTCCGGAGAAACGGAGCTTCCCACAAGCTGAACTGTGACCCTAAGAGCGAGGATCAACGACTGGTGTACCTTTACCGCAGATGAACGCAGCCCGGCGAGGTCAAGATAACAGTACCGAGTATGTGAAACTGAAAATACATATCAGAAATGAAATCATAGCAATCATATAAAGCAGAGACATGTATGATAACCAAACTACGCTTTACAACAAAGCGCTATGTCAAGTCGTGACTCACGCCTCAATTCATCACTCAAGTATAACAATGGGTCTCAGGCCCACAACATCAATCATGCCCGTGGAATACCTTCCTCACTGCCGGCAGTCTATGATATAAAAGCACCAAGGAACACACATGAACACCAGGTCCCACCTGTGTCATCATAAATCTGACGGTAAGTACGAGGCATAGCCGACTACTAAAACCCACGCATCAACAAGGTCATGAATCAGATTATAAGATCTGCCTCTGCATCACATGATCAAAGCCGCCACTTGCCCACAGATCAATGCACGCTGCCTAACCTCGAACTCCCGCAGCGATAGGCCAATCTCATCGCCCGCATGAGGTATTCCCGCATCGAGGGTAGCTACTCCCTAACGCCCCGACTTCGCACCGCGACGCCACGGACCGCATGCCCATAAAGGACGATACTAACTCGAACTCTCGTAGCTCCGCATAGGCCCTCGACTGCATTTAGGTATTCTCGAATCATAGGTCCATCGACCCGCCCGAAGTCTACCCCCGCATCGGAGGGCGCTTAACCCCTAATCATCTCAAGAGACGAGTGATGTAAAATACTAACACAACAAATTATCGCTACAACATAAGCACAACAAAGGAAACCCCTTTACACAACATCACAAGATACTAACACACGTAGATCCTAGCATGTTTACTTATTAATCAACAAGAAAGTATTACTGTGCTATCACAACCAACACAATCAAGTTATACACACCGTACTTTCTACTATATGCCAACAAGTTCGGGTTTTATCCCCAAAGTACTTCATACATTAACTCTTTAAAAGATACGTTACTTTCACAATGTCACACAATAATTCGTAGTATAAATAGAGTGACTATCCTTTTAAAGTAAATCAATTACTTCTCTTTGTAAAATCAAGTAGCAACATTCTTTCCAATGATCAAGTTTGCCTAATTTCCAATGTTCAAGTTTCTCATTTTAGAAAGGTTTCAGAGTTCATAGTCTTATTCATTTAAGAATATAATTCTCCTTTAAACTATCTCGAGAAACATAAGTCTTATATGTGAGTAGGATATTCTTGTTTATAAAAATCTTATTACAATAAATGCATGATCTAGAAATATCATTTTGTCTCATCTTAGCTTCTACGCATGAAGTTTCTACCGGTTTTAATAATACTTAATTATTAAAAACATTTCCTCTTATAAACGCCGCAGTTGGTTTGTCGATACACATTCTGATTTCCAAAGTCAAGAAACATTCTTAAGACGTTATACCTAACTTTCCATAAAGCTAGCATAACTCTTAAGTTTTCAAAAACCCAAATATTTCTTCTTCTTTCAAAATGATTCAAAATCTTTTCAAACACTTCAAGTTCTTTATTAACACATAACAAGCCGCTTATAGTTCAAATCGCTTACCTTTAAAGACCACAAGTATTTTCTTACCAACATAAAGTCGTTATAACTAACTTCCCATAAAGCCGTTATAACACTTTATGTTTTAAACCACTCCAAATACATTTAGCACATGACGCCTACCGCATTACATAGTTCACACATATCATGCTGTAAGAGATGGGAAGAGGTTCACATACCTCGCGACGAGTGTCGACTAATAGCAAAACGCCCAAGTACTTCCAACCGCCGGCTACTCCTTAAGCCAAGTAGATCGCGCCATACGTAGTACTTCAACCTATAAGGCCACAAGGCGCTTTATTAACATTTAGATCTCAACGTAGAACATTCTACCAAAATTCGGCAAAGACTCTCCCCGCAACAAACAGAATCTCCTCCTCTAACGGGCCGCTACCAAGCCAACCAGTGGGTTATACATCTAACCCGAACGGTACAATTTACTCCACAAGATTACTACACAAGTTCATCAGAATACGCTCAGTCAGCTTCTTCAGGCTTAAGTCAAAAGACATTGCCAACTAACCACGTTCAGCTCTATATATAGTATACTTCAACTATATATTCTAACAACATGTAATTTCCAATTACAATAGAGGGACAAGATATTTACCTCGATAAGCCCATAATTATCCAAGTATAAAGTCGATCCCGCAATCGCTTAGCTCCAACTCCGAGCGCCCAACCCGCTCTAAACCACCCTTAGAAGTTCTAACCAACTTCTACACAATACTCCAACTGACTATGGAGATTTTCCTGTGGTTTCGGTTTTGTGACCGACGGAAGTATAATAGTATTTCCTGCTTTTCAGATAGGTATAACCTTAGAATACTACAAGGTATACTGCTAAGGTAATTGGGCATTACAACAATACTTTGAGAGTATTTCTACACCACAGCTGGGTATTATACGAAAGCAACTAGGCAGTGGGTACACTCGGCTAGCACCCCTAGAGTGGGGTGCTCGGCCACAGGGAGGCCCTCGCCGAACTCAACACAAGTGGAGGGAGAAGGAGAGCTTTCAAGACTTAGGCAAATTTATGGATGAAGAAGTTCATCAAAGGAGGGTATTTATACTACAAGCCAAGGCCAACCAATGGCCAAGATCTAGCCAAGTGTTACACAAGTGTAGGGCCAAGATATGCCCAAGTGCCCCTAGTCCCTACTCCCAAAACCTCACAAATATCTACCAAAAATATCTACCACTGACACCCCCAAATCGCCCAAGTCCGCTTACCTTGCTCACCAACGAGGTGCCAAGTGCCGCCTCTCGTTGGTCCAAAATGTTCGCCTCTAAAAATCCGCAAAATAAGAAAAGACATAGCCGAATTTTCCTCTCGCAAGTTATGTAAAACGCTTCACAAAAACGACTTAACCGTGTCAGGCACAAATGCCATTCTACTAAGCCACCTAGGCGGGGTGACACGTGTCACCCTCCTATTGGCCCAAAATAAAACATCTTCCAAAATATCCACAATGGCCAAAATCTCAAAACAAAGTGGTTCTACAAAATCAGAATTTCTCCCGTGGCCCCACGTGACCATTTCCAAAATAAAATTCCATAATTTCTAATATTCCAGAAGTCCGATACCAAACTGGGAATCCACCCCATTAACGAACCTTTTTCCTTCACAAAACCGAAACTTTTCCGTGGAAAATCACCTCTTTCTTCCTTTCCAATCTTTCTGTCAGATTCTCGCACGCACGCCCTCGCATACATACCCGGAACTACGGTATAACATTCTTCCTTAGAAACATTCGTCCCAATGTTCCTTCTAAGTCTCAAAACAAACGCGCGCCAATATAGTCTTCACTACTATACTTACGAAACAATCCTCGCCATACCGCCACGTAAAATACCCGCGCAACATACTTATATCCAAGTCTACGAGGAAACACCTCTAACATCACCACAAATAATACCACCTTTGTCACTTTGTCGCGAGCCTTGTTCGACGACCCAACAAATGGTACCGGCCGCACGCGATCACCGGTTCGCCAGACACTCAACCCTTACCACATTTTCGAGCATCGCTTTAGTTTCCAAAACTCGGTTACTATCTCTTTACGCGGCATCATTAATCGGGAACATTCTCGACGGATCTTCGATACTTTCTAACATAACAATACGAAGACGGACGCCCCGCTTCCTAAGTCGGACGACAAAGCTAACATATAGGCAACCTCGCCTATTCTTCACATGAACTCTTAAAGGCCCAAAGTAACTCGCTAAGTTCCTTCGCTTCCAAACTCGCCACACCGTCCGGTGGTACTTTCAAGAAGACCGACCAACTCAACTCTAAGTCGCCGCCGACATCCGCACGATTCTCCGAGCCGCCGTAACTTCTTCTAGATGAGCTTTTCCTATCCACACCACCGGAACAAGCTCAACTAATCGTTCAACCTTGCCAACATCGAACCAATCGACCGAACTTACACTTCCGCCCTACAAGGCTTCATAAGGCGACTCCGAACACCGAATGGTAGCTTAAACGCCTCTCCACAGAGACAACAATCTTCACAACTACCCCGAATTTACATACCGCCCGAGGGCGAATGCGATTCGAGACTCACCAGTCCTTAACCCCGCTCGTAAAACTTCCGAACAAAACAGCCGTGAACTGGCTCCACTGCTCGCCATAAGGCGAAGGTAGGCACCCTGCAGCCTTACAACCTTTCGATAAATCAACATCGCTGAGTGAACGGTCCCGATCAAGAACACGGCGGGCTGCCCCATCGATCACCATCGTCGAACGCGATCCACGAACTCGCACGCTAGTTAACTAAACTCGATCCTAACACCTCGTGACCCTACCACAAGGCGACCACCACAACCAGACCCCACCACCAAACATGCCGCTGGTTGACCCGCAACGCGCCTCAACCCGACCCTAAGGCGCAAAATACCATCTCCCGGCGAACAATCTCACAAAACACGCTACGAAAACCTAGCGGTCTTCTTAGCTCAACTACCCTCTTCCTTCCACACTACTCGTGACTTATCCCACGAACATAGCTCACGTGCACTATGCACTCCTATAAGTGGTCAAACATAATATACGCCTTTACTCGAGATGGCTTTACCTCTAAGGTCTCTACGTATAACACTCTAAGGCTCACACCTTCTCTATCCCCAAAATCTTACTCTGCTAACCCACCATGATTTCTAATCACAACTAACACACCGCTATCGTAACATAGCACTTAAGGTATACTCACCTTGAAAGTTACCGCGACTCCGCCCGCCCTCTTCTCTCGCCCTGGTTAACCCGCCGATCTCACGCTTTTTCGCTGCACATAAGCCCGCATACGTGCCATGCCAAGCCCAATCAAGAATTACTCGCACAACCTCTCTTAGGTAGTCATCAAGACTCGTGGTACATCGATAATCTCTCCGTAGCCAAATCCATAGCTAGTAACAGGTCGCCTTTGCAATCTATATTCACCGCTCTGGCCGTGGAACCAAGGTTCAAATATCATGGACGCAGAGGAACCGCCGCCGCCGCTAAACTCGGGCCTAGCGACGCCGCAGTAAATCCCCGAACGGCACTACCCTAGGTAATGATCGGGCCTGCGCCCTCGCCACCTTCTCAACTCTACTGCAGCCTCCTGGCCGCTTTGCCTCTCCCGGCCGTTTCACGCGAGGCATAACGAGCAGGGAAATAATTTCGCCAGAGGGTCCAACTTACAACACAAATTTCTAAGGCACGATCTCAGAGTGAGAAGAATAGAAACCAATCCTAAATATCCTATAGCCTCCGACATTGGTGTGGTGCACAACACACCGATAATCAAGACTTCATCGATACGGCTCGTAGACACTTTCCGAGGATTAATCGCTCGATACCACTTTTGTCACGACCAAATCGCCCGTGGATCGTGCCTTACCCCGCACCCTAGTGACACAACATCGTGAGTAATCACGAACATAAAACATATACATGAAACAAGTGAAGTACAAAACAAGAACTGAGGAAAACTTGCCTTTCAGATATATAAATAACAACTTTACAATCGAATGCTTTAACTTTTTACCAACCTCGCCCACAACAAGATTTCATGCACTTCTAAGAAATGATACGACAACAACGGCGGACAGGCCCCGCCATAACCCCGAACGTAAGCACCTACAACAACAGGGACTATACCAAGATAAGCCTCCGAGAAACGAGCTTCCCACAAGCCGAATCGTGACCCTAAGAGCGAGGATCAACGATCGTGTACCTTTACCGCAGCATGAACGCAGCCCCTCGGCGAGGTCAAGCATAACAAAAATTTAGTATGTGAAATCAAAATACATATCAGAAATGAAATCATAGCAACATATAAAGCAGAGACATGTATGATAACCAAACTACGCTTACAACAGCGCCATGTCAAGTCGTGACTCACGCCTCAAGTCATCACTCAAGTATAACAACGGGTCTCGTGCCCACAACATCAATCATGCCTGGAATACCTTCCTCACCGCCAGCCTATGATATAAAAGCACCAAGGAACACATGAACACCGTGTCCCACCTGTGTCATCATAAAACTGCACGGTAAGTACGGCGCATAGCCGACTACTAAAACCCACGCATCAACAAGGTCCGCGAATCAGATCATAAGATCTGCTCTAGACCGCCACATGATCAAAGCCGCCACTTGCCCACAAGATCAATGTACGCTGCCTAACCCTCGAACTCCCGCAGCCCGCATAGGCCAATCTCATCGCCCGCATGAGGTATTCCCGCATCGAGGGTAGCTACTCCCCAACGCCCCGACTTCGCACCGCGATGGCTACACGACCGCATGCCCATAAAGGACGATACTAACTCGAACTCGTAGCCCAAGATAGGCCCCGACTGCATTTAGGTATTCTCGAATCATAGGTCCATCGACTACCGAAGTCTACCCCAGACGGAGGCGCCTAATCCCCTAATCATCTCAAGAGATGAGCGATGTAAAATACTAACACAACAAATTATCGTTAAGCAACATAAGCACAACAAAGGAAACCCTTTACACAACATCACAAGATACTAACACACGAGCATCCTAGCATGTTTACTTATTAATCAACAAGAAAGTATTACTGTGCTATCACAACCAACACAATCAAGTTATACACACCGTACTTTCTACTATATGCCAACAAGTTCGGGTTTTATCCCCAAAGTACTTCATACATTAACTCTTTAAAAGATACGTTACTTTCACAATGTCACACAATACCCGTAGTATAAATAGAGTGACTATCCTTTAAAGTAAATCAATTACTTCTTTGTAAAATCAAGTAGCAACATTCTTTCCAATGATCAAGTTTGCCTAATTTCCAATGTTCAAGTTTCTCATTTTAGAAAGGTTTCGTAGTTCATAGTCTTATTCATTTAAGAATATAATTCTCCTTTAAACTATCCGAGAAACATAAGTCTTATATGAGTAGGATATTCTTGTTTATAACAATCTTATTACAAAGAAATCATGATCTAGGAAATATCATTTTGTCTCATCTTAGCTTCTACGCAGATGAAGTTTCTACCGGTTTTAATAATACTTAATTATTAAAAACATTTCCTCTTATAAACGCCGCAGTTGGTTTGTCGATACACATTCTGATTTCCAAAGTCAAGAAACATTCTTAAGACGTTATACCTAACTTTCCATAAAGCTAGCATAACTCTTAAGTTTTCAAAACCCAAATATTTCTTCTTCTTTCAAAATGATTCAAAATCTTTGAAACACTTCAAGTTCTTTATTAACACATAACAAGCCGCTTATAGTTCAAATCGCTACCTTTAAAGACCACAAGTATTTTTCTACCAACATAAAGTCGTTATAACCAACTTCCCATAAAGCCGTTATAACACTTTATGTTTTAAACCACTCCAAATACATTTAGCACACGACGCTCACCGCACTACATAGTTCACACATATCATGCTGAAGAGATGGAAGAGGTTCACATACCGCGACGAGTGTCGACTAATAGCAAAACGCCCAAGTACTTCCAACCGCCGGCCACTCCTGGCCAAGTAGATCGCGCCATACGTAGTACTTCAACCTATAAGGCCACAAGGCGCTATTAACATTTAGATCTCAACGTAGAACATTCTACCAAAATTCGCAAAGACTCTCCCCGCAACAACAGAAATCTCCTCCTCTAACGGCCGCTACCAAGCCAACCAGTGGGGTTATACATCTAACCCGAACGGGTACAATTTACTCCACAAGATTACTACACAAGTCTACTCAGAATACGCTTCACAGCTTTAGGCTTAAGTCAAAAGACATTGCCAACTAACCACGCTCGCTTCTATATATAGTATACTTCAACTATATATTCTAACAACATGTAATTTCCAATTACAATAGAGGACAAGATATTTACCTCGATAAGCCCATAATTATCCAAGTATAAAGTCGATCCCGGCAATCGCTTAGCTCCAACTCCGAGCGCCCAACCCGCCTAAACCACCCTTAGAAGTTCTAACTAACTTCTACACAATACTCCAACGGACTATGGAGATTTTCCTAGGGTTTTGGTTTGGACCGACGGAAGTATAATAGTATTTCCTGCTTTTCAGATAGGTATAACCTTAGAATACTACAAGGTATACTAAGGTAATTGGGCATTACAACAATACTTTGAGAGTATTTCTACACCACAAAGGGGTATTATACGAAAGCAACTAGGCTGTGGGGTACACTTCGCTAGCACCCCTAGAGTGGGGTGCTCGCCACAGGGGGAGGCCCTTGGCCGAACTCACCACAAGGGGAGGGAGACGGAGAGCTTTCAAGACTTAGGCAAATTTATGGACGGAAGTTCATCAAAGGGAGGGTATTTATACTACAAGCCAAGGCCAACCAATGGCCAAGATCTAGCCAAGTGTTACACAAGTGTAGGGCCAAGATATGCCCAAGTGCCCCTAGTCCCTACTCCTTAAAACCCTCACAAATATCTACCAAAAATATCTACCACTGACACCCCCAAATCGCCCAAGTTGCCGCTTACCTTGCCCACCAACGGAGGTGCCAAGTGCCGCCTCTCGTTGGTCCAAAATGTTCCGCCTCTGAAAATCCGCAAAAATAAGAAAAGACATAGCCGAATTTTCCTCTCGCATAGTTATGTAAAACGCTTCACAAAAACGACTCTAACCGTGTCAGGCACAAATGCCATTCTACTGCCACTGAGGCGGTGACACGTGTCACCCTCCTATTGGCCCAAAATAAAACATCTTCCAAAATATCCACAATGGCCAAAATCTCAAAACAAAGTGGTCCCACAAAATCAGAATTTCTCCCGTGGCCCCACGTGACCATTTCCAAAATAAAATTCCATAATTCTCTAATATTCCAGAAGTCCGAATACCAAACTGGGAATCCACCCCATTAACGAACCTTTTTCCTTCACTAAAACCTAAACTTTTCCGTGGAAAATCACCTCTTTCTTCCTTTCCAATCTTTCTCTGTCAGATTCTCGCACGCACGCCCTCGCATACATACCTCGAACTACGGTATAACAGTACACGATACTCGTGATCACGGATAGATAATCCATGGCTTATATATATCCCGAATTTAACCCGCCAGAGTCAAATATCACCCACGTGAGTGTGTACCACTCACCACCACGGGAGCTACTCCATGATATCCTTGAACAAGTTCGGCCACTTTATGGAGGACGCGAGATGGAAATATGACACTTGCACGAATATCTATATGAGAAACCCATATGCAAGTAAACCAAGACAACACCATGCCTTTTCCTTTTCACATAAACCAAGACAATACCATGCCTTTATACAAACAAGACAATTACCATGCCTTTCCTTTTTACATCAACCAAGAGAAGATCCTTATTTAAGCAAGCCAAAGTACTATCAAGGCACAAATAGGATAATTCTCATTTAACAAGCCAAAGTACTATCAAGGCACAAATAGAATAATTCTCATTTAACAAGCCAAAGTACTATCAAGACACAAATAGAATAATTCTCATTTAACAAGCCAAAGTACTATCAAGGCACAAATAGAATAATTCTCATTTAACAAGCCAAAGTACTATCAAGGCACAAATAGAATAATTCTCATTTAACAAGCCAAAGTACTACCAAGACACAAATAGAATAATTCTCATTTAACAAGCCAAAGTACTACGTACGTCCATTCCTTTCAAAAGACTCATTTTTATACAAAGCCCCAAGATACTAACACCCGTAGTATCAAGACATGTCTATTTTTCAAAATAAGTTACTACACCTTTAGAAATTCATTTCAAGGCTTTGAAACTAAGTAACTTTAAATTTCACAACCTAGGCAACTCATGCCTATCAATCAAAATAGACAATTTTCTTAACCTTCCATAAAGCCGTTATAACTAACTTCCCATAAAGTCGTTATAACCCTTTATGGTTAAATTTATTCTTTTTTTTTATCCAAGAGACTTATACTTTTAAAACCAAGTATCACATACATTCAAATCAAGTTTCTTAACTTTCAAAATACTTCAAGTCTCTTAATATTTAGAAATCAAGTTTCTTATACTTTTAAATCCCAAGTAACTCACACCTTTAAAACAAGTTACTTCTCTTTAAATCATGTCATTTCTCCTCTTTTACATCAATTAAGTAAATCACTCCTTTGACTCCCCTAAAGTCATTATAACAACCTTTAGGTTTTGGAACTAAGGCACTAGCCAAAAGATTTGGAAAACACTTCCTTTTCAAGACTCTATGTACTTTAAGTAAAATACTTTCACTTTTGAAAATCCAAACTTCATTAAGGGAATGGATTATAACAACTTCCAATTTAAACATCCAAAGTACAATCAAGGAAGTATATAGAACAACTTCTATATTAGACAATCCAAGTATAATCAAGGAATGGATCATTTAAGAAGTAGGACTTACTTTCTTTATCATAAGGAATCATGCTAGAAGAAGAGGAGATGGTTCACATACCTTATCGGCTTAATCCACAAGCTAAGTCGAATACTCCGCATGAAGAATTGTCAATCTATAATGGCCACAACACGACTATCAACTTCTAGTTTCTAACGTAGAATAATACTAAGTATATTGTCTCTTATTCTACGGAAAATTGGGCAGCACCTCCTTTGTTTCTACGTACTTTTCCACCTTTTTCAAGGCCCGATAATCAATAACCAACATGCCACATTTAAGGCTCAATACATCAACCAATCAAAGGGGATTACACGCCTTACAATACGTGTAAAATTCTGCCCCACAATTAATACCAAGTAGTTCAATATCCAAAGCCATTCTCGGCTAACATATACAACAACACAAAGTCCTTTCCAATTCTTTTTTCAATCCAAGTTCTTAGGTCTAACATGTTATATAGTCATAAACAACTTTAACAACTATAATTCCTTCTTTATATAACATGTGACGACTTAAACTAATAATCAAATTGAATTGTAATCTCAAAGGCTAAACATGCTAGTTTCGGATTAGGGTTCCAATAGCCAATACAATTATCAAACTTCATACTATATACCTCATGCTTGCTAATATCCATAGCTACAACAATAAGTAATCTTAATTACTAAAACGACAAGATTGTTACCTTTATAAGCCCTTATAAATTCCAAGATTCAAAGTCGCTTCTTAGCAATTCTTAACTCCTTTCCTTTACGCTCCAATCCGCTATTTTAACCCTTTAGAAGTTCACAACCAACTTCTCTTCCATTTCCAATCCAAAACTATGAAAACGACTTAGGTTTTCGCCTTGCGACTAACGTGAAAGCGTCGTTTTTCCGAGATCTTTCTATTGAGATATCCTTACAATACCCTTAGGGACCTTGGGTTAAAGTCTTGTGAATAATGAACCAAAATTGCAATTTTTTTGTGTGGAAGGAACCTCAAACCCGAGAGCAACTAATGGAGAACAAGGTATCTCTAATTTTTTCTAAGTGTTGAAGACTTGATCTTGCACTAGTGTGGTATATATAAAACTAGACCGCCGGTGGGGGGCCGCCCACCGGGTTGGGACTAGCGGGATCGGACGGCCGGTGGAGAGTGAGGGGCTGGGTGGCCAAGGGGCGACCGACTAGCGGGATGATACCGTGTCCTGCCCCGGCCCCGATGAAGGCGGGTCGGGACGAGTCGAGTGGTTTTTAAAAATTTTTCACTAAATTAAAAATACTAAATTACTAACAAAGTAACATTAACATATACATATAGTCATATACTCATATTATACTTTTATAATATTATAGTATTATAATTATACTCATATATATAATATATTTATAAAGTATAAAGTATAAACTAAATAATTAAACAAAGACAAGAAGAGTGTAAAAACATCCCAAGACTTTTTGTGTCTCTTATATTATTAATTATTTCATTGAAATATACAAGATTGAATTACAACATTGTAGTGTACTGTTGTTGAAAAAAATTGCAAAAGACATAGAAAAATTAAAAAATTGCAATGAAATAAATTACCAATTTGAAAATATTTTTTCTAGTTTCTTTATAATTTCGTGTGGTTCTTCGGTTGGAATTGGTATATCTTAGTCAAATAGTTCCACGTCGCTACTCATGCCTTCAGATAAAATGTCGTTGTAGTTGTCGTCTTCTTCTTCGTTAATCTCTGGTCGACCGCACCTCCTTCGCTCTGCTCATATCCAATCTCTGAATAGTACCGCCATCTCCAAGTTGTCTCCGGCTAATGAGTGTATGTGCTCTCCTATTTGAAATCTGCCTGCAGAAAAAACGCTTTCAGAAGCGATTGATGACGCTTGAATGTTCAAAATATCTCGGGTCATCATTGAAAGTGTCGGAAATGTATTCTCATTCTGCATCCAATATTTCAGCAAGTCTTCCTTTTCTTCTTCATTGATAACTGCTTGGTAAGGTAAATTACCCTGCAAAATAAAAACATCGAACTCGCTAATTTGGTTAGCACTGTTACCACCGCACATTCTATTTCTGAGGCTTTCAATAGAATCAATACTAGCCGCAAAAACAACATGTCTTTTTTTAGGCTGTGTTGAAGAAGAAGATGGTACGAAAGCCGGTTGGTTACTAGCACTTTCTTGCTGGTAATGCCAATATACTTTTTTGCATTCATCTTCTACGCTATTCAACACTTCTTCTAGCGTTTGTTCAATAGGTGGCTCAACATTTAAATTTTTGGGAGTTGGAGGTGGTAGTACGTCCATACAGTTATAAATATTTTCAATAAGACTTTTACAACCCTCTACTTTAATAGTAGGATTTAATACAACACCAATAATAAAAATATGGGGAATAGAAATAAAATATTTCTTTAATTTCATAAACATTTTTTAATAGCTGCCTTATAAGCAGGTTTTTCCATATATTCTTTAAGAAGTAAAAATATTATAGCTATATAAAACAACATAGTTGAAATAGTAGGATAATATAAAGTAGAAAATTCTTTTGTTGCTCGTTGAAAATTCTCTAGAAATACAATAAGTTCTTTAATTTTGTCCCAATCATTATCCACAATCAATTCATTTGGATTTTGATTATGGGCGTTAAAAAATAAAGTGATAGGTTTTCTATAGTCATAAGCAACAACTAGTTGGTCATATAAAGAATTCCACCTAGTTGGTACTTCTTCGGGAATTTTTCTGTAAGATTGACAAGTTTTTTTATATTCTTTTCTTTGTTGAATTCTATTATTTTTAAAAATAAAGTGTATAACAAATTGTATTTTTTCAAGAATATCTTGAAAAAGTGAAAGACCATCCTTTACAACTAAGTTATAAATATGACACGCACATTTGATATGAAAATGTTTTGGAAAAGACGGAGTTAAAACATCTTTTAAAATACAAATAGCAGCATTGTTAGAAGATGCATTATCTAATGTAATACTCATAACTTTATCAGTTATTCCGTAATAATCGCAGACTGAATAAATATTTTCTGAAATAAACTCACCAAATGCCTTCGTCTATATATTTATATGCTAAAATACGTTTTTGCATAGACCATTTATAATCTATCCAATGACAGGTTACCGTTAAATAATCATGGACGTTAGTACTACGACCTATATCAGAAGTTAGAGCTACTTTGCAATTTAAATGATATAATGAATAACACAAATATTGTTGATATTCGTATTGCAAATTTAAACACGTCTCTTAACCGTTGATCTAGGAAAACCTTTATAAGCGAGGATTATACATATCTCTAATATAATGAATAAAACCAGCAATTCAGAAATGAAAAAGTCAAACCCTCCACAAAGAACTAATTTTGCTAGTCTTCCTATCTTTATGTTTATCGATTTAGGGCCTACAACTCCCCGTCATAGGGTTAATTTGACCACAGACTTTGTCCGGCAAGATGTGAACCTTGTCCCGATTGAGAGGACGTCGCTCACCATCTTTTCAATAATGTATCGTACAAGACTTTGTGTTTTTGCAATAGGTGTCTTCCTAAACCCCCCGTCCCACCATGACCTTGTCCAGTTTTAAAAGAGTAAACATTTTTACAAGTTTTACATATAGCTACTTGATTCGGTACGTCCCTGTCAAAATATTTCCATACAACTGATTTTAATGGTCGTTTTGCCGGACCTCGTCTCATACTAGAGGGGATAGGAGGTATTTCACTAGTGGGTGTATCATCATCTTCATTAGTAGGTGTATCATCATCTAGAGTGTTATCTAAATTAAAATCTTCTTCAATTTTAGGATAAACATTTGTGTCAAGATCATATGGTATTTCAGGAAACAGTTCAGGATCTATAAAATCATCTTGTCTAGGAATAGCTGGAATACTAGAAGAAGTACCCTTACCCTTGTTACCCGCCCTACTAGAAGAAGTACCCTTGCCGAAAAGACTTTTTGTTCTTTTCATTTTAATTATGATAATAAATAGTTAAAGACTTAAAGATAATGAAATTAAATGTGCTAAATGAAATAAAAACAAAATAATAATTTAATGAGAGAACGAATGTACCAAGCAAAGCGTAGAGTCGACGTGTAATCGAGAGATTGAAAATTGAAACTTTGCTCGATAGATAATCTTCAAGCTAGTTGCCAACTTCACTCCCAATTCTCAAATTAATAAATAGATTGAATATGTAGTAGACAATGTTGTATAGAGATTGATTGATTGAGAGATTAGAGAGTAGAAAGATTTGTGAAAATAATAAGAAGAGGAAATGAGGTATTTATAGTTGGAAAATTGAGTTAAAGTGTAAATATAATAACTTAGGGGTTAAAAATAAATATAAAGTAGGGAGTTGGGGAGTGGGGAAGCCAAAATGGTCGTTGTCTAACGGCCAAATAAAATAGCCGTTAGGCAACGGCTATTTTTAACAGGCAGCGGAGTGGCTGGTCAGCTGTGGGCGGCGGGCCCGGGACCATACCATCCCTGCCGAGCCCGGTCATTTTTTTTTTTATACTGGTCGTGTCTGTTTGGTCGGTCGTTTGGCTGACACCGCCACCTATATAAAACACTGGAGGGCTTAGATCACAACACTTGTGTGGCTTGGATGGAGGAGATTAAATATTTAGACAACGGCCAAAATGTAAAATGGCCGTTAGACAACGGCTATTTTTGGCAAAGGGCGGGAGTGGGGCGGGCGGGATCGGAACTGGCAGGGTGAACTCGTCGGGTCGGACCATACCGCCCGCCTTGGCTCCCGGTCCCATTTTTTTATACGTGGTCGTGTCGAATTAAGTCGGCCGGCCCGACCAGCCAGCCCTATATAAAACAATGGAGGGCTTAGATCACAACACTTGTGTGGCTTGGATGGAGGAGATTAAATATTTAGCCAAGTGGACAATTTGATTTAGTCAATTATCTCAAGCTTGCAAGACTTGATCTTCTACATAGGTCAATGACCATAATACCCTTGTCTTAATTCGAGCAAGCCGGGGTGCCACGTGTCTCCCTCCCATTCTTTCATAAAATTCCGTAACCCTCGTGGGCCCCACAAAATGTAAAATTTCTCGGGTGGGCCCCACGTGACTAAATCCGTAAAAATAAATTTCCATAATGATAATAAGTTCCATAATCCTCATATAATGCATTTTTAGAATCCAATTCTCATCAACGAACATTTTTCCTTTCCGACGTTCGGAAGATTTTCGTCGGAAAAATAATTCTTCCTTTCGTACCAATTTTTCAAGTCTTGTGTTCTCGCATCCATTCTCTTATACATGTCCTGGACTTACGAGGTGTAACAGCAGGTATCCCTGACGTTTACATGGCTTTCATATTTTGAAAAGGGTAAGAACTGATTCTCATTTCTTTTATTTTTTACAAGGCATTAGTTGTACTGTTATTTTGGTTATCATACTTATCTCCTGCTTTACTTAGACTATTATGATTTCATTACAGTACTTTCACTTTCACATACTTGGTACATCTTACTGACCCCCTTTCCTCGGGGGGATGCGTTTCATGCCGCAGGTGTAGTTACACAGGTTGGTGATCCTCGCTCTTAGGATCTCTGTTCTACTTTTTTTGGGAAGCTCCATTACATAGGAGGCTTATCTTTTGGTACGAATCCCTGTTGTTATAGGTTATATACATTCAGGGGTATGGCGGGGCCCTGTCCCGTCATAGTTATTTTGTCCAAACTCTTAGAGGTTTGTATTCATATGTGGGTTGGACTTGCGGGAGTTATATATATATATATGTGTTTGGTTAGCCAGTTGAAATAATGTTTTGTCTTCCTTACTTTATTTTGGCATGTGTATTATATGGGGTCTGAGGATAACATAGGGGGTGCCCAGGTAGGGCACCATTCGCGGGCCCGGGGTCCGGGTCGTGACAAAAGGGTCGGGACACGTTATAGGTACATATGTGAGGATCGTAATACCCCGTATTTCCAGAGTATGTACGTGAGGACGTACGTAGAAAAGTTTGAGCCTTAAAGTTAGGCAAGGACGAAATTTTGTTCACAACTACCGAAAAGAATCGTTTTCCGACGAAACGTTTTCCAAACTTTGCGAAGGGAAAAATACGGCTATGTCATTTATAATTTTTGATTTTTCAGAGATGAAATATTTTGGACAAACGAGAGGGCGACAAGTGTCACCCTCAAGTGGCGGATTGCTTGGACGAATTGGGCACACGTTTTTGGCCTTTTTGTTGCCTAAAACATTGGTCAAGGTTAGGTAGGATATTTGTGAGATATTTGTGTGGTAGATGAGCAAGTGGGACCCACTTAACACATGTCCTAATCTACACCCTCCACTTGCCCCCCACTTGTCTTGATCTTGGCCATTGGTTGGCCTATAAATACCCCCCTAGCTTGAAGGTTTTCTTCATCCCTCAAATGACTTTCTAAGCCTTGAAATCCCTCCCTCCCTTCTAAGTGTTCTCGTCCAAAACACTTCCCCTCCTTGTGAGCCTTGGCCGAAAGTATACCCCCTTTCCTAGTTGTTTCAGAAATACACCCCACTTGGTAGAAAAGTATTCTCCAAGTATTGTTACTATTCCCAAATACTTTAGCCCCAAATACCTTGTAGTACTTTCCAAAGTTACCTCTATACGTAGAGCCCGGAAATACTACTATATTTCAAGTCACAAACGAAACCCTAGGAAAATCTCCATAGTTGGTTGGAGTATTAAGAAGAAGTTAGAACTTCTAAGGGTTGTTTGGGCGGGTTGGGCGCCGAGTAGGAGCTAAGCGTTGCTCGGGATCGACATTTAAACTTGGATAATTTTGGGCTTATCGAGGTAAATACTCTAACCTTCTATTGTAAATGGAAATTACATCGTAGTAGTATAGAAAGGTATATAAGATACAAAGAAGAGAATTGAATGTAATAGAAGGATATTACAAGAAGTTTGAATTGTACTTACATAGACTGTATTCTGATGGACTTGTGTAGTTTGCGGGTAGGAAGTCTTGCCCAATTTTCCGTAGAATTATTCTACGATGTAGTCTAGACATTGATAGACTTGTATGACCATTATACGTTGAAATCTTTGCAAGTAGCGTATTCTACTAGAAGGGTGGAAAAGGCTAGCGGATTCTGACATAAGATTGGAGCTATTTGCTAATAGTCGATAATCGTCTTGAGGTATGTGATTCTTCCTATCCTCTTGAGCATGATATTTTAAAAGAATATATATATAGTACGGTAGACGTCACGTGTGTCAAGCGAATGTAGTTTCTACAGCAATGTCTTTTGACTTAAGCACGAATAATAAGAATCTTGAAGTATTTCAAGGGAATTAAGAATTGTTTTGAAAGAAGAGTAATACTTGGTTTTAAAAGCTTAAGAGTTATACTAGCTTTATGGGAAGTTAGGTATAACGACTTAAGAAGATAAAAAGAATGGTTTATTGATTTTAGAAGTTAAGAGACTTAATCTTAAAGATAAGAGACTTGACTTAATTAATTGGTATGAAAGTTGTTAAGAAGTGTGAAACCTCGTTCATGAGTAATGAGTACTTGGTTTTAAAGAATAATGTTTCTTGATTGTGGAATTGAGAATAAGTATCGAGCGAACCACTGCAAGTTAATAAAGGAAAATGTATTGACAAAAAAATAATTATATTAAACCAAGAGAAACCTCCATGCATAGAAGCTAAGATGAGACAAAATGATATTACATTTCTAGATCATACTGCTTTAATAAGATTGATTATGAACAAGAATAACCTACTCTCATATAAGGCATATGTTTCTCAGTTGTTTTAAAAGAGAATTATTTTATTGTAGTGATTAATACTATAAACTCTGAAACCTTTCGAAAATGAAACTTGAGCATTTGAAAATTAGGCAAACTTGAGCGTTTGGAAAATAATGTTGTTTACTTGATTTTAAAAGGAGAAGTGTTTAAAAGGAAAGTATGGAAGTTGTTTTGGTTTATTTAAAAATGTTAGTCACTCTATTTTTTTATAATACGGGCATCGGGTGACCTTTGTAAAAGAAATGGATCTTTTAAAAGAATTTAACGTTCGTAGTACTTTGGGGTTAAAACACGGACTTTGGCATAAAATGAAAGTACCTTGAGTTGTGTGTAACTTGCGTGTGTTTGCGTGTGATAGCCTTGTTGCAAGTGTTGTATCCTTATGTTACCGCGTCTCGATGGAGGGTCGATCATGTTATTCTTGATTGATGGACATCTGACACGATGGGTGGCCGGGTATGTTTCCATTAAGAGTATTATTTTGTTAATCGCTTTGGATATCTTGACCGACGATGGGTGGCCACGAGTATGCTTCCATTTCGATTGAGGTCTTGTTGTTTCCTTTTGGACATACTGACACGACGATGGGCCCACGGTATGGTTCCATTAGGATTGTTGTTCCATGGACTAGCTCTCCATGAGGTTTCACCGGTTCGCCTTGGTATCGGTGGTTGGCTTCGTGCTTGCCGTCTCGTGGTGATTCGCCTAGTATGTCGGTAGTTAGCCTTCGCGCTTGCGCCTTCGGTTTAGTGGCGAAGTCTCGTGATACCTGTATCTCGGTAGTTAGCCCTCGTACTTGCCCGATCATTTCGTGACCGCGGCTTTGGTATCACGGTAGTTGGCAGTACTTGCCGTGTCGGCCGTGGTTTGGATGTTGAGTGGCGAAGTCTCGTGCTACGGCTTTGGTATCTGGGAGTTACCCCTCGTACTTTGCCCGGTCTGCTGTGTGTCTCTGCTTTGGTATCTGGTTGTTGGCTTTTGTACTTGCCCCGTATCAGCTTCGTGGTTTGGTTGCATAGGATTGTTAGTACGGCGCCTGTTATTATATCATAAATCGTGATGAAAGGTATTCCACGCATGATTGATGTTGTGGGCGTGAGACCCGTAGTTATATTTGAGTGATGACTTTGAGGCGTGAGTCCACGACTTGACATTATTTGGCTATTTATTGGGTGTAGTTTGGTTATCATACATGTCTCTGATTTATATAGATTACTATGATTTCATTCTACGATTTTTTTGATTTCACATACTTGGTACATGTTGTCTTGACCTCCTTGGAAATGCGTTCATCGCGTGTAAGTACACGGTTGTTGATCGTCGCTCATAGGATCACGATTGTATTGGGAAGCTCATTTCTCGGAAAGCTTATCTTTTGGTATAGTCCACATCAGCTGTGGTACTTGTACATTCGGGGTATGGCGGGAGCCACGTCGTCATGTTGTATAAACTCTTAGAGGTGCAGTAATCTTGTTGTGGCGGGGTTTGTAAGGATGTAGCTGTTCAAGCTTTGTATTTATATATATGCCAAAGGCGACTTTCTCTGATAAAATGCCTCATTTACATTTGTTTCATGTATTGTTTTATGTTCTGATTACTCGATGTATGACTACTTGGGTGCGGGTAATGCACGATCCACGCCGAGCGAGTCGTGACAAAAGTTGTATCAGGCGATTAATCCTCGGAAAGTGTCTATGCACCGTGTACAGTAAGTCTTGATTATCGATGTGTTATGCACCACATCTATAATCGTGAGGTCTGAGACATTTAGGATTAGTTTCCATTCTTCTCATTACGAGATCGTGCCTTAGGCGTGTTATAAGTTGACCCTCTGCGCATTTCGTTTTTACCGATTATGCCTCCACTGCAAAGCAACCCGGCCCAGAGGCAGCGAGGAAGCCAGCGGTAAGATCTGAGGAAGTCGGCGCGAGCCGGTCGATCACGAGATAGTGCTTGAACGGCCGAGTTTTGCGGCGCCGCCCGATAAGATTAGAGCCGCAGCGGTGACTGAGACCACGACACTGAGACTCCGGTCCCACACCGAGCAGGAGTTAAGTACAAAGATATGCCCGATTATTGGCGGGGATAGTGGCAAGGCACGAGGATAAGCTGATGCGATTCCGTATCGATAGTACCGTAGTTCACCCGAGCGGATAGTTTGAGGCCGGACTTTACGATTCAGCCCGCCGATGTTTTATGGATCGAGGCGAGGACGATCGCAGGAGTTCATCCGACAATTCTGATGGATCGCGAGAGTGATCGAGGCTTCGAGACCAATCGGTGGTCTTGGGTTCACATCGGTGCGTGATCTGCGGTCGATCGGTTTGATTCGTGGGAGTTGTCGGGGAGAGGATGCACTTCCGGCAGTATGGAGCGAGTTCTCGAGGCATTTCTTGCACATTTCTTGCCTCGCGCGGATGAGAGGGCTCGGCCGACAGATTTTTGGTGTTGAGGCGAGTAGGGCGTGCGGTTCGGGAGTCTGATGAGTTCGACTCATTAGCTCGGTATGTCCCGCGTTAGCTTGATGGAGCGAGTGCGCGCTATGTCACGGGGCTCGACGATTATTTGGTAGAGAGTTGCGCGGTGTAGCTCTTCACCGCGTGGACATTGCTCGCGTGCGATCTTATGCACTTAGGTGTGAGGCGGAGAGGTCGACGAATGACGAAGATCGTGAGAAGGGCGAGCAGCGGGTCCTGGTGACTTTCGAGGCGAACCGCCTGGCGTGAGCTAGTTATATACCTCCGCCAGTACAGAGTGGTCCTCCACAACCTTCAGGACCTTCGGGATATTCAGGAGCAGGTCAGGGCTCCCACGTTTCAGATTCTCAGGGGAGTAGGAGTGCTCGCCGGATGAGGCCACCCTTGTCTCAGTGTGGCCGTTGTGGAAAAATTCATAAGGAAGAGTGTCGTACTAATTTGGGAGATTGTTATGCTTGCGGCCAACAGGGCCATTTGGCGAGAAGGCATCCGACCAGGTAGCGGTGGGATAGCACAGACTACGAGATCAGTGGCAGGTTCTTCACCTTCCATAGCTAGGCAGGATGCTCATACACCGGCAGGCCACGGCAGAGGTCGCGGTAGAAGTTCCCAATTTTAGCGGTCCTTTGAACCGCCTATCTTTCAGGTATATCCTTAACCCTATAGAGTTTAGCATACGTGATACGATGATTATATGTTGAGTACTATGTACAGATAGCATTGTGTATATTGTGGTTTAGAGACATGGTTAGTTGAAAGAACAAGTATGGGGACAGAGAAGGTATGAACCTTAGAATTTTGCACGTTGAGACCTTAGCTGTAAGGCCGTCTTGAGTAAGAATTATGTTTATGTTAATCTTTGTCAGAGTGCATTGTATGCGTGAAATATATTTGTGTGATAAGTCTCTGAGTGGTATGAGACGAGAGAGGGTAGTTGAGCTAAGAAGACCAATAGGTTTTCGTGACTTGATTTATGAGATTGTTCCGGATCGGGAACAAGAGAATTCGACGGAGTCGGGTTGAGCGTATTGGGTCAACCCGTGTCTTGACAAGGGGTCAGTTCTGGGTATTCCCGCTAGGTGGTAGGGTCACGAGGACGCTAGGCCCAAGTTTAGATGACCATCGTATGAGTTCGTGGATATGTTCGACCAGAAGTGTTTCGTGAAGGCCGGGAATGGCCTTAAAGAAGATCGAAGCTAGTAAGATGACCAAGTTGGGAGGTAGTGGCTCCAGAAATTTTGAGAACTGAAGTAGTGACAAAAGTGGTATCAAAATGATCAAGTATGATGTACTAGGGAGTTCAAAACGATGCAAGACGAGTAAGGAAGCAAGAACGTGTGTTAGCAGAATAAAAGAGATCATTTTGTTGTGAAGTGAAGATGCGAAGGGAGTATCTTTTAGACCAGGGTGGAAGCTTTTGTGGTGTAGGAATGATTTCTCGGGGACTTGGGTTGAATTTTTGCGCGTGTGTTATTTTTGTAACCAGGTGTGGCATTGGCAACTTGTTTAAGTCGAGAGGAACTTTATCGCTATCCGTCTTGAGAAGGAACATTCGGGACGAATGTTTCTAAGGAGGGGAGAATGTAATACCCCGTATTTCCAGAGTATGTACGTGAGGACGTACGTAGAAAAGTTTGAGCCTTAAAGTTAGGCAAGGACAAAATTTTGTTCACAACTACCGAAAAGAATCGTTTTCCGACGAAACGTTTTCCAAACTTTGCGAAGGGAAAAATATGGCTATGTCATTTATAATTTTTGCGGATTTTTCCGAGAGATGAAATATTTTGGACCAACGAGAGGGCGACAAGTGTCACCCTCAAGTGGCGGATTGCTTGGACGAATTGGGCACACATTTTTGGCCTTTTTGTTGCCTAAAACATTGGTCAAGGTTAGGTAGGATATTTGTGAGATATTTGTGTGGTAGATGAGCAAGTGGGACCCACTTAACACATGTCCTAATCTACACCCTCCACTTGCCCCCCACTTGTCTTGATCTTGGCCATTGGTTGGCCTATAAATACCCCCCTAACTTGAAGGTTTTCTTCATCCCTCAAATGACTTTCTAAGCCTTGAAATCCCTCCCTCCCTTCTAAGTGTTCTCGTCCAAAACACTTCCCCCTCCCCCTTTGTGAGCCTTGGCCGAAAGTATACCCCCCTTGCCTAGTTGTTTCATAAAATACACCCCCCCCCTTGGTAGAAAAGTATTCTCCAAGTATTGTTACTATTCCCAAATACTTTAGCCCCAAATACCTTGTAGTACTTTCCAAAGTTACCTCTATACGTAGAGCCCGGAAATACTACTATATTTCCTTAAGTCACAAAACGAAACCCTAGGGAAAATCTCCATAGTTGGTTGGAGTATTAAGAAGAAGTTGCGTAGAACTTCTAAGGGTTGTTTGGAGCGGGTTGGAGCGCCCAGAGTAGGAGCTAAACGTTGCTCAGGATCGACATTTCAACTTGGATAATTTTGGGCTTATCGAGGTAAATACTCTTAACCTTCTATTGTAAATGGAAATTACATACTGTAGTAGTATAGAAAGGTATAAAAGATACAAAGAAGAGAATTGAACTGTAATAGAAGGATATTACAGAAGAAGTTTGAACTGTACTTACATAGGACTGTATTTACAGTAGACTTGTGTAGTTTGGCGGGTAGGGAAGTCTTTGCAATTTTCCGTAGAATTATTCTACAGTGTAGTCTAGACATTGATAGACTTGTATGGCCGTTATAGGTTGAAATCGCAAGTAGCGTATTCTACTAGAAGGGTGGAAAAGGCTAGCGGATTCTGATACTTTGGAGCTATTTGCTAATAATGATAATCGTCGCAGGTATGTGATTCTTCCTATCCTCTTGAGCATGATATTTTAAAAGAATATATATATAGTACGGTGAGCGTACGTGTGTCAACTGAATGTAGTTTTACGACAATGTCTTTTGACTTAAGCCTGAATAATAAGAATCTTAAAGTATTTCAAGGGAATTAAGAATTGTTTTTGAAAGAAGAGTAATACTTGGTTTTAAAAGCTTAAGATTTATACTAGCTTTATGGGAAGTTAGGTATAACGACTTAAGAGAGATAAAAAGAATGGTTTATTGATTTTAGAAGTTAAGAGACTTAATCTTAAAAGATAAGAGACTTGACTTAATTAATTGGTATGAAAGTTGTTAAGAAGTGTGAAACCTCATTCATGAGTAATGAGTACTTGGTTTTTAAAGAATAATGTTTTACTGATTGTGGAATTGAGAATAAGTATCGAACGAACCACTGCAGCGTTAATAAAGGAAAATGTATTGACAAAAAAATAATTATATTAAAACCAGTAGAAACCTCCATCTGCATAGAAGCTAAGATGAGACAAAATGATATTACATTTCCTAGATCATAGATGCTTTAATAAGATTGATTATGAACAAGAATAACCTACTCTCATATAAGGCATATGTTTCTCAGATTGTTTTAAAAAGAGAATTATTTTATTGTAGTGATTAATACTATAAACTACGAAACCTTTCGAAAATGAGAAACTTGAGCATTTGAAAATTAGGCAAACTTGAACGTTTGGAAAATAATGTTGTTTACTTGATTTTAAAAGGAGAAGTGTTTAAAAAGGAAAGTATGGAAGTTGTTTTGGTTTATTTAAAAATGTTAGTCACTCTATTTTTATAATACGGGCATCGGGTGACCTTTGTAAAAGAAATGGATCTTTTAAAAAGAATTTAACGTTCGTAGTACTTTGGGGTTAAAACCTGGACTTTGGCATAAAATGAAAGTACCTTGAGTTGTGTGTAACTTGCATGTGTTTGCGTGTGATAGCCTTGTTGTGCAAGTGTTGTATCCTTATGTTACCGCGTCTCTCGATGGAGGGTCGATCATGTTATTCTTGATTGATGGACATACTGACACGATGGGTGGCCCACGGGTATGTTTCCATTAAGAGTATTATTTTGTTAATCGCTTTGGATATACTGACACGATGGGTGGCCCACGAGTATGCTTCCATTTCGATTGAGGTCTTGTTGTTTCCTTTTGGACATACTGACACGATGGGTGGCCCACGGGTATGGTTCCATTAGGATTGTTGTTCCATGGACTAGCTCTCCATGAGGTTTACTGATTCGGCCTTGGTATCTGGTGGTCGGCTCTCGTACTTGCCCCGTCTCGTGACTGATTCGGCCTTGGTATCTGGTAGTTAGCCCTCGCACTTGCCCCGTTCAGTTTAGTGGCGAAGTCTCGTGATACGGCCTTGGTATCTGGTAGTTAGCCCTCGTACTTGCCCCGGTCAGCTACGTGACACGGCTTTGGTATCTGGTAGTTGGCTTTCTTGCCCCGTGCTCCTTCCGTGGTTTGGATGTTGAGTGGCGAAGTCTCGATCTGGCTTTGGTATCCGTAGTTAGCCCTCGACTTGCCCCGGCGGCCACGTGACCGACTTTGGTATCGGTAGTTGGCTTTGTACTTGCCCGCATCGGCTTCGTGGTTTGGTTGCATAGGATTGTTAGTGCGGCTTGGTGTTATTATATCATGATCACGGCGGAGGAAGGTATTCCACGGGCATGATTGATGTTGTGGGCGTGAGACCCATAGTTATATTTGAGTGATGACTTTGAGGGCGTGAGTCCCTGACTTGACATGACTGCTTATTTATTGTGGACTGTAGTTTGGTTATCATACATGTCTCCTGCTTTTCCGACGAAACGTTTTACAAGACTCGCGTAGGGTAAATTCCGGCTATGTCATTTCTAATTTTTGCGGATTTTTCCGAGAGACGAAACATTTTGGACCAACGAGAGGCGACACATCACCCTCTCGTTGATGGGCGATGGGGCGCAATAGGGCGAATGGATGGGAATGGAGTTGGTAGGATATTTGTGTAGTGGATGGATAAGGACAGTTGGGAAAATCCTCACCCTACACTTGCCTTGCACTTGGCTTCATCTTGGCCATTGGTTGGCCATGGCTTGACCTATAAATACCCCCTTAAGATGAAGAGTTCTTCATCCACAAATCTTTCTCCAAGTCTTGAAAATCCTCCTCTCCCTTGTGAGCCTTTCGTCCAAGCCTTCTCCCACTTTGGTGAAGCTTAGCCGAAGCAACCTCTAGCCTAGCAGGAAACCTACCCCTCCCTTGGTAGAAATGTTGTCTTCCAAGTATAGTTACTATTCCTAAATACCCTAGCCCAAATCCCTTAGTACTTAGTAGAAGTTGTGAAGAACTTCTAAGGGTTCTTGGAGCTATCGGAGCGTACAAATTAGGAGCTAAACCTTGCTCAGGAGCGACTTTTAACTTGGATAATTTTTGGGCTTATCGAGGTAAATAAACTTATCCTTCTTTTGTAATTAGAGAATACATACTGTAGAAGTATAGGAATAAGTATAAAATACTTAGAAGGATATTAAAGAATAGAATTGAACTGTTATCACAGTAAGAAGGGTTTAAAAGAAGAATAATTGAACTATACTTACATAGGACTGTTTTCACAGTAGACTTGAGTAGCTTGGCGGGTAGGGAAGTGCTGCCCAATTTTCCGTAGAATAGAGAACCCTCTGCTTAGAACTGTTTACAGAATAGTCTAGACGTTGATAGACGTATTTGACTATTATAGGCTGATTCTCTGCGCGCGACATATTCGACTTGGCAGGTGGTTTTCGCCGAGAAGGTATGTGATTCTTCCTATACTCTTAAAGCATGATATTTTAAGATATATATATATAGTACGGTAGACGTACATGTGTTAACTGAATAATAATTACGGCAATGTCTTTTGACTTAAGCCTGAATAATAAGAATCTTGATGCATTTCAAAAGAATACTGAATCATTTTTAACAGAAGAGAAATATTTGGTTTTTAAACAAAAAGCTTAAGAGTTATACTAGCTTTATGGAAGTTAGGTATAACAACTTAAGAAAGATAAAAGGAACTGTTTACTTATTTGTTATAAAAACCTTGTATTGATTTACGCGTGTAGTAAGATTGTTGATAAATAGACATATTATGATGCTATGTGTGTTAGTGTCTTGTGATGTTGTGTAAGGGGGTCATTCTTGTTGTGCTTACGTCGCTAAACGGTAAGTCAGTTGTAATGTTATTATATCACCTACCCCCTTGACTTATTATACCGAGGGCTTGCCACGCTTTGATCGCGGTCTATACACTACGCGATCTGTAGCGACTATGCGAGTCGCGGGAGTTCCACGATTGATCATTCGGGTGTTTTAGCCCGACGCGAGATGCCTATGCGGTCTGTGTGACTATGCGTCTATTGAGACTATGCGGTGCGGGAGTCCGTGAGGTACCGGTCGGCTACCCGTCACGAGGAATACCTCATGCGGTACGTGTGTGACTATGCGGATCGCGGAGTCCGTGATTAGGCACGCGTATTGATACTATGGGCGCAGGCCTTGCCCGATCATTCGCGCCTAGAAAAGACACATTACAATTTACCTATTATTGTTCTTGTTTGTGATATAGCACTACGCAATTGAACCGATTGCAAATGGTTTTAAATACTTGATTTCATTAAAGTACTTTCCACGCTTTCACTTGGTACACGACATGCTTGACCTCATGGGCTTTGCGTTCATCCGCGGTAAGAGGCAAGGTGTGCTAGATCCACATCCTTAGGATCTCTTTGCGTTGGTGTCGTGAGCTCCATCTTCTCCGAGGCTAGACTTTTAGGTATGATCTCCCGTTGTAGATAGTTTTATATCGGGGTATGGCGGGTCTGTCACCATAGTTGTTTATTGTCACGACCGACCGGGGCGTGATCGTGCCTTACCCCGCACCCAGTAGACATACATCGAGTAATCAGGAACAAACACAACCATATGAGATAGCAGTATAAAACAATAATCTGTGAAAACTTGCCTTTGGCGTATATATAAATGACAACTTTTAACATGAATAGTTTAATCCTTTTACAAACCATGCCCACAGCGGTACTACTGGACCTCTAAGAATGATATGACAACAATGGCGGGACAGGCCCGCCAAACCCCAATGTAAACACTTACTACGATGGGACTACACCACCGATAAGCCTCCGAGAAACGGAGCTTCCCAAACGCTGAACCGTGACCACGAGCTAGGATCAACGGCGGTGTACCTCAACTGCGGCATTTAACGCAGCCCCGAGGAGGTCGATAACAGTACCGAGTATGTGAAACTAAAAATACCGCAAATGAAATCATAATAGTCTATAAAGCGGGAGACATGTATGATGACCAAACTACGATTTACAATAACTAAGCGATCATATCAAGTCGTGGACTCACGCCTCAAGTCATCACCAAAGAACATAACAGCTGGGTCTCACGCCCACAACATCAATCGTGCGTGGGACACATTCCTCACCGCCAGCTTATGATATAAAAGTTCCAAGGAACACACATGAACACCGAGTCCCGCGTGCCATAATAACACCGTGACGGTAAGTGCGAAGCATAGCCGTCTACTAACACCAGCGCACCAACAAGGTCATGAATCGTATCATAAGATCTGCTCTGAACCGTCACATGATCAAAGCCGCCACTTGCCCGCAGATCTAATGTCGCGCGTCTAGTCTGGAACTTCGCGACCGCGTAGGCCAATCTCATCGGCCGCATGGCGTCCCCGCATCGAGGTAGCTACTCCGGCATCGCCCGACTTCGCGATCCGCATAGCCACGCGACCGCATGCCCATAAAGGACGTACACTAACGGAACTCTCGTAGTTCCGCGCCCCGGGACTGCGTGAGGTATTCTCGAATCATAGGTCCATCGACCCTGAGTCTACCCCGCGTCGGAGGGCGACTTAACCGGAATCATCTCAAGAGATGAATGCCACAATACTATCATAACGACGATAGTTAATAAGCACAATCGAAACCCTTCACACAAACATCACAAGATACTAACACACGTAGCGTCCCAACACGTTTACTTATCAACGCAATCAAGAAAGTATTACAAGGCTATCACAAACCAATACAATCAAGTTGTTCACACAAGGTACCTTCTACTATATGATTAACAAAATCGGGTTTTATCCCCAAAGTACTTCATACATCAACTCTTTAAAAGATACGTTACTTTCACAATGTCACACAATACGTAGTATAAAATAGAGTGACTATCCTTTTAAAGTAAATCAATTACTTCTCTTTGTAAATCAAGTAACAACATTATTTTTCAAACGTCCAAGTTTGCCTAATTTCAAATGTTCACGTTTCTTATTTTTAGAAAGGTTTCGTAGTTCATAGTCTTATTCATTTAAGAATATAATTCTCTTTAAACAACTGAGAAACATAAGCCTTATATGTGAGTAGGATATTCTTGTTTATAACAATCTTATTACAATGAAACCATGATCTAGAAATATCATTTTGTCTCATCTTGGCTTCTATGCAGATGGAAGTTTCTACCGTTTTCATAATACTTAATTATTCAAAACATTTCCTTTATTAACGTTGCAGATGGTTTGTCGATACACATTCTGATTTCGAAATCGATAAAGCATTCTTAAGTATATACCTAACTTCCCATAAAGCTAGTATAACTCTTAAGTTTTCAAACACCAAGTATTACTTCTCCTTTCAAAATGATTCAAAATCTTTTGAAAAATACTTCAAGTTCTTTCTTATCATATAACAAGCGCTTATAGTTCAAATCGGTTACCTCTTAAAACCACATGTATTTTCTTACTAACATAAGTCGTTATAACCAACTTCCCATAAAGCCGTTATAACACTTTATGTTTTAAACCATTCAAACACATTTAGCACATGTATGCTCACCGTACTACATAGTTCACACATATCATGCTGTAGAGATAGGAAGAGGTTCGCATACCGCGGCGATTATCGACTAATAGCAAAATGCTCAGAGTACTCGCCGCGGCCACTCCTGCCAAGTAACGCGCCACACGTAGTACTTGACCTATAAGGCCCTGAGCGCTATTAACATTTAGGTCTCATCGTAGAACTTTCTACGAAATTTCGTGACCTCCCGCAACAACGTAAACCTCCTCTAACGAGGCCGGCTACCAAGCCAACCGGGGGTTATCATCTAACCCTAATCTGTACAATTCTACTCCACTTACTACTACACAAGTCTCATCAGAATACCCTATGTAATTACAGTCAAGACTATATATAGTATACTTCTACTATACAATCTAACAACATGTAATTTCCAATTACAATAGGACAAGATAATTACCTCGATAAGCCCATAATTATCCGAGTTTAAAGTCGATCCTGGGCAATCGTTTAGCTCCAACTCCGAGCGCTCGACCCGCTCTAAACCACCCTTGAAGTTCTAACTAACTTCTACACAAAACTCCAACGGACTATGGAGATTTTCCTAGGGTTTCGTTTTGTGACCGACGGAAGTATAATAGTATAACGGGCTTTTTGTAAGGTATAACCTTAGAATACTACAAGGTATATGGCTAAGGTAATTTGGGCATTATAACAATACTTTTGAGTATTTCTACCAAGAGTGGGTATTATAAGAAAACAAACTAGGCAGTGGGTACCCCACTACCACACCACAAAGGAGGGGGTGGCTACCCTCGGCCTACCCCACTGGGGAACTCTCGGCAGGGGCCTCACGGGAGGAAGGCTCTCAAGACTTAGGCATTTTGGATGAAGAAGTTCATCAAAGGAGAGGGTATTTATAGCACAAGGCCAACCGATGGCCAAGATCTGGCCAAGTGCCTAGCAAGTGTAGGGCCAAGATTCACCCAAGTGTCCTAGCCAACTTGCACACAAAATATCTACCAAAAATATCTCCCACTTGCCTCCCCAAAATCGCCCACGCGCCCACTTTGCCCACCAACGAGAGGTGCTGCCACGCCTCTGCGTTGGTCCAAAATGTTCCGCCTCTCGGAAAAATCCGCAAAATACTTAATGACATAGCCGGAAATTCCCTACGAAAGTCGTGAAAACGCTTTCGGAAAAACGACTCTAACCGTGTCACAGACAAACATATTTCGGCCAGCAAAGGTGCCACATGGGGTGACACGTGTCGCCCCGATTAGGCCCAAAATATTTCGTCTTAGAAAATATCCAAAACGCCAAAATCTCAAAATCAGCGGCCCCACAAAATCGTAAATTTCTCCCGTGGGCCCCACGTGACCATTTCCGAAAATAAAATTCCATAATTCTCTAATATTCCAGGAAGTCCGAATACCAAATCTGGGAATCCGATTCCCATTAACGAACCTTTTTCCTTCACAAAAACCGGAAACTTTTCCGTAGAAAATCACCTCTTTCTTCCTTTTCAATCTTTCTGCCGTATTCTCGCATCGCATCGCCCTGCATACATACCGGAACTACGGGTATAACATTCTTCCTTAGAAACATTCGTCCCAATGTTCCTTCTAAGTCTCAAAACAACGTGCGCCGAGATAGTCTTCACTACTATACTTACGAAACAATCCTCGCCATACCCGCCGCAAATACCGCGCAACACTTACATCTAAGTCCACGAGGAAACACCTCTACATCACCACAAATAATACTACTTTTGTCACTTTGTCGCGAGCCTTGCTCCGACGACCCAACAAACGATGCCGGCCGCGTGCGATCACCGTTGTTGTACACTCGATTCTTATCACATTTCGATCGCTTTAGTATCCAAAACTCGGGTTACTATCTCTAACGTGGTCATCGTTAACCGATCATTCTCGATGGATCTTGATACTTTCCAACATAACAATACGAAGATCGGACGTCCTTCCTCCTAGTCGGACGGCAAATGCTAACATATAGGCAACTCCGCCTATTCTTCACATGAACTCACAGGCCCAAGTAACTCGCTAAGTTCATACATTTCCAAAACTGGCCACACCGCCGGTGGTACTTTCAAGAAGACCGACCGACTCAACTTCTAGCGTCGTCGCGGATTATCCGCACAATTCTCAGCTGCGAACTTCTTCTAGACAAGCTTCACTATCCACATCTGCTGGAACAAGCACAACCAACTATTCAACCCCGCCAACATCGAACCAATCGACCGCAACTTGCATTTCGCTTCTACAAGGCGCCGCAAGACGACGTCCGAACACCGAAATGGTAGCTTAAACACTTCTAACCGGAGACAACGATCTCACGCTACCTCAAATCAAAACACCGCCCGGTGGCGAATGCGATACGAGACTCACTGAGTTCCTAGCCCCGCTGGTACAAACTCCCGAAGAGAAACAGCCGCACAGGCTCCACTGTCTCATAAGGTGAAGGTAGGCACCGTGCAACCTCACAACCTTTCAGATAACATCAACACGCCCAGGAACGACTTTCGGCAAGAACACGATGGTCGCCCCGTCGGCGGACCAGCGTCGAACGCATCCACGAACTTCGCGGTGGCTAACTAAACATGGGCCTAACACCTCATGACCCTAACACAAAGAGGACCACCACAAATCGACCCCACCAAACTACTGCGGGTTGACCCAAGACGTAGCCTCAACGACGACCGTGGCGCAAAATACCATCTCCCCAAGGAACAATCTTACTAAACACGTTACGAAAACACGCGGTCTTCTTAGCTCGACTACGCTTCCTTCAAATCACGCTACTCGGGACTTATCCCACGAACATAGCTCACGTACTATGCACTCCTATAAGGGTCAAACATAACACTACACCTTTCTCGAGATGGCCTTACCTCTAAGGTCTTTACGTATAACACTCTAAGGCTCACACCTTCTCTATCCCCAAAATCTTACTCGTTAACCCACCGTGATTCTAATCACAACTAACACACCGCTATCGTAACATAGCACTTAAGGTATACTCACCTTGAAAGTTACCAGAAGGACGCCTTCACGCCTCGCCCTCTTCCTCGCCCTTGGTTAACCCACAATCTCGTTTTCGACGCTGCATATAAGCTCCGCATACGTGCCATGCTCAAGCCCAATGAAGAATTACTCTTGCACAACCTCTCTTAGGTAGTCATCAAGACTCGTGGTACATCGGATAACCTCCGTAGCCAAATCTATAGCTAGTAATGTGGTCGCTCTTTGAAATCTATATTCACTGTTCTGGCCGTGGAATCGAAGGTTCAAATATCGTGGACGCAGAGGAACCGCCACATCGTGCTAAACTCTCCGGGCTAGTGACGCCGCAGAAATCCCGAATGAAGCACTACCCTAGGTAATGATTGGGCACTGTGCCTCGCCACCCTCCAACTCTACTCATGACTCGCCGGTTTGCCCTCCTGAGCTCGTTGCCTCACGCGGAGCATAATGATAAGGAAAAGATTTCGCCGAGGGTTCAACTTACAACACAACTCTAAGGCACGATCTCAGTGAGAAGAATAGAAACCAATCCTAAATATCCTATAGCCTCACGATTATTGATGTGGTGCATAACACACCGATAATCAAGACTCATCGAATACTGTTCGTAGACACTTTAGAGGATTAAGCGCTCACGATACCACTTTTGTCACGACCGAACCGGCGTGGATCTGCCTACCGGGCACCCAAGTAGACATACATCGAGTGTCACTGAACAAACACAACCATACGAGATAATGTATATAAAACAATAATGCTGTGAAAACTTGCTTTCGGCGTATATATAAATGACAACTTTTAACATGACGCAGTTTAATCCTTTTACAAACCATGCCCACAACAAGATTACTGCACTCTCTAAGAATGATATGACAACAATGGCGATGGGCCCCGCCAAACCCCTGAATGTAAACACTTACTACGCATGGGACTACACCACCGATAAGCCTCGGAGAAACGGAGCTTCCCAATGACGCTGACCACGAGAGCTAGGATCGGCGATCGGTGTACCTCAACTGCGGCATGAACGCAGCCCTGCGAGGTCGATAACAGTACGGTATGTGAAACTAAAAATATCGCAAATGAAATCATAATAGTCTATAAAGCGAGACATGTATGATGACCAAACTACGATTTTACAATAACTAGCGATATATCAAGTCGTGACTCACGCCTCAAGTCATCACCAAAGAACATAATGGGTCTCACGCCTAACATCAATCGTGCGTGGGACACATTCTCATCACGGCTTAGCTTTATGATATAAAGTTCAAGGAACACACATGAACACGAGTCCCACCTGCCATAATAACACCGTGACGGTAAATGCGAAGGCATAGCCGTACTAACACCTACAGCACCAACAAGGTCATGAATCAGATCATAAGATCTGTCTGCACTGGCCACATGATCAAAGCGGCCACTTGCCCGCGGATCTAATGCGCGTCTAGTCCTCGAACTTCCCGCACTCGCATAGGCCAATCTCATCGCCCGCGTAGGCATCCCCGCATCGAGGTAGCTACTCCGGCATCGCCCCGACTTCGATCGCGTAGCCCGGACCGCGTGCCCGTAAAGGGCGACACTAACTCCGAACTCGTAGTTCGCGATAGCCCCGGGACTGCGTAGGTATTCTCGAATCATAGTCCATCGACCACTTTGAAGTCTACCGCGTCGGAGGGCAGCAACCCGGAATCATCTCAAGAGATGAATGCCACAATACTATCATAACGACCGATAGTTAATAAGCGCAATCGAAACCCTTCACACAAACATCACAAGATACTAACACACGTAGCGTCCCAACACGTTTACTTATCAACGCAATCAAGAAAGTATTACAAGGCTATCACAAACCAATACAATCAAGTTGTTCACACAAGGTACCTTCTACTATATGATTAACAAAATCGGGTTTTTATCCCCAAAGTACTTCATACATCAACTCTTTAAAAGATACGTTATTTACAATGTCACACAATACGTAGTATAAAATAGAGTGACTATCCTTTTAAAGTAAATCAATTACTTCTCTTTGTAAAATCAAGTAACAACATTATTTTTCAAACGTCCAAGTTTGCCTAATTTCAAATGTTCACGTTTCTTATTTTTAGAAAGGTTTCGTAGTTCATAGTCTTATTCATTTAAGAATATAATTCTCTTTTAAACAATCTGAGAAACATAAGCCTTATATGTGAGTAGGATATTCTTGTTTATAACAATCTTATTACAGCAGCCATGATCTAGGAAATATCATTTTGTCTCATCTTAGCTTACATGCGGATGGAAGTTTCTCTGGTTTTCATAATACTTAATTATTCAAAACATTTTTATTAACGCCAAGTGGTTTGTCGATACACATTCTGATTTCCGAAATCAGTAAAGCATTCTTAAGCCGTTATACCTAACTTCCCATAAAGCTAGTATAACTCTTAAGTTTTCAAACACCAAGTATTACTTCTCCTTTCAAAATGATTCAAAAATCTTTTGAAAATACTTCAAGTTCTTTCTTATCATATAACAAGCCAGTTATAGTTCAAACTGATTTACCTCTTAAAAACCACATGTATTTTTCTTACTAACATAAAGTCGTTATAACCAACTTCCCATAAAGCCGTTATAACACTTTATGTTTTAAACCATTCAAACACATTTAGCACACGACGCCTACCGTACTACATAGTTCACACATATCATGCTAGAGAGATAGGAAGAGGTTCACATACCTGCGACGATTATCGACTAATAGCAAAATGCTCAGAGTACCTGCCGCCGGCTACTCCTTAAGCCAAGTAGAACGCGCCACACGTGTACTTCAACCTATAAGGCCACAGCGCTTATTAACATTTAGTCTCATCGTAGAACTTTCTACGAAATTTCGGCGACTCCCCATGACAAATGAAACCTCTCCTCTAACGAGGCCTGGCTGAGCCAACCGGGGTTATACATCTAACCCTATGGGTACAATTCTACTCCACTGCTACTACACAAGTCTCTTGTAATACAATCCATGTAATTACTGATTCGATTATATATAGTATACTTCTACTATACATCTAACAACATGTAATTTCCAATTACAATGAGACAAGATAATTACCTCGATAAGCCCGTAATTATCCGAGTTTAAAGTCGATCCTGGGCAATCGTTTAGCTCGACTCCAGCGCTCCAACCCGGCTCTAAACCACCCTTAGAAGTTCTAACCAACTTCTACACAAAACTCCAACCCACTATGGAGATTTTCCTGTGGTTTCGGTTTGTGGTAGTGGGAAGTATAATAGTATAACTGGCTTTTGTAAAGGTATAACCTTAGAATACTACAAGGTATATGGCTAAGGTAATTTGGGCATTATAACAATACTTTTGAGAGTATTTCTACCAAGAGTGGGTATTATAAGAAAACAAACCAGGCTGGGGTACCCATGGCCACACCACAAGGAGGGGGTGGCTACCCTCGGCCTACCCACTGGGGAACTCTCGGCCAGGGCCTCACGGTGCGGAGGGGAAGGCTCTCAAGACTTAGGCATTTTGGATGAAGAAGTTCATCAAAGGAGAGGGTATTTATAGCACAAGCCGAGGCCAACCAATGGCCAAGATCTAGCCAAGTGCCTAGCAAGTGTAGGGCCAAGATTCACCCAAGTGTCCTAGCCAACTTGCACACAAAATATCTACCAAAATATCTCCCACTTGCCTCCCCAAAATCGTCCACGCCCACTTGCCCACCAATGAGAGGTGCCAAGTCGCCGCTCTCGTTGGTCCAAAATGTTCCGCCTCTCGGGAAAAATCCGCAAAAATACTTAATGACATAGCCGAAATTCCCTACTAAAGGTGTGAAAGCGTTTAGTGAAACGACTCTAACCAAATTGTTGTGAAACATATTTTCGACCCAAGGTGCCATGGGGTGACACGTGTCGCCCGATTCGCCCAAAATATTTCGTCTTCGAAAATATCCAAACGGCCAAAATCTCAAAATCAGCGGGCCATTAAAGTAGAATTTCTCGTGATTGGCCCCACGTGACCATTTTCAAAATAAAATTCCATAATTCTCTAATATTCCTACATGTAATAGTCCTAGATTAAGTACCAGTAACGCCACATACCTCAACAAGAGCTTTAAACACAGGCCATACACACGAGAGTCAAAAGAGGTTGCCAGCAAAAGAAATATAAATCGTAGAAGAAAATAAACAAACGACGCTACATACCAAGGTAACAATCCAAGGCAGAAAAAGAATCGACTACAATTACCGGAGGCTGATATTACGTGTCCTCTTTCCTCGTTTGATCGTTATAAATCTTGAAAACGAGACCAAGCAAAAAGACATATTTCCCACAGTTAACGCCTTCGCTCTCACGCTAGCGCAAAATCATCACCCCAAGCAACTACACATGTACCAATTTATCACTCGCTACTCGCTCACTATTCGTAAATCCAGTATCTTATCTCAAATCAATTTACAAAATAAATCCGTCGTACTGATTACTAACTATATCCAACAAATAGTCTATCATTACTCCTGATTACTAAAAACCTAAACATTTCATATCATCGCAATTTCCTTTCTAATTCCAAATAATTCCATAATTCACCTAACATAAACACATGGATAAATCCTAAAACATCTAGAATTTTCTTCGCCCAACGTTCGCATTATCACACTACATCGCCAAATTATACTTGAATATTCAACCTATTTACCGCATACCAATTCTCTCAACGGTCGCACTCCAAAGATAAGCAATATCTTCCTCAGATATTTGGTCAAAGATTTTACCCGCTTTCTACATTTCCCAAAGAGCGTCTTCCTTACGTCTATTCTACATTATAATCTCCCACTCTCTTCTTTACTAGCTGATCTCTCACGGCCTCACGATCACATTCGCCTAGTATTTACAACGAGCCCTACGCACTCAAGTATACCACTCGGAATCTACATTCCACCGACTAAATACACTACGCGTTCGCCTAAATACACTCGCTATCGTAAATCTCTGCCTCAATCATCGATCTTACTAATTCCGTTATCCACTTCCATCTCCCACGGAATTCCTCCTCGATTCTTCCTCAATACATTCAAGATAACTAAAGTCTCACGAAATCGACCACACATCTAAGGTCTCAACGTAATCTAAGGTTCTAAGGTATCCACGTTTTCCATCGTCAAATTAACACAACGCTTTTCCTAATTTCACACCTACTGACAATGACTCATAACATACTCAGAAACTCTTAACACTCGCATCTATATCCGCATACCCCGCATGACGTATATCAACTCTGCCTAACATCACCAATCGACCGCCAACTCCTATCTACATCTAACCACGCCTGACAACTCTCAAATCGCATCTGCCGATACAATAAATCATCTTCACGTCTATTACACTTATAACGAGTGTATCTATCTCATCTCTACCTGATCATCAGACAACCCCATACCTAGCAACCCAATCCCTCAATTCCTCTCTGACCATCCCCTGTCAACCGCTACCCAGATATAAAAAACTCCATGGCAAAGTTCCTCTTCCCTCACACTCCTATACCTCTCATCAACACTCCCGTACAATTCATATATCTACTAAATCACATGGTCATCGACTCACCAACGCCCGTCTCAAGTACATCCATAATCGGCGAACAACTATCCCAAACCTTAGCTCTCGTCTCGTCGCACGTGAAATCTCGCTTCTGCTCACCGCTAAGCCAACCGGCCATCATCAACTCGCTCTTGCTACCTCGCCTACAGAAACCTCCCTCCTCGTAATTCGCTCTTGCCGCAAGCTTCGCTTCATTTTCAGTACACTAACTGCTTCGAGGAGTCCAACTATAACACAACTTCTAAGGCACGATCTCAGAGTGAGAAGAATGGAAACCAATCCTAAATGTCCTCCGGCAGCCTCTCATTATAGATGCAGCACAACACACCGATAATCAAGACTCTACTTGACACACTCAGAGACACTTTCCGAGGAATAACCGCTCATACCACTTTTTGTCACGACTCGACTGCCCGCGATGCTCCTACCCTGCACCCTAGTGATACAACAACATCGTAGAAAATCAAAATAAAACTAAAACACGACAAGCATAAAGTATGAAACAGCAACTAAAATCAGAACGACCCGCCCGGGTTCAAGCATCGGTGCCTTACCCCGCACCCTAGCGATACATACATCGAGAAAATCAGCTTAACATACAAATACGAGTCATTATACAAGAGATATAATAAATAAACAGCAATCCAAAACGTTGCCTTCAGATATACATAAAACTCCGAACAGCTTTAACTTTTACAACCCCGCCTACAACAAGACATGCACTCTAAGATATACACGACTATGACGGACAGTGGCTCGCCATACCCCGAATGTACAAGAACCTACAACTCAGTGGAACACCTACTAAAGATAAGCCTCCGAGAAACGGAGCTTCAAATGCGCCGAATCAGGATCCTATGAGCGAGGATCCACGCATCGATGTACTTACTCATGCAGATTTAACGCAGCTTTCGGGCGAGGTCAAGATAACAGTACCAAGTATGTGAAACTGCATAACATCAGAATGAAATCATACTAGTCTATATAAAGCAGAGACATGATGATAACCAAACTACGCTTCACCACATAAAATACCATCACTCCAATATAACTACGGTCTCACGCCCACAACATCAATCAGTTCGCATTACGCCGCATGCCCTAATACAGACGGCAGATACGTCCACGATGCAACCATAATACCAATGTCCCACGCCACATGCCCCTGAATTCCAGATCGTGTAGACATGTCCATGTGGACTCAACAACAAGACAAAGAATCCAAATGAAGATACCCGCGCTTACGATCGTGGTCGATGTCCAAAGGAAACAATAAGACAACTTTCCAACGGACGATACCCGCCAAGGCCACGATCGGTCGCGATGTCCAAAAGGAAATCACAAGGCGATAATCGAATGGAACATACCCGCGGCGCCACGATCGCGCCAAGATATCCAGAGCGATTAACCACAAGACCTTAACTAAAATGGAAGCATACCCGCGCGCCACGATCGTGTCGATGTCCAAAGCGACAACGATAATAATATTTATCAGAACGCATCTGAATTTCTCCGCCACCACGCAAGACATCCAAGTAAGTTCTCAACTACCAACCGACTCTATCGAGACGCGTAACACGTAAACACAACGCTTGTACAATAAAGGCTATCATCACAAGCATAGGCAAGTTTCACAACAACAAGCATAGGCAAGTTTCACAACAACAAGCATAAAAAGTTTCACACAACCCAAAGTACTTTCATTTTACGCCAAAGTCCGGTTTTTAACCCCAAAGTACTACATACGTAAGTTCTTTAAAAGAGATCCATTATCGTTATAAAAGTCACCCGATATTCGTAGTATTAGAATGACCAACCCACCTTCTTTTTTCAAAATCAAGTAACAACATTCTTTTCCTAAGTTCCAGCTTGCCTAGTTTCAATTACTCAAGCTTCTCATTTTCAAATGGTTTCATAGTTCCCAAACTTAATCACTTGATTCCTTTTAGAACAATCGAGTAACATATGTCATATACGCGAGTAG
The DNA here is from genome assembly GCA_029844215.1 of Przewalskia tangutica. Taxonomy (NCBI): domain Eukaryota; kingdom Viridiplantae; phylum Streptophyta; class Magnoliopsida; order Solanales; family Solanaceae; genus Przewalskia; species Przewalskia tangutica. The sequence continues at coordinate 188,485 of JAQGDG010000085.1, forward strand.
TTTATTCTTGTTTATAACGATCTTATTACAGAAATGCATGATCTAGAAAAATGTAATATCATTTTGTCTTATCTTAGCTTCTCATGCAGATTGAGGTTTCTACCGGTTTTAATACAAATACATCATTATTCAATACATTTTCCTTTATTAACGCCGCAGCCGTCCTGCCGATACACATTCTCGATTCCCAAATCGTGAAACATTATCCCTTTAAAACCAAGTACTCATTACTCACGAATGAGGTTTCACACAAACATCCACATTAAAACAAATAAGTTAAGTCTCTTATCTTATAAGATCAAGTCTCTTAACTTCTAACATCAAGAAACCATTTTCATTTACATAAGGTCGTTATAACTAACTTCCCATAAAGCCATTATAACACCCTATGTTTTAAACCAACCAAATCACTTAGCACACGTACGCTCACCGCACTACATAGTTCACAACAATCATGCTAGAAAAGATAGGAAGAGGTTCACATACCGCGACGATTATCGATAATAAGCAAAAAGCTCCAAGTACTACAACCTTGCTAGCCCTTTCCACTCCTCGAGAATACGCCACTCTTAGTACTTTCACCTATAAAGGTCACAAACGCCTATTAACCCCAAAACACAAGTTCTATCTTTCTACGTAAAATTGAAGACCTCCCCGCAACAACAGAATCTCTCCTCTATCGAGGCCGCCACCAAGCCAACTGGTGTGGGTTTACACGCCATCTGACGTACAATTCTACTCAAGAATACTACACAAGTCTACCGCACATACACCCTATGTAAATACAATTCAGCTTCTTTATTCTTCTCGTGCTTAAGTCAAAAGACATCGAATACTAAGTAGTTCCATATATAGTATACAACAACTATATAGTCAACTAAAACATGTAATTTCCAATTACAATGAGGGACAAGATAATTACCTCGATAAGCCCAAAATTATCCGAGTTTAACGTCGCTTCCCGAGCAAGGTTTAGCTCCACCCGCGCCCAAACCACTCCAAACAACCCTTAGAAGTTCTAACCAACTTCTACTCACATACTTCAACCAACTATGAAGATTTCCTTAGTGGTTTCGCTTGAGACTAAAGGACAAAAGGTAGTATTTCCGACTCTACGAAAGAGGTATCTTTGGAATACTACAAGGTACAATGCTAAGGTATTTTGGGCATTATAACAATACTAGTGAGTATTTCTATACCACAACAAGGGTATTATACGAAACAACTAGGCAGTGGGTACCCCACTGCCAGACCTCACAAGGGAGTGGAGACCCCACGCCAAAGGCCACTTTCATGGGGAGAGGAGCTCTGACGAGAGTCAACAAGAGGGAGGGGAGGGTTCTCAAGACTTAGGCAAGAGTGAAAGAAGTCTTCAAAGAGAGTGGTATTTATAGCAAAACCAAAAGCCAACCAACGGCCAAGATCAAGCCATGTGCAAGGCAAGTGTAAGGCCAAGATCAAGCCAAGTGCACCCACAAAACACTCCACAAAACACTCCACAAAACAAGCCACAAAGTGCACAAAGAGGAGCCAATCGCCAAGTGCCAAGCCTCCTCTTTGCCGCCCAACGAGGTGACAGTCACCTCCCGCTGGTCCAAAATGTTCCGCCGCCTAAAAATCCGCAAAATACTAAACGACATAGCCGAATTTTCCCAACGTAAGTCGTGGAAACGCTTCGCCGAAACGACTTAATCTAGGCACTGCGCTCAAATTTCGAATCCAATGCCTATCCTAAGGCTCACCAGACGACGCCCATACGCATATTACCGAAAAACGGGTATAACATTCTCCCTCCTTAGAAACATTCATTCCGAATGTTCCTTCTCAAGTCGAATAACGATAAAGTTCCTCTAACAAGTTGCCAATGCCACAATTTGGCCACGAAATAACATACGCCCTCTTCTTTCCTTACTCGCCGCGCTCTTCTCGAACGCTTGAACTCTCCCAAGACGCACTATACTTCCGCCATTACTTCCGCTCTCGAAATCTCCGAGTCACTACTCCAAACTTGGTCATCTTACTAACTCAAACTTCCTAAGGCCATTCCCGCCTTTACGAACCGCTTCGTCAAACGCGCCCACGAACTCATACGATGATCATACAAACTGGGCCTAGCATCCTCGTGACTTACCACCGGCGGGACCACCCAGAACTGACCCCACCCCAAACCGGGTTACGTCGACCCGCAACGGTCCTCAACCCGACTCCCAACCGCTAAACTCTGTTCCCGATCCGAACAATCTTACTAATTCACATCATGAAAGCTACCACTTCCATCTCACACTACCCACGGACTTATCACACAAATAAATCCCACGATACTACTACTCCGATAAGTGGTCAAAAATAAATCTTTAACTCAAGACGACCTTACCCTAAGGTCTCGGCCGTGACATAGTCTAAGGTTCACACTTACCATGCCTCCATACGATCCTTCCAACTAACCATGCATTCTAACTCACACATATCACAATGCTATCCGCATAGCACACAATAACGAGATCATCATAACAAGCATACCAAAACTCTAGAGGGTTAAGGATATACCTGGCTACCGCCCACTTAATCATAGGCTCACTGGCAGGCGCATACAGTAGGCGTGATTAACCACCACGCATCCTCGGCCGAGTCAGAACATCCGCGCTCTTGATAGACAGCTCGCAAATGGCCCTCGCTGGCCGCATGCAAACAAACTCCCAATCTAGCACGACACTTCCAAAATGGAGTCTACCACAATGGTCACAACGAGGTAGGTGGCTTCACCGTTAACACCCCGCTCACCAAAATCTGAACCTCGAGCCCCGACCGCTTCCCCAAGACGCGGAGGACCACTGCACTGGGGTATATAACTAGCTCACACGAGGCGGTCCGCCTCGAAGCCACCAGCGACCCCGCCGCCCGGCCCTCTTCTCGCCGATCCAGTCATTCCGCCGACCCTCCGTGCCTCACATCCTAGCGCACGAGCTCGCATGCGGCAATGTCCATGCCCTACCAAGAGAAACACCCGCACAAGACTCACCATATAATCATCTAGCCCTGACGAGCGATGCACTCCTATCCTCCATATCCGCAACTAGCGCAGGACATATCGAGCCAAAGAATCAACTCGACATTGTACTCCCGACAGCCTCTCTCTGCCTCAAGAATAAAAATTTACCGCGCCCTCCTCATCCGCGAGGCAAGGCGCGAGGAAAGCCCCAAAACTCATCCCATACCGCTGACGTGCATGCTCTCCCGAAAGCTCCCATGAATCAAACCAATCGATCGCGTATCACGCAATTGACGCGAACCAAAGGTCACGCACTGCCTCAAGCCTCGATCACCCGCACGATCCACAGAATCGCTGGATGAACTCCGCGATCATCCTCGTGCCTCACCCGTGAAACTCGCGGCTACAACTCGTAAAGTCCCGTAGCCTCAAACTATCTCGCCAAGTAACCATCGGTGCATCGAATCGAATCGCCAGATCCAAATTTATCTCATATTCGCCACGACTCGCCAAGAATCGCTATCTCTTGTAACTCCATCTCCTCCGCCTGCATCGCGGATCGAGGCTCGTGTATCGCGTCTCAGCAGCCATTGCCGCGCCTAACCTTCGCTGGCTGGGCGGCGCTACGTAACCCGCCGCTCAAGCACAACCTCGTATCGCTCGCTCGCGCTCGCACTCTCAGATCTCACTAGCAAGACTCGGCCGCTTTGCCCTTCTCGCTCGCTTCGCGCGAGGCATAATCGTAAAACGAGATACGCTGCAGGGTCCAACTTACAACACAAATCTAAGGCACGATCTCGTAATGGTAAGAATGGAAACTAATCCTAAATGTCTCAGCAATTCTCCTGATTATAGATGTGGTGCACAACACATCGATAATCAAGACTTACTAGACACGGCTCAGACACTTTCCGAGGATTAATCGCTTCGATACCACTTTTGTAACGACTCGCCCGGCCCAAGCATCGTGCCTTACCCGGCACCCTAATGATACATACATCGTAGAAAATCAGCGAACATACAACATGAGTCATTATACAAGAGATATAATAAATAAACAAAGCAACCAAAACGTTGCCTTCAAGATATACATAAAACCCGAATAGCTTTAATCCTTTTACAACCCCGCCCACAACAAGATTTCATGCACTTAAGATATAACGACTACGACGATAGTGGCCTCGCCATACCCCGAATGTACAAGAACCTACAACTCAGTGGAACACCTACTAAAGATAAGCCTCCTGAGAAACGAGCTTCAAATGCTACGAATCGTGATCCTATGAGCGAGATCCACGATCGATGCACTCTACCGCAGATGAACGCACCCCAAGGAGGTCAAGACAACAGTACCAAGTACGTGAAACTGCATAACATCAGAATGAAATCATACTAGTCTATATAAAGCAGAGACATGTATGATAACCAAACTACGCTCACCACATAAAATACCATCACTCCAATATAACTACGGGTCTCACGCCCACAACATCAATCAGTTCGCATTATGGCCGCATGCCCCTAATATCGTGATCGGTGTAGACATGTCCACGATGCAACCATAATACCAATGTCCCATGGCCACATGCCCCTGGACCAGATCGGTGTAGACATGTCCACGTGACTCAACAACAAGACAAAGAATCCAAATGGAAGATACCCGCGCGCTTACGATCGTGTCGTGATGTCCAAAGGAAAACAATAAGACAACTTTCCAAATGGACGATACCCGCGCGCCACGATCGTGTCAAGATGTCCAAAAGGAAATCACAAGGCGATAATCGAAATGGAAACATACCCGCAGCGCCACGATCGCGGTCGAGATATCCAGAGCGACAACCACAAGACCTTAACTAAAATGGAAGATACCCGCGCCACGATCGTGGTCGCATGTCCAAAGCGATTAACGACAATAATACTATCAACAGAACGCATCTGCGGAATTTCTCCGCCACCGCCAAGACATCCAAGTAAGTTCTCAACTACCAACCGACTTCTATCGAGACGCCAGAATACGTAAACACAACGCTTGTACAATAAAGGCTATCATCACAAGCATAGGCAAGTTTCACAACAACAAGCATAGGCAAGTTTCACAACAACAAGCATAGGCAAGTTTCACACAACTCAAAGTACTTTCATTTTATGCCAAAGTCCGGGTTTTTAACCCCAAAGTACTACATACGTTAAGTTCTTTTAAAAGAGATCCATTACTGTTATAAAAGTCACCCGATACCCGTAGTATTAGAATGACCAACCCACCTTCTTTTTTTCAAAATCAAGTAACAACATTCTTTTCCTAAGTTCCAGTTTGCCTAGTTTCAATTACTCAAGCTTCTCATTTTCAAATGGTTTCATAGTTCCCAAACTTAATCACTGATTCCTTTTAGAACAATCGAGTAACATATGTCATATACGCGAGTAGTTTATTCTTGCTTATAACGATCTTATTACAAAGAATGCATGATCTAGAAAATGTAATATCATTTTGTCTTATCTTAGCTTCTACGCAGATGAGGTTTCTACCGGTTTTAATACAACACATCATTATTCAATACATTTTCCTTTATTAACGCCGCAGTTGGTCCTGTCGATACACATTCTCGATTCCCAAATCAAGAAACATTATCCCTTTAAAAACCAAGTACTCATTACTCACGAACGAGGTTTCACACAAACATCCACATTAAAACAAATAAGTTAAGTCTCTTATCTTATAAGATCAAGTCTCTTAACTTCTAACATCAAGAAACCATTTTCACTTACATAAGGTCGTTATAACTAACTTCCCATAAAGCTATTATAACACCCTATGTTTTAAACCAACCAAATCACTTAGCACATGACGCCTACTGCACTACATAGTTCACAACAATCATGCTAGAAAAGATAGAAGAGGTTCACATACCTCGCGACGATTATCGCATAATAAGCAAAAAGCTCCAAGTACTACAACCTTGCTAGCCCTTTCCACTCCTCGAGAATACGCTACTCTTAGTACTTTCACCTATAAAGGTCACAAACGCCTATTAACCCCAAAACACAAGTTCTATCTTTCTACGTAAAATTCAAAGACTTCCCCGCAACAACAGAAATCTCCTCCTCTATCGAGGCCGCTACCAAGCCAACCAGTGGGGTTTACACGCCTACCCTGACGTACAATCTCTACTCAAGAATACTACACAAGTCTACCGCAATACATTCCATGTAAACACAGCTCACGCTTTATTCTTCAGCTTAAGTCAAAAGACATCGCCGAATACTAAGTAGTTCCATATATAGTATACAACAACTATATAGTCAACTAAAACATGTAATTTCCAATTACAATAGAGGACAAGATAATTACCTCGATAAGCCCAAAATTATCCGAGTTTAATGTCGCTTCCCGAGCAAGGTTTAGCTCCAATCGCGCCCAAACCACTCCAAACAACCCTTAGAAGTTCTAACCAACTTCTACTCACATACTTCAACCAACTACGAAGATTTCCTTGGTTTCTGGCTTGAGACTAAAGGACAAAAGGTAGTATTTCCTGACTCTACGAAAGAGGTATCTTTGGAATACTACAAGGTACAAGGCTAAGGTATTTTGGGCATTATAACAATACTAGGAGTATTTCTATACCACAACAAGGGTATTATACGAAACAACTAGCAGTGGGGTACCCTACGCTAGACCTCACATGAGTGGAGACCTCACGCCAAAGGCCACTTTCAAGGGAGATGAGCTCTGACGAGTCAACAAGAGGGAGGAGGGGTTCTCAAGACTTAGGCAAGTGAAGAGGGATGAAGAAGTCTTCAAAGAGAGGGGTATTTATAGCAAAACCAAAGCCAACCAACGGCCAAGATCAAGCCACGTGCAAGGCAAGTGTGCCAAGATCAAGCCAAGTGCACCCACAAAACACTCCACAAAACACTCCACAAAACAAGCCACAAAGCAAGGCACAAAAGAGGAGCCAATCGCCAAGGCCAAGCCTCCTCTTTGTCCCAACGAGGTGACAAGGTCACCTCCCGCTGGTCCAAAAATGTTCCACACCGGAAAATCCGCAAAATACTAAACGACATAGCCGGAATTTTCCCAACGTAAGTCGTGGAAACGCTTCGCCGTAAAAACGACTTAATCGCACTGTGCCCAAATTTCAATCCAATGCCTATCCTAAGGCTCAATTCCAGACGCACGCCCATACGCATACTGAAAACGGTATAACAAAAACGGTCACCTTCCAGAATATATACATATATATATCAAACCAACCGCTAAATAAACTTTTACAAACCCCGCCACAACAAGATTGCTGCACTCTAAGAATGTAACTATAACTATGATGACAGGCCCCGCCATACCCCAATGTACAAGTAACTACACCGACAGTGGACTATACCAAAGATAAGCCTCCGAGAAACGGAGCTTCCTAAAACGCCAATCGTGATCCTATGAGCGAGGATCCACAACCGATGTACTTACCGCAGATTTAACGCAGCCTCATGAGGTCACATAACAGTACAAAGTAAGTGAAATCAGAAATACTATAAATGAAATCATAATATTCTATATAAAGCTGAAGACATGTATGATAACCAAACTACAGTCCATAATATATAAACAAATATGTCAAGTCGTGACTCACGCCTCAAAGTCATTACTCAAGTATAACAACGGGTCTCACGCCCACAACATCAATCATGCCCGCGAATACCTTCCTCACCGCCATAGCCTATGATATAATCACACCAAGAGGTACACACGAACACTAGGTCCCACCGTGTCATAACAACCGCATTAACAATACTATACAACCAAACCACGGTCGACACGGCAAGTACGAAGCCAACTACCGATACCAAGCTCGCACCACGCACTGGCCGCAAGTACGGTTGCTAACTACCAGATACCAAGCGTCAGATCACGACTTCGCCACTACACCGAACGGGCAAGTGCGATAACTACTGTGTACTAAGGCCGAATCACCACGCAGACGGCAAGTACGAAAGCCAACCACCGTGATACCAAGGCCGACCAAGAAACCTCACGAGAGCTAGTCCATGGAACAACAATCCCAATGGAACATACCCGGCCACCCATCGCCAAGATGTCCAAAAGGAAATAACAAGATAACAATCGAACGGAAGCATACTCGGCCACCCATCGTGTCAAAGATGTCCAAGACAATAACAAGATAACACTCCTAACGGAAGCATACCCGGCCACCCATCGTGTCGATGTCCAAAAGGAAGTAACAAGATAACAATCAAAGTGGAAACATACCCGTGGGCCACCCATCGTGTCAGTATGTCCATCAATCAAGAATAACATGACCGACCCTCCATCGAGAGACGTGGTAACATAAGAATACAACACTTGCACAACAAGGCTATCACACGCAAACATAGGCACGCTACACACAACTCAAGGTACTTTCAATTTTATGACAAATCCAGGTTTTAATCCCCAAAGTACTACGTACGTTAAATTCTTTTTAGAAGATCCATTTCTTTTACAAAAGTCACCCGATACCCGTAGTATCAAAATAAAGTGACTAACATTTTAATTAAACCAAAACAACTTCCAGACTTTCCTTTTTAAACCAAATTAAGACAATACCATGCCTTCTTTTTAGACCAAAACACTTCTCCTTTAAAGTCAAGTTACCATTTTAAAACCAATGATAAAAACCATTCCTTTGTTTTCATAAAGTCGTTATAACTAACTTCCCATAAAGCTGTTATAACACTTTATGTTCTAAACCAAAAATTCTTTAATTCCACAAGTCTCTTTACATTTAAAACAACAACAAGTATTCTTTTAAAACTCAAATAACTTACTCTTTTCAAAACACGTAACCTATACTTAAAATCAAGTTACTTCTCTTTTTCCGAAAACAAGTCGTTATAAGTCAAGTCTCTTATCTTTCAAGATCAAGTCTCTTAACTTTCAAAATCAAGTCGTTTATAAGTCAAGTCTCTTATCTTTTAAGATCAAGTCTCTTAACTTCTACAATCAATAAACCATTCTTTTACCTACATAAAGTCGTTATAACTAACTTCTCATAAACCTATTATAACACCCTATGTTTTAAACCAACCAAATCACTTAGCACATATACGCCTCACCGCACTACATAGTTCACAACAATCATGCTAGAAAAGATAGGAAGAGGTTCACATACCTCGACGATTATCGACAATTAGCAAAACGCCCACAAGATCAGAATTCGCTAGCCTTTTCCACTCTTCAAGTGAATACGCCACTGTAGTAACGCAACCTATAAAGGCCACAAAACGCCTATCAACTCCTAGATCTCTTCAGAATATTCTAACCGCAAGATTCTTTATTCTACAAAAATTCGCAGCACCTCCCCGTAACCACACAAATCTTCTCTCTACTCCGCCCGCTACAAAGCCAACAACTCCTGTGATTATATTGCCTAACCTGACGTACAACATCGCCCCACAACAAACTACAAGTCATCAGAATACAAACAATGTAAATACGCTTTAATTCTATCAATCTTCTATCCTCATATAATATACTCAAGTATAATTACTACAATACGTAATATCTAATTACACAGGGACATAGATTATTACCGACAAGCCCAAAATTATCCAAGATTATATGTCGATCCCGAGCAACGCTTAGCTCCAATTCACGCCCAACCCGCCTAAGTTTACCCTTAGAAGTTTCCAAACAACTTCTCTTAACACTTCAACCAAGCTTATGAAGATTTTCTAGTGGTTTCATTTTGCGACTATCGAATAAAGAGCATTTCCTGCTCCTAGTATTGAAATAACTTTGAAATACTACTAGTGGATACTAGGCTAAGGTATTTGGGATTATACTACAATACTTAGAGTATTTCCTACACAAAGAGTGTGGACTAAAATACTAAAGGAGGAGTATTGCCTTGGAAATTATTTCAAGTGTGGATGAAAATAAGTCTTGCTATAAAGTGGGTATTTATAGAACAATCAAAGGCCAAGATCAAGTCAAGCTGTGAGATCTGGGACAAGTGTGTGGGTCCCACCCTCCAAATGGCTTCACAAAACTGGGATGTTGGCTTGCCACTTGTCCACACCATTTCGCCAAAGCCGTTGTCAACAAGAAACGACCAACCATCATTACACGGGTGACACGTGTCGCCCCTACTCGTCCAAAATATTTCGCCTTCCGAAATATCCAAAATACCAAAATCTCAAAACAAAGCGCCCCACAAAACCAGAATTTCTCCCGTGGGCCCCACGTGACCATTTCTCAAAATAAAATCCAATAATTCTAATATAATCCAAGAAGTCCAAATACCAACTGGGAATCCAATTCCCATTAACTAACCTTTTCTTCACAAAACCGGAAACTTTTCCGTCGAAAAATCACATCTTCCTTTCTTTCCAAAATTTCTGTCGTATTCTCGTACGTACGTCCTCACATACATACCCTGGAACTACGGGGTATAACAAAGATTAAAGGGAAGTTGTTTGTGATATTCTAAGGGTCTCAAGTGGCGGATTGAAGTGTCAAGAAGAGGCTCTAAGTTGCTAAGGAGCGACTTTGGATTTGAAGTTGGATTACGACTCGTTGAGGTAACAATCTTGTTCTCTTAAAGTGTTACAAGATTATATATTGTTGTTAGCCTTACATTTTACTAGCATGAAGTATGTGTAGTGAATATTGATATGTTATATGGATTGTCAGAGTTTCAACCAAATGACATATGTCATTCGCTTCGATTACAATTTGGTCGTTAATTAGAATCGCCGATGTTACGTACTGGAGATTGTGGTAGTTATAATCGACGCATTTGATATCATGTTATACTAAACAATTTGGATTGAAAAGGAATTGGATAATTGATGCGTCGTCTCAAGTCACGAATTTACACTTGTAGTCGTACTAGTTTGATATCAATTGTGGGCGGAATTTTACACGCCTAGTAGGCGGTAATCCTCATTTATAACTACATTGTTGAGCCTTAAATGTGGCGTGTTTGGTTATTGAATTCGCCTTGAAAAAGGTGGCAAAGTATGTAGAAACAAAGGAAGTGTTGTCCGATTTTCCGTAGAATTTAGTGACTTTGCACTTATAATATTCTACGCCCAAGTAAGAAGTTAATGGACGACATGGACATTATAAGTCAAGTACTAAGTATAGCGATTCTACTTGAAGGATGGAATAGCTATCAAGGTTGAAGTACTTTGGAGCATTTTGCTACTTGTCGATAATCGTCGCGAGGTATGTGAACCTCTTCCTTCTTTTGGCATGATTCTATGTATGGAATATACATGTATGTATGGAATATACATGTGGTAATATTTCATATTCCCTTCTACTCTTAGAATTTAAGAGGTATGTATGTGATTTACTCTATGTAAAGGTTATGTCTAGGTTATCCTAAGTTCTTCCCAAGTCTTACGAGGATGTCAAAGAGTCGCAGAGGTATTTGAGCTAAGTTGACTTGGCTAATTTTACGACACAAATGAGAATAAGTATCGAAAGCCATCATAGCTGCTAATAAAGGAAAATGTAATGACAATTGATTATATTAAAATGAGTAGAATTCTCCATCTGCATAGAAACTAAGATAAGACAAAATTGTATTACATTTTCTAGATCATGGCTAATTGAATAAGATCGTTATAAATAAGTATAACTTATTCACAACGCATCAAAGTATATGTTACTTAATTTAAAAGAGTTTATGTATGAAGTTTTTTTTAAGACTTTGAACCTTGAATTCTTAAAAGGTTAAGAAACTTTATTTTTCAAGTTATGGGACTTGATTTCTAAAGGAAGAAATGACTTGATTTAAATGTATAGAATACATGATTTGGAAAGCATGGATTTCTTGATATTCTAAAGATAAGAGATTTTAAATTCTAAGTTAAGAAACTTGATTTCTAAGGTTAAGAGACTTGAAGTATTTTAAAAGTTACGTAACTTGATTTGAAAGTATAAGTCTCTTGGTTATAAAAATAATGAATTAGTCTAAGGCATAAAGTTAGTATAACGACTGTATGAGAAGTTGGTTATAATAACTTTATTGAAGATTAAAAGAATGGTTTTCTCTAGTAATATAAACAAGAATGACTTGAAATAAAGAAGGGAAAATTGTTTTAAAGTACCAATTGCTTAAGGTTTTAAGAAAGAAGTCACTTGATTTAGCTGTGAAATGTATTTCTAAAAGGTATGTGACTTGTCTTGAAAAGATATGACTTGATACTACGCTGTTAGTATCTTGGAAGTTTTATTTGAAAAAGAGTCATTTTTAAAAGGAGTAGAGATACATAGTACGCTGGGTTAAATTCCCTGATTTTATATGACCTTATCGCCCCGTGAACGGGCCAAAGATACCTTACGGGCGCACTATATGACATTATCGCCCGTGAACGGGTCCGCAAGATACCTTTATGGGCGACTATATGACATTATCGCCCCGTGAACGGGCCGCAATATACCTTTACGGGCGTACTATATGACATTATTGCCCCGTGAACGGGCCGCAAGATACCTTTACGGGCGTACTATATGACATTATCGCCCCGTGAACGGGCCGGCAAGATACCTTTACGGGCGCACTATATGACATTATCGCCCCGTGAATGGGTCGGGCCGATACCTCTGGGCGGCGCACTTACGTGACTTTATCGCGCCCCGCATCGGGTCGAAGATAAAGCGCCCCTCCATAAAGCGGATTATGTTAGGTAAGTAAGTTATATGGTAATGAACTTGATGATTTTCCTAAGTACGTGCACGTAAGAAAGTGACTATAACTTTTATTGAAAACGGGAAAAGATAATAAGGTACGATTAAGTTCACTAGATGGTAATGACATGGTAGTTCGTATTTACCCTTTTATACTTACCATTATGCTTTTATACGATATGATTTGTTTATCAGACTTATTTCTGCTCCATATTCTGACTGTAGACCGACTCCTTCTGGTCACGTTATACCCGATTTCCAGAGTATGTACGAGACGCACGCACGAGAATACGCAGAAAGATCGAAAGAAGAAAGAGGTGATTTTTCCACTAAAAGTTTCCGCTTTGTGAAGGAAAAGGTTCATAACGGGAATTGATTCCGACGGTATTCTGACTTCCGAATATTAGAGAATTATGGAATTTTATTTTCTGAATGGTCACGCTGGCCCACGGAGAAATTTACTGGCCATGGGCCCACTTTGTTTTCGAGATTTTGGCCATCAGGATTTTTTTCGAAGACGCTGAGGCCACAGAGGGTGACACGCGTCACCCCGCCTGTGGCTCGCCGAATGACTCAGGCACAACACCTGCTAGTCGCTTCACGAAACGCTTACAGAATTTCATGGGAAAATTCCGCTATGTCGCTTTGTATTTTTATGGATTTTTCCGAGAGACGAACATTCTCGACCAACGAGGGCGACATGTGTCACCCTCACAACGGAGACAGCCGGGCGCACTTGGCAATCTGGGGTCAGGTGCTAGATATTTGTGTAGATATTTCAGGGTTTTAGGAGTAGGCTAGGTGCACTTGGCTTGATCTTCGCCTTACACTTGCCTTGCACTTGGCTAGATCTCGCCATCGGTTGGCCTGGGTTTGCTATAAATACCCCTTAGTCGATGAACTTTCTTCATCCAAAATCATTTTCCAAGTCTTGAAATCTCTCCTCATGAGTTGAAATCGCCCAAAGCCCTCCCTCATGGAGCTTTGGCCAGGCCCCTTTGAGCGAGGCTTCGCCGTGGGTACCCCCTAGCCTAGTTGTTTTCAGATAATACCCTTTGTCAGGTATAGAAATACTCCCTAGTATTGTTATAATGCCCAAAATACCTTAGCCTTGTACCTTGTAGTATTCCAAAGATACCTCTTTACGAGAGTCCTAAATACTACCTTTGTCCTTTTAGTCTCAAACCAAACCCTAAGGAAATCTTCATACTGGTTGAAGTATTTTGAGTAGAAGTTGGTTAGAACTTAGGTTGTTTGAGTGGTTGAGCGCACTGAGCGAGCTAAACCTTGCTCAGATCGACATTATAACTTGGATAATTTTGGGCTTATCGAGGTAATTATCTTGTCCTCTATTGTAATTGGAAATTACATGTTTGGTTGAATATATAGTCAAGTGATACTATATACGGAACTACTTAGGTTCGCAATGTCTTTTGACTTAAGCTCAAGAATAAAGAATCGAATCAATCAGATTTACATAGATCAGACGCAGAGACTTGTAGAATTGTACACGCCCGTAGACGGTAAACCCTCGGTTCAAGCCAGCCGCCGATAGAGGAGAGATTTACGCCATGGAGGTCACGAATTTTCTATGTAAAGATAGAAACTTGTGTTTTGGGGTTAATAGACGCTTGACCTTTATAGTGAAAGTACAAGAGCAGCGATTCTACTCGGCGGAGCGGCTAGTGCGTTGTAGTACTTGAGCATTTTGCTTATTGTCGATAAATCGTCGCGAGGTACGCGAACCTCTTCCTATCTTTTCTAGCATGATTGTTGGAACTATGTAGTACGGCAGACGCATACGTACAAGTGATTTGTTAGTTTAAAACATGTGTTATAATAGCTTTACGGGAAGTTAGTTATAACGACCTTATGTAAGTGAAAATGGTTTATCGATGTTAGAAGTTAAGAGACTTGATCTTATAAGATAAGAGACTTAACTTATTTGTTTTAATGCGGACGTTTGTGTGAAACCACATTCGCGTAGTAATGAGTACTTGGTTTTAAAGTGGATAATGTTTTACCGATTTCGAATCGAACGTATCGCTGCACCACCGCAAGCTAATAAAGGAAATGTATCAATAATGACGTGTTGTATTAAAACCAGAGAAACCTCCATCCGCATGTGCTAAGACGAGACAAATGATATTACATTTTCTAGATCATGGTCAGAATAAGATCGTTATAAACAAGAATAAACTACTCACGATATGACATATGTTACTCAATTGTTCTAAAAGGAATCAAGTGATTAAGTTTGATAACTATGAAACCATTTGAAAACGGTTTCGAGTAATCAAACTAGGCAAACCGAACTTAGGAAAAGAATGTTCATACTTGATTTTGAAAATGCTGGTTGGTCATTCTAATACTACGTATCGTGACTTTTATAAAAGTAATGGATCTCTTTAAAAGAACTTCACGATGTAGTACTTCTGGGGTTAAAACCCGACTTTGGCATAAAATGAAAGTACTTTGAGTCAGGTGAAACTTGCTTATGCTTGTTGTTGTGAAACTTGCCTATGCTTGTGATGATAGCCTTTATTGTACAATCGTTGTGTTTCGTGTTACCGCCTCTCGATAGAGGGTCGTTGACTGTTGAGAACTTACTCGACGCGCTTCAAGGACGAGAAATTCCACGCACGCCTCGCTGATAGTATTATTGTTGTTAATCGCTGACATACCGACACGCGTAGCGCACGTATGCTTCCATTTTGGTTAAGGTCTGCGTTAATCGCTGATATATCGACCGATGCGTAGCGCACGTATGTTTCATTTTGATTATCGCCAGGATTTCTTCGACATACCGACACGATGCGTAGCGCACGTACGCCCATTTGGAATGTTGTCTTATTTTTCCTTCGACATACCGACACGACGCGTAGCGCACGCATGCGCCCATTTGGAATGTTGTCTTATTTTTCCTTCGACATACCGACACGACGCGTAGCGCATCGTATGCTTCCATTTGGATTGCCTATTGTTGAGGTCACGGACATGCCTACACCGGCGCAGAATTCCGGCATGCGGGCCAGCGACATTGGTATTATTGTCGCATCATGGACATGTCTACACCGGCGCAAGATTCCGGCACGCGCCATAATGCGAACTCGATTGATGCCGGGCGCGAGACCCATAGCGTTATATCGAGTGATGATCGCTTTATGTCAGGAATCAGAGTTGTTATCATACATGTCTCCCGCTTTATATAGACTAGTATGATTTCATTTACGATTGCATAGCTTTCATACTTGGTACCGCTTGATCGACTCTCTTCGGGGCCGCTCACGCCGCAGTAGGTACATCGGCCGTGGTTCCTCGCCATAGATCACAAAACAGATTCAAGCTCCGCTCCGAGGCTTATCTTTTGCAGTGTTCTCGAGTCAGGTTCTGTACATTCTGGTATGGCGGGCCCCGTCCCCATAGTCATTGATATCTTAGAGGTCTGTAGTAATCGCAGGCGTGGTTGTAAAAGGATTAAACTGCTCGTGTTTTATGTATATACCAAGGCAACTGCTTTTGGCCTGCTTATTCATTTATCTCTTGTTAAATGACTCTTGTTTTCAGGTTCCGCTGATTTTCTCTCGATGTTTGTATCACTAGGGTGCCCAGTAAGACACCAAGAACGCCCCGAACGGTCGTTACAAAAGTGGTATCAGAGCGCTAATCCTGAAAGTGTCTACGCATCGCGTTCAGTAGTAGTCTTGATTATCGCGCGCACCACATCTATAATCGTGAGGCTATAGGACATTTAGGATTGGTTTCCATTCTTCTCATTCCGAGATCGTGCCTTAGAGTCAGAAACAGTAAGTCAGACCTCCGACGATCTCGCTTTTACCGCTATGCCTCGCGCAAGGCAACCAGAGCCCTGGCGGCAAGGCAATGAGGTGCCGCGAGTGAGATACAGAGGAGTTGAGGGCTCAGCCCGCATAAAGACTCGAGGTTGTGCTTCGACGGCGGTTTCGCGACGCCGCCAAAGACCAAAGAGAGTTTAGAGTCGCAGCAGCTGGTCGATGACTACAAGACTGAGCCTCCACCCACACCGAGCAGTGGAGACGGGTCACGCGAGATGGCCCGCTTATCGCCGTGGTCAGGCCGATATGGCGACAGCCGACGCAGCAGCCGGCCCAGAGCACCAGCCGTTCACCCCGAGCAGATAGTTTGAGGCTACGGACTTTCTCGAGTTGTAGCCCGCCAGAGTTTTACGGGTCGAGGCTCGAGGATGATCCGCAGGAGTTCATCCCAGCTAACCGATCACGCGGTGATCAAGGCTTCGTAAACCGAAGTCGTGACCTTTGTTCGTGACGGCCGCGCGATACCGCAAATGATTGGTTTGATTCACGAGCTTTCCGGAGAGTACGACTCAGCAGATGGGATGAGTTTTCGGGCTTTCTCACGCACTTCTTGCCTCCGCAGATGGCGAGGGCACGCCGGCTGCATTTTTGTTATCGAGACAGAGGCGACCGCCGTGGAGTACAATGTCGAGTTCGATTCTTCGCTCGATATGTCCCTCGCGCTTAGTTGCAGATATGGAGGATAGGTGCATCGCCACGCCACCGCTAGATGATTATATGGCCGTCTTCACGGGTGTTTCT
The DNA here is from genome assembly GCA_029844215.1 of Przewalskia tangutica. Lineage (NCBI taxonomy): Eukaryota > Viridiplantae > Streptophyta > Magnoliopsida > Solanales > Solanaceae > Przewalskia > Przewalskia tangutica. Next base: position 205,766 of record JAQGDG010000085.1, read on the forward strand.
TCACCGGCACGGACATTGCCCGCACGCAGCTCATGCACTAGACGCGAGGCACTGAGGGTCGACGGAACGACCGATCAGCAGAAGAGGCCAGACTACAGGTCCTTCGTGGCTTTCGAGGCGACCGCCTCGCCAGCATCAGTTATATACCCCCACCGTACAGAGTGGTCCTCCACCGCCTTCGCGAGCGTCGTGGCTCCAAGCGGTTCAGATTTTCGCAAAGCAGGGTGTTAACCACCAAGCCACCCCTACCTCGCTAGGACTATCGCGTAGACTCCATTTTGGAGAGTGTCGCTAGATTGGGAGTTTGTTTTGCATGCGACAGCAGGCCATTTTGCGAGGAACCGTCCGACCAAGGGAAGCGCGATGTTACGACTCACCTTCAGATCTCGTGGTCGTTCATCACCTTCTACAACTACGCACTGCAGGCGGTGCCTATGATTGAGCGAGCAGAGCTTCGTGCATATCCTTAACCTCTAGAGTTTTGTATGCTTGTTATGATGATCTCATTATCGTGCTATGGGATAGCAGCAGTGATACGTGAGTTAGAATGCACGGTTAGTTGGAAGGATACGATTTGGCACGGTAAGTGTGAACCTTAGACTATTTCACGATCGAGACCTGCAGGTGTCGCTCGAGTAAAAGATTCGCTTTATGTTTGACCTTTTAAGGGTGAGTAGTATACGGGATATATTTGTGTGATAAGTCCGGTAGTGTGGAGACGGAAGTGGTAGCTTTCATGACGGAATTAGTGCATTGTTCAATCGGGAACAAGAGTTTGGCACGGGGTCGGGTTTAGGACCATTTCGGGTCAACCAGAACCTTGGGCTGGGCCGGTCTCGTGGTCCCGCTGTGTGGTAGGGTCACGAGGGTGCTAGGCCCGAGTTTAGACGACCATCGATGAAGCTGGACGTGTTCGACTGCATCGCTCGCGGCTGGCAGAATGGCCTTGTGATATTACGCTAGTAAGATGACCAAGTTCGAGGTGGTGACTCAAGGTTTTGGGAACAAGCGATGATCAAGTGTGGTACGATACTAGAAGAGTTCAAGTGTTCGAGAAGCGGCACGACGAGTAAGGAAGGAAGATAACGCTGTTATTTCGCACTGCCGCGGCTGCAATTTGTTGTAAGAGCTTCATCGATATCCGTTTTCAGGAAGGAACATTCGGGACGAATGTTTCGGCGAGGAGAATGTTATACCTCGATTTCCGCAGTATGTATGCGAGGACGCATTTGAGAATACGCAGAAGATTGGAAAGAAGAAAGAGGTGATTTTTCCACTAAAAGTTTCCGCTTTGGAAAAAGGTTCGTTAACGGGAATTGATTCCCGATTTGGTATTCTGACTTCCGAATATTAGAGAATTATGGAATTTTATTTTCTGAATGGTCACGCTGGGCCCACGGAGAAATTTACTTTTGGGCCCACTTTGTTTTCGAGATTTTGGCCATCAGGATTTTTTTTTTTCGAAGACGCTTTTTGAGGGCCACAGGAGGTGACACGTGTCACCCCGCCTGCGTGGCTTGGCCGAATGACCTTCAGGCACAACACCCTGCTAGAGTCGCCGACTAAACGCTTTACAGAATCATGGGCGGAAAATTCCGCTATGTCGCTTTGTATTTTTGCGGATTTTTCCGAGAGACGAAACATTCGACCAACGAGGGTGACATACGTGTCACCCTCACAACGGAGACAGTCGGGCGCACTTGGCCGAATCGTGGGCTCAGGTGCCAGATATTCAGAGATATTTCAGGGTTTAGGAGTAGGGCTGTGGTGCACTTGGCTCGATCTCGCCTTACACTTGCCTTGCACTTGGCTAGATCTTCGCCATTGGTCGCCTTTGGGTTTGCTATAAATACCCCTTAGTTGATGAACTTTCTTCATCCAAAAATCATTTTCCAAGTCTTGAAATCTCTCCTCGCGAGTTGAAATCGCCCAAAGCCCTCCCCTGGAGCTTTGGCCGAGGCCCCCTTTGAGCGAGGCTTGGCCGGTACCCCTAGCCTAGTTGTTTTCAGATAATACCCTTTGTCAGGTATAGAAATACTCCCTAGTATTGTTATAATGCCCAAAATACCTTAGCCTTGTACCTTGTAGTATTCCAAAGATACCTCTTTACGTAGAGTCCTAAATACTACCTTTTGTCCTTTTTAGTCTCAAACCAAACCCTAAGGAAATCTTCATACTTGGTTGAAGATTTTGAGTGTGTTTGGTTAGAACTTCTAAGGGTTGTTTGGAGTGGTTCGAGCGCACTGAGCGAGCTAAACCTCGCTCAGATCGACATTATAACTTGATAATTTTGGGCTTATCGAGGTAATTATCTTGTTCCTCTATTGTAATTGGAAATTACATGTTCGTTGAATATATAGTCAAGTATACTATATACGGAACTACTTAGTGTTCGCAATGTCTTTTGACTTAAGCCCAAGAATAAAGAACCGAATCGAATCAGTATTTACATGTATCAGAAAGAGACTTGTAGAATTGTACACGCCCGTAGACGGTAAACCCCCGTTGGCTTCAGCCGCCTCGATAGAGAGGAGATTTACGCTGTCATGGTGAGGTCGCCAATTTTCTATGTAAAGATAGAAACTTGTGTTTTGGGGTTAATAGACGCTTGACCTTTATAGGTGAAAGATTCAAGAGTAGCGTATTCTACTCGAGGAGTGGAAAGGGCTAGCGCGTCAGAGATTGAGCATTTTGCTTATTGTCGATAAATCGTCGCGAGGTACGTGAACCTCTTCCTATCTTTTCTAGCATGATTGTCATGAACTATGTAGTACGGCAGACGCATACGTGCTAAGTGATTTGTTGGTTTAAAACATGTGTGTTATAATAGCTTTACGGAAGTTAGTTATAACGACCTTATGTAAGTGAAAATGGTTTATCAATGTTAAGTTAAGAGACTTGATCTTATAAGATAAGAGACTTAACTTATTTGTTTTAATGTGGACGTTTGCGTGAAACCTCATTCGCGAGTAATGAGTACTGGTTTTAAAGTGATAATGTTTTACCGATTTCGAATCGTAACGCATCGGCTGCACCACCGCAGCTAATAAAGGAAATGTATCAATAATGATGCGTCAGATTAAAACCAAGAGAAACCTCCATCCGCATGTGCTAAGACGAGACAAAATGATATTACATTTTCTAGATCATGGTCACAGTAATAAGATCGTTATAAACAAGAATAAACTACTCACGATATGACATATGTTACTCAATTGTTCTAAAAAGGAATCAAGTGATTAAGTTTGAGAACTATGAAACCATTTGAAAACGGTTTCGAGTAATCAAACTAGGCAAACCGAACTTAGGAAAAGAATGTTGTTACTTGATTTTGAAAAGGAAGCTGGTTGGTCATTCTAATACTACGTATCGGGTGACTTTTATAAAAGTAATGGATCTCTTTAAAAGAACTTCACGATGTAGTACTTGGGTTAAAACCCGACTTTGGCATAAAATGAAAGTACTTTGAGTCAGGTGAAACTCATGCTTGTTGTTGTGAAACTTGCCTATGCTTGTGATTATAGCCTTTATTGTACAATCGCTGTGTTTCGTGTTACCGCTCTCGATGAGGGTCGTTGATCGTTGAGAACTTACTGACGCGCGCAGCGACGAGAAATTCCACGCACGCCTCGCTGATAGTATTATTGTTGTTAATCGCTGACATACCGACACGATGCGCGTAGCGCACGTATGCTTCCATTTTGTTAAGGTCTTGTGGTTAATCGCTGATATATCGACCGACGCGTAGCGCACGTATGTTTCCATTTTGATTATCGCCAGGATTTCTTCGACATACCGACACGATGCCGCGTAGCGCACGCATGCGCCCATTTGGAATGTTGTCTTATTTTTCCTTCGACATACCGACACGACGCGCGTAGCGCACGTATGCGCCCATTTGGAATGTTGTCTTATTTTTCCTTCGACATATCGACACGACGCGTAGCGCACGCATGCTTCCATTTCGATTGCCGCCTTTGTTGAGGTCACATACGGACATGCCTACACCGGCAGAATTCCGGCACGTGGCCATGGGACATTGGTATTATTGTCGCATCATGGACATGTCTACACCGATGCAAAGATTCCGGCACGCGCCATAACGCGAACTCGATTGATGTCGCGGGCGCGAGACCCATAGTTATATCGAGTGATGATCGCTTTATGTCGCGAATCAGAGTTTGCTATCATACATGCCTCCCGCTTTATATAGACTAGTATGATTTCATTTACGTGATTGCATGCCACATACTTGGTACTGCATCGACCTCCTTCGGCCGCGCTCATGCCGCAGTGAGGTACATCGGCCGTGGTTCCTCGCCATGATCACGCCAACAGATTCAAGCCCGCTTCTCCGAGGCTTATCTTTTGCAGTGTTCTCGAGTTGTAGGTTCTTGTACATCTGTGGTATGGCGGGCCTGCCGCCACATAGTCAGATATCTTAGAGGTCAGTAGTATCGCTGTGTGGTTGTAAAAGGATTAAACTGCTCGTGTTTTATGTATACCAAGGCAACTGCTTTGGCCTGCTTATTCATTTATCTCTGTTAAACGACTCTTGTTTTCAGGTTCCGCTGATTTTCTCTCGATGTTTGTATCACTAGGGTGCCTGTAAGACACTGCAAGAACGCCCCGAACGGGTCGTTACAAAAGTGGTATCGAGCGCTAATCCTCTGAAAGTGTCTACGCATCGCGTGTCTAGTAGAGTCTTGATTATCGCGTGTTGTGCACCACATCTATAATCGTGAGGCTATAGGACATTTAGGATTGGTTTCCATTCTTCTCATTCCGAGATCGTGCCTTAGAGTCAGAAATAGTTGTAAGTCAGACTCTCCGACGTATCTCGCTTTACCGCTTATGCCTCCGCGCAAGGCAACCAGAGCCTGCGGCAAGGCACCGAGGTGCCGCAGCGAGATACAGAGGAGCACGAGGCTCGTGCCCGACAAGACTGAGGTTGTGCTTCAGACGGCGGGTTTCGCGACGCCAAAGACCAAAGAGTTTAGAGCCGCAGCAGCCGGTCGATGACTACAAGACTGAGCCTCCAGCCCCACACCGAGCAGGAGATGGTCACGCGAGATGGCTCCGCTTATTGGCCGTGGTCAGGCCGATATGACAGCCGACGCAGCAGCCTGCCCAAAGAGCACCAGCCGTTCACCCCGAGCAGATAGTTTGAGGCTACGGACTTTCTCGAGTTGTAGCCCGCCGAGTTTTACGGGTCGAGGCTCGAGGATGATCCGCAGGAGTTCATCCCAGCTACGCCGATCACGCGGTGATCAAGGCTTCGTAAACCGAAGTTCGTGACCTTTGTTCGCATCGGCCGCGTGATACCGCAATGATCGTTTGATTCACGAGCTTTCCGGGAGAGTACGCACTCTCCAGCAGATGGGATGAGTTTTCGGGCTTTCTCACGCACTTTGCCTCCGCAGATGGAGGGCACGGGCCGCGATTTTTGTTATCGAGACAGAGAGGCGACCGTCGTGGAGTACAATGTCGAAGTTCGATTCTTTGCTCGATATGTCCCTCGCGCTTAGTCAGAGCATGGAGGATGTGGTGCATCGCCACGCCACCGCTAGATGATTATATGGTCGAAGTTCTGCGGTGTTTCTTCACCGCACGACATTGCCCGCACGCAGCTCATGCACCAGACGCGAGGCACGGAGGGTCGACTGAACGACCGGATCGCCAGGCAGGCCGTGACTACAGGTCCTCGTGGCTTTCGAGGCGCATCGCCTCAGAAGAGACTAGTTATATACCCCACCGCATGCAGTGGTCCTCCACCGCCTTCGTGAGCGTCGTGGCTCCAAGGGTTCAGATTTTCGCAAAGCGGTGTTAACCACCAAGCCACCCCTACCTCGCTGTGACTATCGTAGACTCCATTTTGGAGAGTGTCGTACTAGATTGGGAGTTTGTTTTGCATGCGACAGCAGGCCATTTTGCAGGAACTGTCCGACCAAGGGAAGCGCGGATGTTACGACTCACCTTCGTGATCTGTGGCTGGTTCATCACCTTCTATACCATGCGCACAGGCGTGCCTATGATTAGAGCGAGCAGAGCTTCTGTATATCCTTAACCTCTAGAGTTTTGGTATGCTTGTTATGATGATCTCATTATTGTGTGCTATGTACGGATAGCATTGTGATACGTGTGAGTTAGAATGCATGGTTAGTTGGAAGGATACGATGAGGCACGGTAAGTGTGAACCTTAGACTATTTCACGATCGAGACCTGCAGAGGCGTCGCTCGAGTAAAAGATTCGCTTTATGTTTGACCTTTTGGCGCGGTAGTATACGGGATATATTTGTGTGATAAGTCCGTGGGTAGTGTGAGACGGAAGTGGTAGCTTTCATGACGTGAATTAGTAAGATTGTTCAATCGGGAACAAGAGTTCGCACGGCCGGGTCGGTTTAGACCATTTGCGGTCAACCCAGAACCCGGTTTTGGGTGGGCCGTTCCGGTGGTCCCGCCAGTGGTAGGGTCACGAGGGTGCTAGGCCCGAGTTTAGACGACCATCGCATGAGTTTGTGGACGTGTTCGACCGAATCGCTCGCGAAGGCCAGAATGGCCTTGTGGATATTACGCTAGTAAGATGACCAAGTTCGAGGTGGTGACTCAAGGTTTTGGGAACTGAAGCGATGATCAAGTGTGGTACGATACTAGAAGAGTTCAAGTGTTCGGAAGCGGCACGACGAGTAAGCGGCGAAGATAACGCAGTTATTTCGCGACTGCCGCGCGCTGCAATTTGTTAAGAGCTTCATCGATATCCGCTCAGGAAGGAACATTCGACGAATGTTTCGGCGAGGAGAATGTTATACCCCGTATTTCCAGAGTATGTATGCGAGGACGCACGCATTTGAGAATACGGCAGAAAGATTGGAGCGAAGAAAGAGCGATTTTTCCACTAAAAGTTTCCGCTTTTGAAGGAAAAAGGTTCGTTAACGGGAATTGATTCCCGTGACGGTATTCTGACTTCCCGAATATTAGAGAATTATGGAATTTTATTTTCGAATGGTCACGCTGGCCCACTCGAGAAATTTACTGGCTGGGCCCACTTTGTTTTCGAGATTTTGGCCATCAGGATTTTTTTGAAAGACGCTGAGGGCCACTGGAGGGTGACACGCGGTCACCCCGCCTAGTGGCTTCGCCGAATGACTCAGGCACAACACCCTGCTAGAGTCGTTTTCGACTAAACGCTTACAGAATCATGCGGGCGGAAAATTCCGCCATGTCGCTTTGTATTTTTGCGGATTTTTCCGAGAGACGAAACATTCTCGACCAACGGAGGGTGACATGTGTCACCTCACAACGGAGACAAGCCACTGGGCCGACCGGCGTGGCTCATGTGCTAGATATTTGTGTAGATATTTGCAGGGTTTTGGAGTAGGGGCTAGGTGCACTTGGCTTGATCTTCGCCTTACACTTGCCTTGCACTTGGCTAGATCTTTGCCATTGGTTGGCCTTTGGGTTTGCTATAAATACCCCTTAGTCGATGAACTTTCTTCATCCAAAAATCATTTTCCAAGTCTTGAAATCTCTCCTCATGAGTTGAAATCGCCCAAAGCCCTCCCCTCAGGAGCTTTGGCCGAGAGGCCCCCTTTGAGCGAGGTTTCGCCGGGTACCCCTAGCCTAGTTGTTTTCGTGATAATACCCCTTTGTGGTATAGAAATACTCCCTAGTATTGCTATAATGCCCAAAATACCTTAGCCTTGTACCTTGTAGTATTCCAAAGATACCTCTTTACGTAGAGTCCTAAATACTACCTTTTGTCCTTTTTAGTCTCAAACCAAACCCTAAGGAAATCTTCATACTGTTGAAGATTTTGAGTGAAGTTGGTTAGAACTTCTAAGGGTTGTTTGGAGTGGTTCGAGCGCACTGAGCGAGCTAAACCTTGCTCAGATCGACATTATAACTTGGATAATTTTGGGCTTATCGAGGTAATTATCTTGTCCTCTATCAGAATTGGAAATTACATGTTCGTTGAATATATAGTCAAGTATACTATATACGGAACTACTTAGTGTTCGCAATGTCTTTTGACTTAAGCCTCAAGAATAAAGAATCGAATCGAATCAGATTTACATAGGATCAGATTGCAGAGACTTGTAGAATTGTACACGCCCGTAGACGTAAACCCCGTCGGCTGTAGCCGCCTCGACAGAGAGGAGATTTACGCCATGTGTGGAGGTGTCACGAATTTTCTATGTAAAGATAGAAACTTGTGTTTTGGGGTTAATAGACGCTGACCTTTATAGTGAAAGACTAAGAGTAGCGATTCTACTCGAGTGGAAAGTGGCTAGTGCGTTGTAGATTGGAGCATTTTGCTTATTGTCGATAAATCGTCGCGAGGTACGTGAACCTCTTCCTATCTTTTCTAGCATGATTGTCAGAACTATGTAGTACGTGAGACGCATACGTGCTAAGTGATTTGGTTGGTTTAAAACATAAAGTGTTATAATAGCTTTACGGAAGTTAGTTATAACGACCTTATGTAAGTGAAAATGGTTTATCACGTTAGAAGTTAAGAGACTTGATCTTATAAGATAAGAGACTTAACTTATTTGTTTTAATGCCGACGTTGCGTGAAACCTCATTCGTAGTAATGAGTACTTGGTTTTAAAGGATAATGTTTTACCGATTTCGAATCGTAATGTGTATCGGCTGCATCACCGCAAAGCTAATAAAGGAAATGTATTGAATAATGACGTGTTGTATTAAAACCAAGAGAAACCTCCATCCGCATGTGCTAAGACGAGACAAAATGATATTACATTTTCTAGATCACGGTCACGTAATAAGATCGTTATAAACAAGAATAAACTACTCACGATATGACATATGTTACTCAATTGTTCTAAAAAGGAATCAAGTGATTAAGTTTGAGAACTATGAAACCATTTGAAACGAGTTTCGAGTAATCAAACTAGGCAAACCGAACTTAGGAAAAGAATGTCATACTTGATTTTGAAAAGCGCGGTTGGTCATTCTAATACTACGTATCGTGACTTTTATAAAAGTAATGGATCTCTTTTAAAAGAACTTCACGATGTAGTACTTTGGGGTTAAAAACCCGACTTTGGCATAAAATGAAAGTACTTTGAGTCAGGTGAAACTTGCCTATGCTTGTTGTGAAACTTGCCTACGCCGTGATGATAGCCTTTATTGTACAATCGCAGTGTTTCGTGTTACCGCTCTCGATAAAGGGTCGGCTGATCGTTGAGAACTTACTCGACGCGTTTACAGCGACGAGAAATTCCACTGCACGCCTCGCTGATAGTATTATTGTTGTTAATCGCTGACATACCGACACGATGCGTAGCCGCACGCATGCTTCCATTTTGGTTAAGGTCTGCGGGTTAATCGCTGATATATCTACACGCGTAGCGCACGCATGTTTCCATTTTGATTATCGCCAGGATTTCTTCGACATACCGACATCGATGCGTAGCGCATCGCATGCGCCCATTTGGAATGTTGTCTTATTTTTCCTTCGACATACCGACACGACGCGTAGCGCACGCATGCGCCCATTTGGAATGTTGTCTTATTTTTCCTTCGACATACCGACACGACGCGTAGCGCACGTATGCTTCCATTTGGATTGCCGTCTTGTTGTTGAGGTCACACGGACATGTCTACACCGATGCACTCGGCACGCGCCGGGACATCGTATTATTGTCGCATCATGGACATGTCTACACCGATGCAGATTCCGGCACGCGCCATAACGCGAACTCGATTGATGTCGGGCGCGAGACCCATAGTTATATCGAGTGATGATCGCTTTATGTCGCGAATCAGAAGTTTGCTATCATACATGTCTCCTCGCTTTATATAGACTAGTATGATTTCATTTACGATTGCATAGCTTTCACATACTTGGTACCGTTGATCGACTTTCGGGCCGCTCATGCCGCAGTAGAGGTACACGGCCGTGGTTCCTCGCCATAGGATCACGCCAACAGATTCAAGCTCCGCTTTCTCGGAGGCTTATCTTTTGCAGTGTTCTCGAGTCAGAGGTTCTTGTACATTCGTGGTACGGCGGCCCCGTCCCGCCATAGTCATCAGATATCTTAGGTCCAGAAACTGCAGGTGGTTGTAAAAGGATTAAACTGCTCGTGTTTTATGTATATACCGAAGGCAACTGCTTTGGTTGGCTGCTTATTCATTTATCTCTTGTTAAACGACTCTTGTTTTGCGGTTCCGCTGATTTTCTCTCGATGTTTGTATCACTAGGTGCTCAGGTAAGGCACCAAAGAACGCCCCGAACGTCGTTACATACAAGGCTTGTTATACCCCGTAGTTTCGTGGTATGTATGCGAGGACGCACGCATTTGAATACGACATTGAAATTGGAAAGGAAGAACGAGGTGATTTTTTCCACTAAAAGTTTCCGGTTTTGTGAAGGAAAAGGTTCGTTAATGGGAATTGGATTCCCAGATTTGGTATTCTGACTTCGAATATTAGAGAATTATGGAATTTTATTTTCTGAAATGGTCACGCTGGCCCACGGAGAAAATTTACTGCCATGGGCCCACTTTGTTTTCGAGATTTTGGCCATTGTGGATATTTTCTAAGATGAAATATTTTGACGAGCAGAGGGCGACACGTGTCACCCCTGCGTGGCTTGGCCGAATTTCACTTTGTGCACAACACCCGACAGAGTCGCTTTCGACGAAACGCTTTACTAAACTCGCGTAGATAAATTCCGGCTATGTCATTTCTAATTTTTATGGATTTTTCCGAGAGACGAACATTTGGATCAACGAGAGGCGACACTTGTCACCCTCTCATCGCGGACTTGTCACGCATTACTACCAATGAACGCCATTCTTGTCATGTAGTTGGTAGGATATTTTGTGCAAGTTGGCCAGGACACTTGCCTAAATCCTCACCCTACACTTGCCTTGCACTTGGCACCATCTTGGCCCTTGGTCACATCCCTTGACCTATAAATACCCCTTGTTGAAGAGTTATTTCATCCTAAATCGAGCAATCTTTCTAAGTCTCAAATCCCTCCCTCTCCTCTCTTGTTTTCACCACCACACCCCCTCCTTTGAGTAGCTTTCCAGCCGAGAGCAACCCCTAGCCTAGCGAAACCTACCCCCTCCCTTGGTTGAAAAGTTGCCTTCTAGTATTGTTATAATGCCCAAAATACCCTAGCCCAAATCCCTTAGTCCTTAGTAGAAGTTGTGAAGAACTTCTAAGGCTTCCTCGAGCTATCTGAGCGCATAAACTTAGAGCTAAACCTTGCTCAGCGACTTTTATCTAGGATATTATTGGGCTTACTGAGATAAATAACCTTATCCTCCTTTTGTAATTAGAGTATATATACCGTAGAAGTATAGAATAAGTATTAAATACTTGTAGGATATTAAAGAATAGAATTGAACATATCACAGTAGAAGGGTTTAAAAGATGAATAATAGAACTCAGATTTACATGACGCTTTCACAAAGAGACTCGAGTAGCTCACGCAGGGAAGTGCTGCCCAAATGTCCATGAATAACGAACCCTCCGCAGAGCTTTGTACAAGATACCGACGCTGATAGACGATTTGATCGTTATAGTCGATTCTTCATACGACATATTCAACTTGGCGTGGATTTCGCCGAAGGTATGTGATTCTTCCTATCCTCTTGAGCATGATATTTTAAAGAATATGTATATAGTACTTAGACGAGGTGTTAATCGAATAATAATTACGCAATGTCTTCTGACTTAAGCCCGAATAATAATTACGCAATGTCTTCTGACTTAAGCCCTAATAAAAAGAATCCAAGTAGTTCAAAAGAATTAAGAAACCTTTTTGAAAGAAGAGTAACACTTGGTTTTAAAAGCTAAGAGTTATACTAGCTTTATGGGAAGTTAGGTATAACGGCTTAAGAGTGATAAAAGACCGATTTATTGATTTAAGGAAATAAGAGACTTGACTTATTATACTAATATGAATTTTGTTAAAAGTGTGAAACCTCATTCGTGAGTAAATAGTATTTTGGTTTTCAAAAGGAATGATGTTTTACCGATCGTAATAAATGTCGATCAAACCACAAAGGCTTAATAAAGGGAAATATTTTGACTAATAAAGTATTATTAAAACCAAGAGAAACTTCCATCCGCATAGAGCTAAGATGAGACAAAATGATATTACATTTACTAGATCATGGTGTAATAAGATTGTTACGAATAATAATAACCTACTCACACTTAGGGTATATGTTTCTCAAATTGTTTTAAAGGATTAAAGCTATGAACTACGAAACCTTTCAAAATGAGAAACTTGAGTAATTGAAATTAGGCAAACTTAAGCGTTGGGAAAAGAATGTTGTTACTTGATTTTACAAAGAGAAATGTTTTGATTTACTTCAAAAGATAATCACTTTATTTTTATACTACTGTATTGTGTGACTTTTGTGAAAGAAACAGATCTTTTAAAAGAGTAATACATAAAGTACTTTGGGGCTAAAACCCGAACTTGTTAGCATAATGTAGAAAGTACCTTGTGTGAATAACTTGATTGTATTGATTTGTGATAGTCTTGTAATACTTTCTTGTTGACTTGATAAGTAAACATGTTAGATGCTACGTGAGTTAGTATCTCGTGATGTTTGTGTAGAGGGTTTTCCCTTATCGTGCTTAGGTTGTTTAACGATAAAACCGGCCATGTTGATATTATATCACCCATGATTTCGGGGTTGTCGCCTCCGACGCGGGTAGACTCAAAGTGGTCTAGTGACCTATGATTCGATAATACCTTACGCAGTCCAGATGGCCTACGCGAGCTACGGAGTTCGTGTTAGTATGCCCCTTGTGGTCACGCGGTTTGTGGCCATACGGACGGCGAGTCCAGACGCCGCTGTGGAGTAGCTACCCTCGATGCGGAATACCTACGCGGGCCATTGGAGTGGCCACGCGAGCTACGGAAGTTCCGTGGCTAGACGCGCACATTAGATATCGCGGCGAGCGGCTTTGATCATGTGACTGGCTCAGACAAATCTCATGATACGATTTATGACCTTGTTATCTGGGTTTTAGTAGGCTATGCCCTCGCATTTACCGCACGGTTTTATGATGACTTTGAGGCGTGAGTCCCCGACTTGACATGATCGTTTATTTATCAGGAATCGTAGTTTTGGTTATCATACATGTCTCCGCTTTATATAGACTACTATGATTTCATTTACGATTTTAAGTTTCACATACTTGGTACTCAGATCGACTCCTTCGGGGCCGCGTTCATGCCGCAGTAAAGGTACTCCTATCGTTGATCCCCGTTCTTAGGATCACCGCTTTGCCGGGAAAGCTCCGTTTCTCCGAGGCTTAGCATTTTGGTATGGTCCTCGTTGTAGATATTTGTATTCAGGGTATGGCGGGCCCCGTCCCGCCATTGTTGTTTTAAACTCTAGAGGTCAGACCTGTAAGGTTGGGATGTAATCGCTCATTTTGGGGTATTTATATACATGCCGAAAGGCAACTTTTTCCCAGAAACTGTGTCTTAATTATACTGTTTCATATTGTGGTTGATTTATTTTCCGCTGATTTCTCTGATGTATGACTACTTGGGTGCCCGGGTAAGGCACCAGTCACGGGCCCCGGAACGGGTCGTGACAGCGTTCATGCCCGCAGGTATTAGGTACACAGGTTGGTGATCCTTGCTCTTAGGATCTCGGTTCAGTTTTTGGGAAAAAGCTCCATTTACTCCGGAGGCTTATCTCTTGGTACGGTTTCCCCTGAGGTTGTAGATTCATGTATATTCAGGGGTATGGCGGGGCCCTGTCCCGCCACTGTTGTTATGTTAAAACTCTTAGAGGTCTGTAGTCACATATTGTGGGTCAGTTTGTAAAGAAAAGGAGACAACTGCTTCGGTTGTATATGTATGTCCAGGAAGGTAGCTGTTACACCCCGTAAATTCAAGAAGATAAGATAAGAACATACCAAGGAATATAAGATTTGAAAGTTGAAAGATAAGTTGACAAACATGTGTTGGACGGATTTTGAGTCTACCTTGGAGTGTTGTACCCCAGTTGTTAAGAATTTCGACTTGTTTAAAAAGCCTAGTGTGTAGTCCGTTAAATCTAGTTCCCAACGAAACAAACCGTTCGTCGATAGGACATCGGAGTCAAAAGTTATGGAAGTTACAAGTTAGGTGCGCAGTCAGGCAAGCAACAATTTTCGAAGTGGTACAGCGCGGCACCGAATGTAGGTCACGGCTCGGTTACCGGGAGTCCATGGGTTGCAGAAATGCGCGCCGAATGTCAGGCGCCGGAATTCTGGAACTTTTCGGAAGTGGAAGCGCCGCGGCGCCGAGGCGGGATTTTTCTGCGGGAAAAGACAAAAATCAGGGGATATTTTGGTAAAAGCCTATGGGAGGGTGACAAGTGTCCTTCCCATCATTTTGACCAGGAAAGGGGCCTATTTTAGGGCCAAGTCTTGGAAGACTTGGCCATTTCACCTAACCCTCCCCAAGAAAATCATCTCCCTTTCTCTCTAGATTTTTTTGGAAGAAAACCTAGCCTAAGGAATTTTTTGGAAAGACTTCAAGAAGGAAAAGTGTTGGCAGACTTGTAGAGGACTCGTGTGGGTAATTTTAAAGTGAAGAAGATTTCGGAAAGAGAGCTTCTTGAGGTAAGATCTTCACCTTCTTGTATAATTGAAGATTTCAAGTTATAGTAGTTTAGAAATGAGCCTGAGGCTGTTTTATTTAAGTTGAATAGATTTAGATCTTGTTGTCTTGTTGAAATCTGAAATGGGCATGTTAGCCTTAAGATGATAACTTCAATTTGGTTACTAATTTGGTCGTCGCATGTTGTAAAGGGGGATAATAGTTGTTGAAGATGTCTAGGGCTAGATATCATGTTAGACCTAAGAACTTGGATTGGAAAAGAGTTAAAAGGGGGTAGTATTGGTTATATTGTTGGCCAAGAATGGCATGGAAAATTTGGTTTATTTTGTATCATTGTGGGGCGGAATTTTACGCGTCCTGTAAAGGCGTGTAATCCCCTTTGTGGTTAGCTGAATTGTGTGCCTTAAATGTGGCGTTGGTTATTGAAATTCGACCTTGAAAAGGTGGCAAAGTTAGTAGAAACAAAGGAAGTTCTGTCCAAATTGCCGTAGAATTTAGGGACTTTGCACTTAGTTTATTCTACGTTCGAAGCTAGAGTTTGATAGACGTTTTATGACCTTATTAGGATTGAAGTACTATGAGTAGCGTATCCTACTTGGAGGGTATAGTACTGTGGAGCCTTTTGCTAATTGTCGGCAATCGTCGCGAGGTATGTGATTCTTCCTATCCTCTTCAGCATGATTATTTGTGAAATATATAGTGCAAAGAGATGACGCGTGTGTTAAAGGAATTTGTTTTCCCTTGTTTTGCCTTGACTTGATATGAAGTGTAAAGGTCTTGATTGTTTGAATAGTAGGAAAATCTTATTCGTTAGTAATGGGTACTCGGTGGTTAAAGAATAAGCCCTCTTGGTCTCATAAAGGGCTTATAGTTGTAATTGGTTGGTTTAAAACATAAAGTGTTATAACGGCTTTATGGGAAGTTTGTTATAACCACTTTATGAAGCTAAAAGAATGGGTTGTTGATTTCAAAAGATAAGAGACTTGACTTGTAATTGACCTAAATGAAGTTGAAAAGTGTGAAACCTCATTCGTGAGAAATGAGTACTTGGTTTTTAAAAGAATAATGTTACATAAATTTCGGAAATGGGAATAAGGATCGAAAAAGCCAATGCATTGTTGATAAAGGAAAGAAGTAATGACAATTAATCATATTAAAACCAGTAGAAACCTCCATCTGCATAGAAGCTAAGATAAGACAAAATTGTATTACATTTCCTAGATCATGGCTGCTCTAATAAGAATTATTGTAATCAAGTTTCGATCTTCTTGAAAATTCTAAGGTAAGGAACTCGATTTCTAAAAGAAAAGAGACTTAAGAATTTGAAGTGTTTTGTTTTAAAAGAAAGGCATGGTTTTGTCTTGTATTGTTTTAAAACATAAAGTGTTATAATAGCTTTATGGGAAGTTAGTTATAACGACTTTATGGAAAATAAAGAAATGGATTCATTATTGGATTTAGATTGGTAACTTGTTTTCAAATATTGAATTCCTTGTGATGGAAAAACATACGTGGCTTGGTTATAAAAGGTAGGAGTACCTTGATCCTAAAGGGGTTAGATAATTGGATTTTTAAATGGTATACTTGACGTTGTGCTAAAGAGTGTTTAAAGTGCTTGATTTAAACCTGAATGTGTTCGATACTACGGGTGTTAGTATCGTGTGGCTTTTACGTAGAAAGAAGTCTTTGTTTTGAAGGAATGAAAGTATGTAGTATTTTGGGGTTGAAACCCGGAATTGTTGACATGAAATGAAAGTACGTTGAACTAGCCTATGCTTGTTGTGATAGCTTTTGTTGTGCAAGTGTTGTATTTACGTACCGCTCTCGTCTCGTTGGAGGGCCATTATCCGTTGATTGATGGACATACTGACACGTTGGGTAGCCCACGGGTATGCTTCCACTATATCGATTCTTGATGGACATACTGACATGTTGGGAGGCCCACGAGTATGCTTCCATTAGGTGTGTTATTATTGTTATTTGATTGGACATACTGACACGTTGGGTAGCCCACGGATATGCTTCCACGGTGAGTATTCTCTTGTTATTTGTTTGGACATACTGACACGTTGGGTAGCCCACGGGTATGCTTCCACAAATGAGTATTATCTTGTTAGTTGTTTGGACATACCGACACGTTGGGTAGCCCACGGGTATGCTTCCACAGGGATCGTTATCTTGTTATCTCATTTGGGCATACCGACACGTTGGATGGTCCACGGGTATGGGCCCACTAGGACGGTTCCAGGGCCATGCTTATACCGAGGTGAGATGCCGCTGCAAGCTGCCATTCAGCGGGTTAAATTCCCGGGTTGTACTTGAGTGATGATTTTACGCACGAGTCCCCGACTTGGCATGACTACTTTTACGTGGTATCAGAGTTTGGTTATCATACATGTCTCCGCTTTATATAGACTATTATGATTTCATTTACGATTTTTCGTTTCACATACTTGGTACCATTGTTATCGACCTCCTTCGGGGCCGCGTTCATGCCGCAGTCGAGGTACATAGCTTGGCCGATTCGCATTCTTAGGATCGCTGTTCGGTTCTCGAAGCTCCATATCTCCTAAGCTTGTCATGTGGTACTTCCTCAAGTTGTAGACTTTTGTATATTCAGGGCATGGCGGGCCCCCGTCCGTCATTATGGTCTTAAAATTCTTAGAGGTCCAGAGTAATGTGGCGAGTTTGTGGGATGAATCGCTCAAGTTTTAATTTATGTACAAAAAGGTAACCGTTTGGGTTAGCCTGTGTCATACTTTATGTCTTGTCTCATGTTTTAGTTTGTATTTTAGCTGATTTTCTCTGATGTTGTATCGCTAGGGTGCCCGGTAAGGCACCACCACTGCCCGTTCGGTCGTGACAAAAGTGGTATCGTGAGCATTAATCCTCGGAAAGTGTCTACAGCACCGTATCTAGTAGAGTCTTGATTATCGGTGTTGTGCACCACATCTATAATCGTGAGGCTATAGGATATTTAGGATTGGTTTCCATTCTTCTCACTCGAGATCGTGCCTTAGAGCCGTGTTATAAGTTGGACTCCTCCGACGTATTCTTTGTATACCGCTGATGCCTCCACGCAAGGCAACCAGAGCCCAGGGCAAGGCAAACAGAGGAGTCGCGAGTAGAGCAGAATGGTCTCATCGAGACCACGCACTGAGCCTCCCCCACACCAAGGCGGAGGAGATGGGTTACAGGAGATGGCCCGATTAGCCGATCGTGGCCGATATGAGGATAGGCGGATGCACGGCCAAAAGAGCACCCATGGTTCACCCGAGGTCGATAGTTTGAGACTACGGGATTTTTCGAGTCGCCCACCCGAGTTATACGGTCGAGGCACGAGGATGATCCGCAGGAGTTCATCCGATTCTGCCGGATCATGAGAGTGATCAAGGCTTCGAGACCGAGTCGCTGGTCTTAGGTTCGCATCGGCCGCGTGATACCGCAAATGATCGTTTGATTCGCGAGCTGTCCCGGGGAGCATGCACCTCCTGGTTGGGGCGAAGTTCTCGTGAGGCTTTCCTTGGCCATTTCTTGCCTCCAGATGAGGACGACACGCCGGCGATTTTTGATGTTGAGACAAAGAGGCGCATAGCTCGAGTACAATGTAGAGTTTGACTCATTGGCTCGACATCCCCGCCCGTGGCGTATATGGAGGATAGAGTGCACCGCTATGTCACAGACTCGATGACTACTTAGCGAGAGTTGCACGGAGTAGCTCTTCACCGGCATGGATATTGCCCGCATGCGGGCTTATGCACTGGTGTGAGGCGTAGGTCGACGGATTAACCAAGATCAGAAGAGGCCGTGACAGCAGGGTCCTCTGGTGACCTTCGAGGCAGGCAGCCTCAGCAGCAGACTAGTTGTGCGCCTCCGCCAGTACGGAGTGCTCCGCCACAGTCTTCAGGACGTTCGGGAGATTCCGGAGCAGGTCAGGGCTCCAAGGTTTCAGGTTTTTGGGGGAGCAGGGACGTTAGTCAGATGGGACCACCCCTACCTCGTTGTGGCCATTGTGGTAGGCTCCATGATGGGGAGTGTCGTGCCGGAATGGGAGTTTGCTTTGCATGCGGCCAGCAAGGCCATTTTGCGAGAAATTGTCCAACCAGAGGTAGCGCGGATGTAGAGACTCACTTTCGGGATCGGTGGTCGATTCATCTCCTTCTTTTGTGCGCCGTGCAGGGAAGGAACATGAGTAGAACGACAAAAAGGGGAAGTGAAGTAATAGTTACAGGTATATTCTTAACCCTCTAGAGACTAGTATGCATTGATGTTATGGTGATGTGTTAAGTGTTATGTTCGGATAACTTTGTGTTAAAAATGTGATTTAGAATCTTGGCTAGTGAAAAAGGGAAAGTCTGGGGATGAGAAAATTTTGAACCTTAGAATTTATAACAATCGAGACCTCAGAGGTAAGGCCGGCTAGAGTAAAAGATTTTATAGTGATCTTTGTCGGAGTACATAGTATGCGGGGAGTATATTCGGGTGATAAGTCCATGAGTGGCATGACTGATTCTTTTGTAAGTGCAGTGGTGAAAACTATACCGGCGTCTGCGTTTTGGAGACTTAGAAGGAAAATTCGGGATGAATGTTTCTAAGGGGGGAGAATGTTACACCCCGTAAATTCAAGAAGATAAGATAAGAACATACCAAGGAATATAAGATTTGAAAGTTGAAAGATAAGTTGACAAACATGTGTTGGACGGATTTTGAGTCTACCTTGGAGTGTTGTACCCCAGTTGTTAAGAATTTCGAGGTGTTTAAAAAGCCTAGTGTGTAGTCCGTTAAATCTAGTTCCCAACGCAACAAACCGTTCGTCGATAGGACATCGGAGTCAAAAGTTATGGAAGTTACAAGTTAGGTGCGCAGTCAGGCAAGCAGCAGTTTTCGGTTCAGGGGTACAGCGCCGCGGCGCCGGTTGTACTGGGAGTCCGCGGGGGTTGCAGCGCCGCGGCGCCGGAATGCTGGAACTTTTCGGAAGTGGAAGCGCCGCGGCGCCGAGGCGGGATTTTTCTGCGGGAAAAGACGAAAATCAGGGGATATTTTGTTAAAAGCCTATGGGAGGGTGACAAGTGTCCCTCCCATCATTTTGACCAGGAAAGGGGCCTATTTTAGGGCCAAGTCTTGGAAGACTTGGCCATTTCACCTAACCCTCCCCAAGAAAATCCTCTCCCTCTCTCTAGATTTTTTTGGAAGAAAACCTAGCCTAAGGAATTTTTTGGAAAGACTTCAAGAAGGAAAAGTGTTGGCAGACTTGTAGAGGGCTCGTGTGGGTAATTTTAAAGTGAAGAAGATTTCGGAAAGAGAGCTTCTTGAGGTAAGATCTTCACCTTCTTGTATAATTGAAGATTTCAAGTTATAGTAGTTTAGAAATGAGCCTGAGGCTGTTTTATTTAAGTTGAATAGATTTAGATCTTATGTCTTGTTGAAATCTGAAATGGGCATGTTAGCCTTAAGATGATAACTTCAATTTGGTTACTAATTTGGTCGTCGCATGTTGTAAAGGGGGATTGTAGTTGTTGAAGATGTCTAGGGCAAGATATCATGTTAGACCTAAGAACTTGGATTGGAAAAGAGTTGAAAGGGGTTAGTATTGGTTATATTTTTGGCCAAGAATGGCATGGAAAATTTGGTTTATTTTGTATCATTGTGGGGCGGAATTTTACGCGTCCTGCAAAGGTGTGTAATCCCCTTTGTGGTTAGCTGAATTGTGTGCCTTAAATGTGGCGTTGGTTATTGAAATTCGACCTTGAAAAGGGTGGCAAAGTTAGTAGAAACAAAGGAAGTTCTGTCCAAATTGCCGTAGAATTTAGGGACATTGCACTTAGTTTATTCTACGTTCGAAGCTAGAGTTTGATAGACGTTTTATGACCTTATTAGGATTGAAGTACTACGAGTAGCGTATCCTACTTGGAGGGTATAGTACTGTGGAGCCTTTTGCTAATTGTCGGCAATCGTCGCGAGGTATGTGATTCTTCCTATCCTCTTCAGCATGATTATTTGTGAAATATATAGTGCAGTAGATGCACGTGTGTTAAAGGAATTTGGTTTCCCTTGTTTTGCCTTGACTTGATATGAAGTGTAAAGGTCTTGATTGTTTGAAAAGTAGGAAAATCTTATTAGTTAGTAATGGGTATGTCACGACCCGATTCCGGGCCCGTGACTGGTGCCTTACCCCGGGCACCCTAGTGATACAACATCAGAGTAATCAGCGGAACATAAAACGATACAAGACATATTATGAAATATGAAACAATAATCTGAGAAAACTTGCCTTTCGGCATATATATAAATGACAACTTTTTCAACATGAACAGTTTAATCCTTTTTACAAACCCTGCCCACAATAAAGATTACTGCACTTACGAATGATATGACAACCATGGCGGGACAGGGCCCCGCCAAACCCCTGAATGTAAACACTTACTACGACAGGGGACTATACCACTGATAAGCCTCCGGAGAAACGGAGCTTCCCAACGCTGAAATTGTGACCCTGAGAGCTAGGATCAACGACTGGTGTACCTCAACCTGCGGCATGAACGCAGCCCCCCGAAGGAGGTCAGTACAACAGGTACCGAGTATGTGAAACTGAAAATACTGTAAATGGAATCATAGTAGTCTATATAAAGCAGGAGACATGTATGATAACAAAACTACAGTTCACAATAAACAAGCAGTCATATCAAGTCAGGGACTCACGCCCTCAAAGTCATCACTCAAACATAACAATGGGTCTCACGCCCACAACATCAATCATGCCCGTGGAATACCTTCCTCACTGCCGGCAGTTTATGATATAAAAGCACCAAGGAACACACATGAACACCAGGTCCCACCTGTGCCATAATAACACCGTACAGGGTAAGTACGAAGGCATAGCCGACTACTAACACCCACAGTACCAACAAGGTCATGAACTGTATCATAAGATCTGTCTAGACCGTCACATGATCAAAGCCGCCACTTGCCCGCAGATCTAATGTGCGCGTCTAGTCCCGAACTTCCCGCACTCCGCATAGGCCAATCTCATCGCCCGCACGAGGTATTCCCGCGTCGAGGGTAGCTACTCCCCGATCGTCCCGACTTCGCAGTCCGCATGGCCACATGGACCGCATGCCCATAAAGGACGCACACTAACCTGGAACTCTCGTAGCTCCGCATAGGCCCCTGGGACCTGCATGAGGTATTCTCGAATCATAGGTCCATCGACCCGCCTGAGTCTACCCCGCATCGGAGGCGCTTAACCCTAATCATCTCAAGAGATGAGTGATGTAAAATACTAACATAACAGCTTATCGTTAAACAACATAAGCACAACAAAGAAAAAAAACCCTTTACACCAGCATCACAAGATACTAACACACGTAGCATCCTAGCATGTTTACTTATCAATCAACAAGAAAGTATTACAAGGCTATCACAACCCAACACAATCAAGTTATACACACAAGGTACTTTCTACTTTATGCCCACAAGTTAGGGTTTTATCCCCAAAGTACTTCATACATTAACTCTTTAAAAGATACGTTACTTTCACAATGTCACACAAGCAGTAGTATAAAAATAGAGTGACTATCTTTTAAAGTAAATCAATTACTTCTCTTTGTAATATCAAGTAGTAACATTCTTTTCCAATGTTCAAGTTTGCCTAATTTCCAATGTTCAAGTTTGCCTAATTTCCAATGTTCACGTTTCTTATTTTAGAAGGTTTTGTAGTTCATAGTCTTATTCATTTAAGAATATAATTCTCTTTTAAACTATCTGAGAAACATAAGCCTTATATGTGAGAAGGATATTCTTGTTTATAACAATCTTATTACAGCAGCCATGATCTAGGAAATATCATTTTGTCTCATCTTAGCTTCTATGCAGATGGAAGTTTCTACTGGTTTTAATAATACTTAATTATTCAAAACATTTTCCTTTTATTAACGCTGCAGTGGTTTGTCGATACACATTCTCGATTTCCAAATCAAGAAACATTCTTAAGCCGTTATACCTAACTTCCCATAAAGCTAGTATAACTCTTAAGTTTTCAAAACCAAGTATTACTTCAAGTTCTCTATTAACACATAACAAGCCGCTTATAGTTCAAATCGATTACCTTTTAAAACCACAAGTATTTTCTTACCAACATAAAGTCATTTATAACCGACTTCCCATAAAGCCGTTATAACACTTTATGTTTTAAACCAATCAAATACATTTAGCACATGTGACGCTCACCGTACTACATAGTTCACACATATCATGCCAGAAGAGATAGGAAGAGGTTCACATACCTCGCGACGAGTATCGACTAATAGCAAAACGCTCCAAGTACTTCCAAACGCCGGCTTCCTGCCAAGTAGATCGCGCCACACGTAGTACTTCAACCTATAAGGCCACAAGGCGCTTATTAACATTTAGGTCTAATCGTAGAATATTCTACGTAGAAATTGGAAGACCTCCCCGCAACACAGAAATCTCCTCCTCTATCGCGGCCGGCTACCAAGCCAACCAGGGGGGGTGGGGGTTATACATCTAACCCTAACGGGTACACTCCTACGCCACGTTACTACTACACAAGTCTACTGTAATACACCCCTATGTACTTACAACAAGATTCTTCTTTAAATTCGGGCTTAAGTCGCAAGACATTGCCGTAAGTTTTATTCAGCTTAAGTCGCAAGACATTGCCGATAACTATGTTCGCACTATATATAGCATACTTCAACTATATAATCTAACAACATGTAATTTCCAATTACAATAGGGGGACAAGATATTTACCTCGATAAGCCCATAATTATCCAAGTATAAAGTCGATCCCGGCAATCGCTTAGCTCCAACTCCGTGCGCTCCAACCCGCCTCCAAACTACCCTTAGAAGTTCTAACCAACTTCTACATACTACTCCAACAAACCATGGAGATTTTCCTTAGGGTTTCGATTTGGTGACCGACGGAAGTATAATAGTATATCCGGGCTTTTCAGATAGGTATAACCTTAGAATACTACAAGGTATAAGGCTAAGGTAATTTGGGCATTATAACAATACTTTTGAGAGTATTTCTACCAAGAGAGGGGGGTATTATACGAAAGCAACTATGCTAGGTGGGGTACCCCACGGCCACACTCCTAGGAGTGGGGTATACCTCTGCCAAGGCCTCTGGAGAGGGAGGCCTCTTGGCCGAACTCTACACAAGGGGGAGGGAGAAGTTTTAACACTTGTGAACATTTAGGAATGGATGAATAAGTCTTCAAAGGGATGGGTATTTATAGGCCAAGTGAAGGCCAACCAATGCCAAGATTGAGCCAAGTGCTACACAAGTGTAAGGCCAAGATTCACCCAAGTACACCTTATCCATCTACCACACCAACCAACACAAAATATCCAACCTACTCCTTAAGCCCAAATCGTCCATAATGTCGCCCAAGGTGTTTCCAATGAGAGGTGACAAGTGTCGCCTCTTGTTGGTCCAAAATGTTTCGTCTCTCGGAAAAATCCGCAAAATTAGAAATGTCATAGCCGGAATTTTCCTACGAAAGTTGTGGAAAACGCTTCGTCAAAACGACTCTAACCGGGTGTTGTGAACAAAGTTTAATTCGCCAAGCCAAATCAAAAGTTTCAAATTTTCTACGCACGCCCCACGCATATACTGAAATACGGTATAACATTCTCCTCCTTAGAAACATTCGCCCCGAATGTTCCTTCTAAGTCTCAAAACAAACACGCGCAAGATAGTCTTCTACTATACTTACGAGAACAATCCCGCCATACCGCCACGTAACCATCCGCGCAAAATGCTTACATCAAAGTCCACGAGAAAACACTCTAATCATCACCACAAAACACTTCTCACCGGTCTAAAATATACTTCCTTCGCACCTTCTCTTTACAAAATAAATGATCACACCTATGCTCGCCATACATGCTCGCTTCTCTTTACTCGTCGTAGATACCACTTTGTCACTTTGCTCGAGGCATTAACCTTCTCAGCGACCCAACAAATGGTACCACTTTTGTCACTTTGTCGCGAGCCTTGCTCGACGACCCAACAAATGGTACCGGCCGCATGCGATCCTCGAGGATGTCGTGACACTCGAACTCTTACCACATTCTCGACACGGCTTCGCTTCCAAAACTCGGTTACTATCCCTAACGTGGTCATCATTAATCGGGAACACTGGATGGATCTCCGATACTTTCCCTAACATAATAATACGAAAGCATCGGACGTCTCGCCTCCTAAGTCGGACGACAAAAGCTAACATATAGGCAACCCGCCTATCCTTCACATGAACTCGTGGGCCCAAAGTAACACGCTAAGTTCCTTTGTTATACCAAAACTCGTCACACCCTAACCACAATTGGAACAAGCTCAACTAACTATCTCAACGCGCCAACATCGAACCAATCGACCGGCAATTTACACTTCCGCCCTACAAGGCTTCAAAAGGCGACATCCGAACACCGAAATGGTAGCTTAAACACTACCTCCACAGAGACAACAATCCCACAACTATCCTCGAAATCCAAACACCGCCCGAGGGCGAATGCGATTCTCGAGACTCACCGAGTTCTTAACACATGCTTGGCAAAACTTCCAGAACAACAACAAATTTCTACCTGGCTCCACTGTCATTATAAGGTGAAGGTAGGCACCCCGCAGCCTTACAACCTTTCGATAACTCAACACAATGAGTAAACGGTCCCGATCAAGAACACGATGGGCTGCCCATCGACCGACCACCGGTCGAACGATCCACGAACTCATACTGGTTAACTAAACTTGGGCCTAACACCTCACAACCCTAACACAAGGCGACCACCACAACCTGACCCCACCACCAAACCTACCGCGGGTTGACCCGCAACGTGGCCTCAACCCGACCCGCAACGCGCACAATACTAGCTCCCGATTCGAACAATCTCACAAATCACGCTTCAAAACCTAGCGGCCTTCTTAGCTCAACTACCCCCTTTCATTCCACACTACTAGGGACCTATCCCAAACATAACTCACGTGCACTATGCACTTCCGATAAAGTCAAACATAACACTACACCTTTTCTCGAGATGGCCTCACCTCTAAGGTCTCTACGTAAAAAGCTCTAAGGCTCACACCTTCTATATCCCCCAAAATCTTACTCGGTTAAACAACCATGATCTAATCACGACTAACACACTGTTATCAGAACATAGCACTTAAGGTATACTCACCTTATCACACATACTGATCTCTAGAGGGTTAAAGATATATCTATATCTACTGCTTCACTCCCCTTAGTCATTCAAATCAAACCTGCCCCGTAGGGCGCATAGCTAAGGAAGATGACGAACTACCCACCAATCTCAAGGCTAAGTCCTCCTACAAGGACACTCTTCGACACATGGCCCTCGACGGCCGCAGTGCAACAAGTACCAACTAAAAGACGACATTCCCGATGACGCTCTCACATGGAACCGAAGCCCGAGTTCTCGACCAACTCTCGTGATACTCCGAACGCCCCGATATCCGTGGAAGACCACTCAGACCGGGCGGAGGTGCATATCAATCTGCCGCGAGGCGACTTGCCTCGAAAGTTACCAAAGGACTCCCGCTCGCCTCTCTCCTCTCGCCCTTAACCCGTCGATCTCTACGCTTTCGCTGCCGCGCATAAGCCCGCATACGTGCCATGCTCAAGCCCAATCAAGAATTACTCTTGCACAACCTCTTTAGATAGTCTCAAGACTCGCAGACATCGGTATACTCTGCGGTAGCCAAATCTATAGCTAGTAATGTGGTCGCTTCTTTGCAATCTAAATTCTCTGGCCGTGGAACTAGGTTCAATGTCATGGCCGCAGAGGAACCGCCGCCAGACTAAACTCATTGGGCTAGTGACGCCGCAAAACTCCCCGAATGAAGCACCACCTCAGTGATGATTGGGCCTGCCCACGTAACCTCAGATTTACTCGCAGCCTCGGCCGCTTGCCCTCCCAGGCACCGTTGCCTACGCGAGGCATAACGGTAAGGGAAAGAAATACGTTAGAGGATCCAACTTACAACACAAATTTCTAAGGCACGATCTCGAGTGAGAAGAATAGAAACCAATCCTAAAATATCCTATAGCCTCCTCGATTATTGCGTGCACAACACACCGATAATCAAGACTTCATCGATACGGTTCGTAGACACTTTCCGAGGATTAATCGCTCTAATACCACTTTTGTCACGACCGATTCCGGCCCGTGATCGTGCCTTACCCTGCACCCTAGTGATACAACATCGAGTAATCACGAACATAAACGATACAAGACATATTATGAAATATGAAACAATAACTGAGAAAACTTGCCTTTCTAAGATATATATAAATGACAACTTTTTCAACATGAACGCTTAATCCTTTTTACAAACCCCGCCACAACAAAGATTACTGCACTTACGAATGATATGACAACCATGGCGACAGTGGCCCCGCCAAACCCCGAATGTAAACACTTACTACGACAGGACTATACCATCGATAAGCCTCCGAGAAACGGAGCTTCCCAACGCCAAATCGTGACTCGAGAGCTAGGATCAACGATCGCGTACCTCAACTCGCGCATGAACGCACTTCGGGCGAGGTCAAGATAAAAATGTGCATGTGAAATCAAAATATCAGAAATGGAATCATAGTAGTCTATATAAAGCAGAGACATGTATGATAACAAAACTACAGCTCACAATAAACAAGCAAATATATCAAGTCGTGACTCACGCCTCAAAGTCATCACTCAAACATAACAATGGGTCTCACGCCCACAACATCAATCATGCCCGTGGAATACCTTCTCACCGCCAGCTTATGATATAAAAGCACCAAGGAACACATGAACACCAGGTCCCACTGCGCTATAATAACACCGTGACGGTAAGTACGAAGGCATAGCCGATTACTAACACCCACGCACCAACAAGGTCATGAATCAGATTATAAGATCTGTCTAGACCGTCACATGATCAAAGCCGCCACTTGCCCGCAGATCTAATGCGCGTCTAGTCCTGAACTTCCGCACTCGCATAGGCCAATCTCATCGCCCGCATGAGGTATTCCCGCATCGAGGTAGCTACTCCCGATCGCCCCGACTTCGCATCCGCATGGCCACATGGACCGTATGCCCATAAAGGACGCACACTAACCTGGAACTCTCGTAGCTCCGCATAGGCCCCTGGGACCTGCATGAGGTATTCTCGAATCATAGGTCCATCGACCCGCCTGAGTCTACCCCGCATCGGAGGGCAGCTTAACCCTAATCATCTCAAGAGATGAGTGATGTAAAATACTAACATAACAAACTTATCGTTAAACAACATAAGCACAACAAAGGAAAACCCCTTTACACAAACATCACAAGATACTAACACACGTAGCATCCTAGCATGTTTACTTATCAATCAACAAGAAAGTATTACAAGGCTATCACAAACCAACCCAATCAAGTCATACACACAAGGTACTTTCTATTATATGCCCACAAGTTCGGGGTTTTATCCCCAAAGTACTTCATACATTAACTCTTTAAAAGATACGTTACTTTCACAATGTCACACAAGACCAGTAGTATAAAAATAGAGTGACTATCTTTTTAAAGTAAATCAATTACTTCTCTTTGTAATATCAAGTAGTAACATTCTTTCCAATGTTCAAGTTTGCCTAATTTCCAATGTTCAAGTTTGCCTAATTTCCAATGTTCACGTTTCTTATTTTAGAAGGTTTTGTAGTTCATAGTCTTATTCATTTAAGAATATAATTCTCTTTAAACTATCTCGAGAAACATAAGCCTTATATGTGAGAAGGATATTCTTGTTTATAACAATCTTATTACAAAGACCATAATCTAGAAATATCATTTTGTCTCATCTTAGCTTCTATGCAGATGGAAGTTTCTCTGGTTTTAATAATACTTAATTATTCAAAACATTTTCCTTTATTAACGCCGCAGTTGGTTTGTCGATACACATTCCGATTTCCAAATCAAGAAACATTCTTAAGCCGTTATACCTAACTTCCCATAAAGCTAGTATAACTCTTATGTTTTCAAAACCAAGTATTACTTCAAGTTCTCTATTAACACATAACAAGCCGCTTATAGTTCAAATCGCTTACCTTTTAAAACCACAAGTATTTTCTTACCAACATAAAGTCATTATAATCGACTTCCCATAAAGCCGTTATAACACTTTATGTTTTAAACCAATCAAATACATTTAGCACATGACGCTCACCGCATTACATAGTTCACACATATCATGCTAGAAGAGATAGGAAGAGGTTCACAAACCTCGCGACGAGTATCGACTAATAGCAAAACGCCCAAGTACTTCCAAACGCCGCTTCTCCTAAGCCAAGTAGATCGCGCCACACGTAGTACTTCAACCTATAAGGCCACAAGGCGCTTATTAACATTTAGGTCTAATCGTAGAATATTCTACGTAAAATTCGGCAAGACTCTCCCCGCAACAACAGAAATCTCTCCTCTATCGAGGCCGCTACCAAGCCAACCGAGGGGTTATACATCTAACCCTAACTGCAAAATTCTACTCCACTGTACTACTACACAATTCTACTGTAATACAGCCATATGTAATTACATTTCAGTATTCTTATTTAAATTCAGGCTTAAGTCGCAAGACATTGCCTTAATTATTATTCAGGATTAAGTCTCAATACATTGCAGATAAATATGATCAGTAATATATATACCATACTTCAACTATAGAATCTCACAACATGTACTGTCCAATTACAATAGGGGACAAGATATTTACCTCGATAAGCCCATAATTATCCAAGTATAAAGTCGATCCCGCAATCGCTTAGCTCCAACTCCGCGCGCTCCAACCCGCCTCCAAACTACCCTTAGAAGTTCTAACCAACTTCTACATACTACTCCAACAAACCATGGAGATTTTACTTAGGTTTTCGTTTTGGTGACTGAGGGAAGTATAATAGTATTTTCCGGCTTTTCGTATAGGTATAACCATAGAATACTACAAGGTATACGGCTAAGGTAATTTGGGCATTATAACAATACTTTTGAGAGTATTTCTACCAAGAGAGTGGGTATTATACAAAGCAACTAGGCTAGTGGGTACCCTACCACACTACTAGGAGTGGTATACCCTCGCCAAGGCCTCTAGGAGAGGGGAGGCCTCTTGGCCGAACTCAACACAAAGGGGAGGAGAAGATTTAACACTTAGGAACATTTAGGAATGGATGAATAAGTCTTCAAAGGGACGGGTATTTATAGGCCAAGTGAAGGCCAACCAATGGCCAAGATTGAGCCAAGTGCTACACAAGTGTAAGGCCAAGATTCACCCAAGTACACCTTATCCATCTACCACACCAACCAACACAAAATATCCTACCTACTCCCTTAAGCCCAAATCGTCCATAATGTCGCCCAAGGTTCCAATGAGAGGGTGACAAGTGTCGCCTCTTGTTGGTCCAAAATGTTTCGCCTCTAAAAATCCGCAAAAATTAGAAATGTCATAGCCGGAATTTTCCCTACGAAAGTTGTGAAAACGTTTCGTCGAAAAACGACTCTAACCGGGTGTTGTGAACAAAGTTTAATTCGGCCAAGCCAAATCAAAAGTTTCAAATTTTCTACGTACGTCCTTACGTACATACTCTAGAAATACGGGGTATAACAGGGTACTCGGTGGTTAAAGAATAAGCCCTCTTTGTCTCATAAAGGGCTTATAGTTGTAATTGGTTGATTTAAAACATAAAGTGTTATAACGGCTTTATGGGAAGTTTGTTATAACCACTTTATGTAGCTAAAAGAATGGGTTGTTGATTTCAAAAGATAAGAGACTTGACTTGTAATTGACCTAAATGGTGTTGAAAAGTGTGAAACCACATTCGTGAGAAATGAGTACTTGGTTTTTAAAAGAATAATGTTACATAAATTTCGGAAATGGGAATAAGGATCGAACAAGCCAATGCAGCGTTGATAAAGGAAAGAAGTAATGACAATTAATCATATTAAAACCAGTAGAAACCTCCATCTGCATAGAAGCTAAGATAAGACAAAATTGTATTACATTTCCTAGATCATGGCTGCTCTAATAAGAATTATTGTAATCAAGTTTCGATCTTCTTGAAAATTCTAAGGTAAGGAACTCGATTTCTAAAAGAAAAGAGACTTAAGAATTTGAAGTGTTTTGTTTTAAAAGAAAGGCATGGTTTTGTCTTGTATTGTTTTAAAACATAAAGTGTTATAATAGCTTTATGGAAAGTTAGTTATAACGACTTTATGGAAAATAAAGAAATGGATTCATTATTGGATTTAGATTGGTAACTTGTTTTCAAATATTGAATTCCTTGTGATGGAAAAACATACGTGGCTTGGTTATAAAAGGTAGGAGTACCTTGATCCTAAAGGGGTTAGATAATTGGATTTTTAAATGGTATACTTGACGTTGTGCTAAAGAGTGTTTAAAGTGCTTGATTTAAACCTGAATGTGTTAGATACTACGGGTGTTAGTATCGTGTGGCTTTTACGTAGAAAGAAGTCTTTGTTTTGAAGGAATGAAAGTATGTAGTATTTTGGGGTTGAAACCCGGAATTGTTAACATGAAATGAAAGTACGTTGAACTGGCCTATGCTTGTTGTGATAGCTTTTGTTGTGCAAGTATTGTATTTCTGTGTTACCGCGTCTCTCGTTGGAGGGTCGGCTATCTGGTTGATTGATGGACATACTGACACGTTGGGTAGCCCACAGGTATGCTTCCACTATATCGATTCTTGATGGACATACTGACACGTTGGGAGGCCCACGGGTATGCTTCCATTAGGGGCGTTATTATTGTTATTTGATTGGACATACTGACACGTTGGGTAGCCCACGGGTATGCTTCCACAGTGAGTATTCTCTTGTTATTTGTTTGGACATACTGACACGTTGGGTAGCCCACGGGTATGCTTCCACAGTGAGTATTATCTTGTTAGTTGTTTGGACATACCGACACGTTGGGTAGCCCACGGGTATGCTTCCACAGGGATTGTTATTGTTACACCTCGTAATTACAGGACATGTTTTAAGAACGTAAGTAAGAACTCACAAGTGTTAAGATTTGAGACTTGTAAAAATTTATCGGAAATTATGGAATTGTCGGAAAATGTATTATTGTGTCGAATGGGAGGGCGACACGTGTCACCCCCCTTATGTGATACCTTGGTCAATTTATGCAAGGGCAAGAAGGTCATTGGACCTTTGTTGCAAGACAAGTCTTGCAACTTGTGAGCATGAGAAGTTTGACTAAGTCAAATGGTCAATTAGTCTTGATATTTTGTAAGACTACATCCAAGCCTCACATTTGTTTATATCTTGACCACCCATTGCACTATATTATACTAGTAGTGCTAGAGAGAGCCAACACTTAGAAAATTTTCACTAACAATTGGATGAACATAGAGGTAAGCTCTCGGGTTCTATAAAAAAAAAAAATCTTTGTTTGTGATCCATTTAGCTCCCCACTTTAAACCAAGGTTATTATGTATCAGAAGCATGTATCAATAGAAACATCTTGGAAAAAGATAGTTTTCGGGTTAGTCGCAAGCGAAAACCTAGTTGTCTTTCTAGGTTTTGGTTGGAGATTTGAAGGATATTTGTTGGTGTTGTTCGAAGGGTCTCAACAAGCGGATTGAAGTGTCTTGGAGAGGCTCTAAACTACTAAGGAGCGACTTCGGATTGGAGTTGGATTAAGGTTCATTGAGGTATAATCTTGTCTTTTAAAGGTGTTACAAGATTATATGTTTATATTGTTGTTAGCTCTACATGTTGTTAGCATAAAGTTGATATGTTGAAGTTTATAAGTATTATGGATTGCTTGTAGCTTAAATCCGAAATGTAATACAAGCCACTTGAAAATTGGATTACTAATTGGTCGTTTATTTGAAATCGTCGCATGTTACTTACTTGAAGATTATGGTTGTTATAATCAAATGCGACTTGATATCATGTATGCTACCAATTTGGATTGAAATGGAAATTGGATAAGAATTGGTATTGTTGAACTCAATATGGCCGAATTTGGACTTGTAGTTTGTGTTAGTTTGTTATTGTTAGGTAATTTTACACGTCTAGTAGGCGTGTAATCCCCTATTGATTAATTGCTTTGATTGTGCCTTAAATGTGGCGTGTTTGGTTATTGTATTCGGCCTTGAAAAAGGTGGCAAAGTTAGTAAAAACAAATGAGGTGCTGTCCGATTTTCCGTAGGATTTAGCGACTTGACACTTATAATATTCTACGTTTGAAGTAAGGCGTTAATGGACGTATTGTGAATATTATAGGTTGACGTACTCTGAGCGGGACTTTGTACTTGGCAAGTGATTTGACCAGCGAGGTATGTAGAACTTTTCCTATATTTTGAGCATGACTAGTTTCACGATATAGTACGGTAGACATACAAGACTTTGACATTCTTTACTAGCTTTATGAAATGCCAAGTCGGGTGAGTTAGAGATTAACTCACTTCTTTGAAAATATTAAGGATGTCTTAAAGTTTTATTAAAGTTAAGGACTTGAAGAGTTTTAAAGTATGTGATACTTGTTTCGTTTTAAACGTATAAGTCCCTTGGATAGGAAATTGTATTTGACTAAGGTATAAAGTGAATATAACGACTTTATGGGAAGTTGGTTATATTGACTTTATGGAAAGATAAATGACTTGATTTATGGAAGGAAATTCGATTTTAAGGCATCAATTGCCTAAGGTTTTATAAGAAAAGGAGTCACTTGATTTAGAAACTTAACTTTATTTCTAAGGGTGTTGTGGCTTACCTTGAAATGTAATTTGGACTTGATACTAAGATTAATAGTATCTTGGAAGTTTTCTATTAAAAAGAGTCATTTGTTTTAAGGAGTAGAAGTACGTAGTACTTAGGTTAAATTCTGATTTTTATAAAGACATGTTAGTGCCTTAGGTAAACTAAAATGAGAGTGTATATAAACAAGAATAGTAAGAAGTTAAGGATTTCTTGACTTGCTTATATATTGTATGATAAGCGGTAGTGCTTATGTTATGTGTGATAAGCCGGATTTGTGCTAGTGATGTATTATTCGTTGGTTTCCGGGATTGTGGCATTGCATATTTCGTGGATTTGCTACCCACAATGCGAGGAATACCGCGAGTCCGTAAGGGCTTATCTTATGGTGAAATAGTCCCACGCGCGGGTCCACTATGCGAGGAATACCTCACGCGAGTCCGAAAGGGCTTATGCGGGTGAAATAGTCCCATGCGAATACCACGCGGGTCCACCGGACCTACGCGTGAAATAGTCCCGAGTAGGATTTCAATCCTATTTTTCTGTAAGTACACCCTATTTTTATGTCACGACTGCCTGGTTCGTGGATCGTGCCTTACCCGCACCCAAGTAGTCATACATCGATAAATCAGTAAAATAAAACATACAGATATGAAACAAGAGATAAGATAATAAACAGCCAACCTAAGCGGTTGCCTTCTGCATATATACAGAAATTTTGAGCAGTTACATCCCTTTTACAAACCCCGCCTACAATTACAACGGACTGCTCTAAGATTGTAATAACACCTATGACGGACAGGCTCGCTATACCCCGAATGTACAACCTACAACTCAGTGGAAACATACCAAAAGATAAGCCTCCAGAAACGAGCTTCAATACATCGAATCGTGATCCAATGAGTGAGGATCAACAATCGTGTACCTACTGCGGCATGAACGCACCTCAAGGAGGTCGATTAACAGTACCAAGTATGTGAAATGAAAATACTGAAAATGAAATCATAATAGTCTATATAAAACAGGAGACATATATGATAACAAAACTACAGTTCACAGCATAATAGCAGTCATGTCAAGTCAGTGATTCACGCCCTCAAAGTCATCCCTCATGCCCGTGGAACTCTTCCTCACCGCCATCTAGGTATAAGTTAGGTGATATGTGTAACATGTCTCGCCCATCTCATGTACTCGAGGTGGAATCGTGTGGAATACATGTCTCGCCCATCTCACGACTCGATAGAAATCGCACATGTCTCGGCCCATCTCATGGGACTCGGAGAAATCGCACATGTCTCGCCCATCTCACGGGACTCGATAGAAATCGCACATGTCTCGGCCCATCTCATGGGACTCGAGAAATCGCATGTCTCGGCCCATCTCATGGGACTCGAGAAATCGCACATGTCTCGCCCATCTCACGGGACTCGATAGAAATCGCATGGAATACATTCCGGTTCATCCTATGAACGGTGTCGCATGAAATACATTCATCACGACCCGATCCGGCCCGTGATCGTGCCTTACCCCGAGCACCCTAGTGATACAACATCGAGAAAACCAATGAAAATAAAAACTTACAAGAAACAAGATATATGATCATAAACAAAGCAACCAAACGGTTACCTTCCAATAAAGTATATATATAACTCTTTCAAAACAGTTTAATCCTTTTTACAAACCACGCCACAACGATTACTGCACCTCTAAGATTTACAACAACCATGACGGACAGGCCCCGCCATACCACGAATGTACAGAACCTACAACTCGTGGAACACATACCAAAGAATAAGCCTCGAGAAACGCGAGCTTCCCAATACATCGAATCGTGATCCTATGAGCGAGGATCCACTACCGATGTACTCCTACCTGCGGCATGAACGCACGGCCGGGCGAGGTCGACAACAGTACCAAGTATGTGAAATCAGAAAATATCAGAATGAAATCATACTAGTCTAAATAAAGCAGGAGACATGTATGATAACCAAACTACAGTTCACAACATAAAAGCAGTCATGTCCAGTCAGGGACTCACGCCCTCAAGTCATCACTCAAATATAACTATGGGCCTCACGCCCACAACATCAATCATGTTCGCATCATGGCCGCATGCCCCCGGAATTCTGCATCGGTGTAGACATGTCCATGATGCAACAATAATACCAATGCCCCATGGCCACATGCCCGGTCTCGTGACGGTGTAGACACGTCCGTATGACATTAACAACAATAATCGGGTGATCAACCTCGCCGCACGGCCACACGCCCCGACTGCGCCGGTGTAGACGTGTCCATGTAACCACAATAACAATATATCGTAATCAACCCTACCGCATGGCCACATGCCCTGGTCTGCATCGGTGTAGACATGTCCATGCAACCACAATAACAATACATCGGACAACCAGGCTATCACAAACAAGCTCAAGCAAATTACCATACTTCTAAACTTTTATAAAAAGATCCACTCTTTCTCAAGAAGTCACCTAATATCAACATTTGCACAACAAAGGCTATCTCAACAAGCATAGGCGAGTTACACAACAACAAGCATAGGCAAGTTATACAACAATAATCATAGGCAAGTTATACATAACTCAAGGTACTTCCATTTTATATCAAAGTCCGGGTTTTAACCCTAAAGTACTACGTACATTAACTCTTTTTAAAGGATCCGTTTCTTTCACAAAAGTCACAAATACCCGTAGTATAAAATAGAGTGACTATCTTTTTAAGTAAACCAAAATACTCCCCTTTGTAAAATCAAGTAACAACATTATTTTCCAAACGTTCAAGTTTGCCTAATTTCAAATGCTCAAGTTTCTCATTTTAGAAAGGTTTCATAACTCATAGTCTTAATCCCTTTTAAAACAATTGAGTAACATATGTCTTGTACGTGAGCCGTTTATTCTTGTTTACAACAATCTTGTTACATCAGCCATGATCTAGGAAATGTAATACAATTTTGTCTTATCTTAGCTTCTATGCAGATGGAGGTTTCTACTGGTTTTAATAACAATTTGTTATTTGTCAATACACTTTCCTTTATTAAGCCATACGTGGTTTGTTCGATACTTATTCTCATTTCCGAAATCAATAAAACATTATTCTTTTTAAAACCAAGTACTCATTACTCGCGAATGAGGTTTCACAACACTTTTAACAAAAGTTAATTATCAAGTAAAACAAGTTAAGTCTCTTATCTTTCAAGATCAAG
The DNA here is from genome assembly GCA_029844215.1 of Przewalskia tangutica. Taxonomy (NCBI): domain Eukaryota; kingdom Viridiplantae; phylum Streptophyta; class Magnoliopsida; order Solanales; family Solanaceae; genus Przewalskia; species Przewalskia tangutica. Next base: position 242,383 of record JAQGDG010000085.1, read on the forward strand.
TCTCTTAACTTTTACAATCAATAAACCAATCTTTTACCTACATAGAGTCGTTATAACTAACTTCCCATAAAGCTATTATAACACCCTATGTTTTAAACCAACCAACTCATTTAGCACAGGTACGTCTACCGTACTACATAGTTTACAAAGCATCATGCTAGAAGGATAGGAAGAGGTTCACATACCTCGCGACGATTATCGACAAATAAGCAAAACGCTCCACAGTACTGTCACCCGGCTAGCCGTTTCCACTCTTCAAGTAGAATACGCTACTCGTAGTACTTCCACCTATAAGGCCACAAACGTCTATTAACTTCTAACCGCATGTTTCCATATTCTACGTAAAATTCAAAGACTTCCCCGCAACAACAGAAATCTCCTCTCTATCGAGGCCGCTACTAAGCCAACTGGGGGTTATACGCCTAACCGGACGTATACAATTCTACTATACAAGAATACCACAAGTCTATCTGTAATACTATGTAATTACAGATTCTTTCTTTAAATTCGTGCTTAAGTCAAAAGACATTGCCGCAAAGCTATGCTTAGTTCTATATATAGTATACTTCAACTATATAATCCTACAACATGTAATTTCCAATTACAATAAGGGGACAAGAATATTTACCTCGATAAGCCCAAAATTATCCAAGTTATAATGTCGATCCTGAGCAAGGTTTAGCTCCTACTCCGCGCGCTCCAATCCGCTCCAAACAACCCTTAGAAGTTCTAACCAACTTCTACATAAATACTTCAACTCGCTATGAAGATTTCCTTAGGGTTTTGGTTTGAGACTAAAAGGACAAAAGGTAGTATTTCCGGGCTCTACGTATAGAGGTAACTTTTGGAATACTACAAGGTATACGGCTAGGGTATTTTGGGCATTATAACAATACTAGGAGAATACTTTCTACCAAGGGGTACTTTATGAGAACAACAAGTGGGGTGTACCCTACCAACACTACTAAGGGGAGGGTACCTCTCGCCAAAGCCTAACGAAAGGGGAGGGGAAGGCTGGGACGAGCAACAAGAGGAGAGGGGAAGGATTACAAGACTTAGAACACATTTTGGATGATGAAGTCTTCAACAAAGGGAGGGGTATTTATAGGGAAGCCAAGGGCCAACCAATGGACAAGATCAAGCCATGTGCAAGGCAAGTGTAAGGCCGAGATCGAGCCAAGTGCACCCTAACCCCTACTCCACAAAACATGGCACAAAAGAAGGCACAAAACAAGGCCAAAATAAGGCACAAAACAATGGGAGAGACGTCCCCCTTTTGCCTACCCAAACCGTCACTTGAGGGTGACAAGTGTCACCATCTCGTTGGCCCAAAAATGTTCCGTCGCTCGGAAAAATCCGCAAAAATACAAAACGACATAGCCGGAATTTTCCCTACGCAAGCTCAGAAACGCTTTCGAAAAACGACTCTAATCGGGTGTTGTGCACAAATTTCGAACCTATGCCAAACTTTAAGTCTCAAATTTTCGTATGTACGTCTCCACGTACATACTCTGGAAATACGTGGTATAACATTCTCCCCTCCTTAGAAACATTCGTCCCGAATGTTCCTTCTCAAGTGGGATAACGATAAAGTTCCTCTAACAAGTTGCCAACGCCACAGCTTGGCCACGAAATAACACACGTTCTCTTCCTTCCTTACTCGTCGTGCGATACCACTTTTGTCACTTTGCCGCGAGGTTCTAGTGTCACTCCGGCGACCCAACAAATTGTACCGAACTGCATGCGATCCACGAGGTTCTATTGTCTCGGGGCGTGCCATACTTCGCCATCGCCGCTTCTCAAAAGCGTGAGTCACTACCTCCAAACTTGGTCATCTTACTAGCTTCACTTTTCCGCCAAGGCCATTCCCGGCCTTCACGAACCGATTCTGGTCGAACGCATCCACGAACTCATACGATGGTTAACTAAACTCGGGCCTAGCATCCTCGTTACCCTACCACCTGGCGGGACCACCTCGAACTGACCCCACCACAAACCGAGCTGCGGGTTGACCCGCGAATGGTCCTCAACCCGACCCCACCACCGCGCCACACTCTTGTTCCCCGATCCGGAACAATCTTACCTATTCAAGTCATGAAAGCTACCACTTCCATTATACACAACCCAAGGAATTCCCCATAATAACTCCACGTATACTACGCACTCTGATAAAGGTCAAACATAGAATAAATCTTTTACACAAGACGACCTTACCTCTAAGGTCTCAATCGTGAAATAGTCTAAGGTTCACACTTACCATGCCCCCAGGCTTACCCTTCTACACTAACCAGTTTTCTAAATCACATTTTAGAACAAAGCTATCCGAACATAACACTAAACACATCATCATAACAAGCATACAAAACTCTAGAGGGTTAAGGATATACCTGTCTCTACCGCTTTTCTAATCACAAATTCACGCGCAGGCGATAGCTAGTGAAGGTGATGAACCACCACCGATCACGGTCGAGTCATAACATCCGTGCTACCCTTGGTCGGACAGTTCCTCGCAAGATGGCCCTGCTGGCCGCAAAAATAACAAGCTCCTTGGCACCACGACACTCCCCGAAATGCGGTCTACCACATCGACCACACCGAGGTAGGGTGATCGTCCGCCAACACCCTACTCCCCGAAACTCAACCCTTGGAGCCACGACCGCTCCGAATACTGGATGCCACGGGGTTGTGGAGGACCACTGACCGGGTGGAGGTATAAAACTAGTTCGCCGGCGAGGCGGTGCCTCGAAAGTCACCAAAGGACCCTGTTGTTCTGGCCCTCTTCTGCTGATCTTGGTCATTCCGTCGACCTCTCCGCTCTTCACCCCCAAGCGCATAAGCCTGCATGCGGGCAATGTCCATGCCCGGCTGAAGAGCTACACCCGAGCAAGCCTCTGCCAAGTAATCATCTAACCCGGTAACGTAACGGTGTACTCTGTCCTCCATATCAGCTACTACAGCGGGGGCATACCGAGCCAATGAGTCGAACTCCACATTGTACTCCCGAATCAGACGCCTGCTCGCCTCAACATCAAAAATCTGTCGGTCCGAGCCCTCCTCATCTGTGGAGGCAAGAAATGTGCCAGAAATGCCCCCGAGAACTCGTCCCAAATGGCTGGAAGTGCATTCTCTCCCCGGGATAGCTCCCACGAATCAAACCAGTCGACTGCGGTATCACGCAGCCGATGCGAACCTAAGACCACCGACTCGGTCTCCGAAGCCTTGATCACTCTCATGATCCGCTGTAACTGTCGGATGAACTCCTGCGGATCATCCTCAGGCCTCGACCCATAGAACTCTGGCGGGCTACATCTCAGAAAGTCCTGTAGCCTCAAACTATCCGATCTATGTGAACCACTGGCGCTACTGGAACTGCTGCGTCCATCCTATCCTCATGTTCGCCACGACTCGCCAATAATCAAGCCAACTCTTGTAACCCATCTCTCTCGCTTCCATCGTGGGACCGAGGCTCAGTGTATCGGTCTCAGCAGCCACCGCCGCGCTCTAAACTCGCTGGGATGGCGGCGTCGCAAAACTCGTCGTCAAGCACAATCTCGTGTAGACCGAGCTCGCGCCTAGTACTCATCAGTATCTCACTAGCAGATTTTCGCCGCTTGCCTTGCCTCAGGCTCTGGTTGCCTTGCGCGGAGGCATAATCGTAAAACGAGATACGTCGAGGGTCCAACTTACAACATGGCTCTAAGGCACGATCTCGAATGAGAAGAATGTAAACTAATCCTAAATGTCCTCGGCACTCCGATTATAGATGTGGTGCACAACACATCGATAATCAAGACTCTACTAGACACGGCAGTAGACACTTTCCGAGGATTAATCGCTTCGATACCACTTCTGTCACGACCCGATCCCGGGCCCGTGACTGGTGCCTTACCCCGAGCACCCTAGTGATACAACATCAGAGAAAACCAGCGGAAAATAAAAACTTACACAAGAAACAAGATATATGATCATAAAACAGGCCAACCAAACGGTTACCTTCCAATAAAGTATATATATAACTCTTTCAAAACGTACAGTTTAATCCTTTTTACAAACCCCGCCACAACAAGATTACGCACCTCTAAGATTTACAACAACCATGACGGGACAGGGCCCCGCCATACCCCTGAATGTACAAGAACCTACAACTCAGGGAACACATACCAAAGAATAAGCCTCCGGAGAAACGGAGCTTCCCAATACGCTGAACTGTGATCCTATGAGCGAGGATCCACTACCGATGTACTCCTACCTGCGGCATGAACGCAGCCCCCCGAAGGAGGTCAGTACAACAGGTACCAAGTATGTGAAACTGTAAAATACTGTAAATGAAATCATACTAGTCTAAATAAAGCAGGAGACATGTATGATAACCAAACTACGCCACCACATAAGCCATGTCGATCGTGACTCACGCCCTCAAGTCATCACTCAAATATAACTATGGGTCTCACGCCCACAACATCAATCATGTTCGCATCATGGCCGCATGCCCCCGGAATTCTGCATCGGTGTAGACATGTCCATGATGCAACAATAATAATAATGCCCCATGGCCACATGCCCCCGGAATTCTGCATCGGTGTAGACACGTCCATGTGACATTAACAACAATAATACTGGGTGATTAACCCCGCCGCATGGCCACACGCCCCCGGAATTCTGCATCGGTGTAGACATGTCCATGTAACCACAATAACAATATATCAGGTAATCAACCCTGCCGCATGGCCACATGCCCCCGGAATTCTGCATCGGTGTAGACATGTCCATGCAACCACAATAACAATACATCGGACAACCAGGCTATCACAAACAAGCTCAAGCAAATTACCATACTTCTAAACTTTTATAAAAAGATCCACTCTTTCTCAAGAAGTCACCTGATATCAACATTTGCACAACAAAGGCTATCTCAACAAGCATAGGCGAGTTACACAACAACAAGCATAGGCAAGTTATACAACAATAATCATAGGCAAGTTATACATAACTCAAGGTACTTCCATTTTATATCAAAGTCCGGGTTTTAACCCTAAAGTACTACGTACATTAACTCTTTTTAAAGGATCCGTTTCTTTCACAAAAGTCACAAATACCCGTAGTATAAAATAGAGTGACTATCTTTTTAAGTAAACCAAAATACTCCCCTTTGTAAAATCAAGTAACAACATTATTTTCCAAACGTTCAAGTTTGCCTAATTTCAAATGCTCAAGTTTCTCATTTTAGAAAGGTTTCATAACTCATAGTCTTAATCCCTTTTAAAACAATTGAGTAACATATGTCTTGTACGTGAGCCGTTTATTCTTGTTTACAACAATCTTGTTACAAATGACCATGATCTAGGAAATGTAATACAATTTTGTCTTATCTTAGCTTCTATGCAGATGGAGGTTTCTACTGGTTTTAATAACAATTTGTTATTTGTCAATACACTTTCCTTTATTAGCGCTGCTGTGGTTTGTTCGACACTTATTCTCATTTCCGAAATCAATAAAACATTATTCTTTTTAAAACCAAGTACTCATTACTCGCGAATGAGGTTTCACAACACTTTTAACAAAAGTTAATTATCAAGTAAAACAAGTTAAGTCTCTTATCTTTCAAGATCAAGTCTCTTAACTTCTACAATCAATAAACCAATCTTTTACCTACATAGAGTCGTTATAACTAACTTCCCATAAAGCTATTATAACACCCTATGTTTTAAACCAACCAACTCATTTAGCACATGTACGTTTACCGTACTACATAGTTTACAAAGCATCATGCTAGAAGGATAAGAAGAGGTTCACATACCTCGCGACGATTATCGACAAATAAGCAAAACGCTCCACAGTACTGTAACCCGGCTAGCCGTTTCCACTCTTCAAGTAGAATACACTACTCGTAGTACTTCCACCTATAAGGCCACAAACGTCTATTAACTTCTAACCGCACGGTTCCATATTCTACGTAAAATTCAAAGACTCTCCCCGCAACAACAGAAATCTCCTTCTATCGAGGCCGCTACCAAGCCAACCGAGGTTATACGCCTAACCTGACGTATACAATTCTACTATACAAGAATACCACAAGTCTCATCACTGATACACCCTATGTAATTACAGTTCAGTTCTCTTCTTTAAATTCAGGCTTAAGTCAAAAGACATTGCCGCAAAGCTATGCTTAGTTCTATATATAGTATACTTCAACTATATAATCCTACAACATGTAATTTCCAATTACAATAAGGGGACAAGAATATTTACCTCGATAAGCCCAAAATTATCCAAGTTATAATGTCGATCCCGAGCAAGGTTTAGCTCCTACTCCGGCGCTCAATCCGCCTCAAACAACCCTTAGAAGTTCTAACCAACTTCTACATAAATACTTCAACTCGCTATGAAGATTTCCTTAGGGTTTTGGTTTGAGACTAAAAGGACAAAAGGTAGTATTTCCGGGCTCTACGTATAGAGGTAACTTTTGGAATACTACAAGGTATACGGCTAGGGTATTTTGGGCATTATAACAATACTAGGAGAATACTTTCTACCAAGGGGGGGTACTTTATGAGAACAACAAGGCAAGGGGGGGTGTACCCCTCGGCCAACACTACTAAGGGGGGAGGGTACCCCTCTCGGCCAAAGCCTTACGAAAAGGGGGAGGGGGAAGGCTAGGACGAGAGCAACAAGAGGAGAGGGGAAGGATTGCAAGACTTAGAACACATTTTGGATGATGAAGTCTTCAACAAAGGGAGGGGTATTTATAGGGAAGCCAAGGGCCAACCAATGGACAAGATCAAGCCATGTGCAAGGCAAGTGTAAGGCCGAGATCAAGCCAAGTGCACCCTAACCCCTACTCCACAAAACATGGCACAAAACAAGGCACAAAACAAGGCCAAAATAAGGCACAAAACAAGGGGAGAGACGTCCCCCTTTTGCCTACCCAAACCGTCACTTGAGGGTGACAAGTGTCACCCTCTCGTTGGCCCAAAAATGTTCCGTCGCTCGAAAAAATCCGCAAAAATACAAAACGACATAGCCGGAATTTTCCCTACGCAAGCTCTGTAAAACGTTTCGTCAAAAAATGACTCTAATCGGGTGTTGTGCACAAATTTCGAACCTATGCCAAACTTTAAGTCTCAAATTTTCGTACGTACGTCTCCACGTACATACTCTGGAAATACGGGGTATAACACATTCCCGGTCCATCTCATGGACTCGGTATCGAATCAGGTGAAATACATTCCCGGTTCATCCCATGAACGCGGTGTCGTGTGGCCCTAACATCTAAACGCTCTTTTAAGATAAATTAAGATAATACCATGTTTTCCTTTTAAATCAACTAAGGCAATATTATGCCCTTCTTTTTAAACCAAAACACTTTCCTTCTTAAAGTCAAGTAACAACATTCTTTTCCAAAATTTCAAGTTTGCCTAACTTCAAATATTCACGTCTCTTATTTTCGAAGGGTTTCATAGTTCATAGTCTTAATCATTTAATAACATAATTCTCTTTTTAAAAACAGTTGAGTAATATATGCCTTATGTGTGAGTAGGTTATTCTTGTTTATAACAATCTTATTAAAGCAGCCATGATCTAGGAAATGTAATACAATTTTGTCTTATCTTAGCTTCTATGCAGATGGAGGTTTCTACTGGTTTTAATATCATTACTTATTTGTCAATACATTTTCCTTTATTAACGCTGCAGTGGTTCGTTCGATACTTATTCTCATTTCCGAAATCAGTAAAACATTATTCTTTTAAAAACCAAGTACTCATTACTCACGAATGAGGTTTCACACTTTTTAACAAAATTCATATCAATTCAATTAAGTCAAGTCTTTTATCTTTTGAGATCAAGTCTCTTAACTTCTAAAATCAATAAACCATTCTTTTTATCTCTCTTAAGACGTTATACCTAACTTCCCATAAAGCTAGTATAACTCTTACGTTTTCAAAACCAAGTATTACTCTTCTTTCAAAAATGATTCTTAATTCTTTTGAAATACTTCAAGATTCTTATTATTCAGGCTTAAGTCAAAAGACATTGCCGTAAAACTACATTCAGTTAACACACGTACGTCTACCGTACTATATATATATTCTTTTAAAATATCATGCTCAAGAGGATAGGAAGAATCACATACCTCGCGACGATTATCGACTATTAGCAAATAGCTCCAAAGCATCAGAATCCGGCTAGCCATTTCCACCGCCGAGTAGAATACGCTACTTGCGACTTCAACCTATAACGGTCATACAAGTCTATCAACGCGTCTAGACTACTCAGTAGAATAATTCTAGATCTGATTCCTTATTCTACGGAAAATTGGGCGACTTCCTACCGTCAAATTATACAATTCTCAGTAAATACACCATGTAAGTCTGATTCGGTCTTTCTTCTTATATATTCTTACGATGTGATCTCAATTCAATTCTTTTATGTAATATCCTTCTATGTATCTTATATTCATTTCTATACTACTACAGTATGTAATTTCCAATTACAATAGAAGGACAAGAGTATTTACCTCGGTAAGCCCAAAATTATCCAAGTTTAAATGTCGATCCTGAGCAACGTTTAGCTCATATTCTGAACGCTCCAACCCGCTCCAAACAACCCTTAGAAGTTCTACGCAACTTCTTCTAATACTTCAACCAAGCGTGAAGATTTTCCTTAGGGTTTCGTTTTGTAGTGAAGGAAGTATAATAGTATTTCGGGCTTTTAGTATAGGTGTAACCTTGGAATACTATAAGGTATATGGGCCAAGGTATTTTGGAATAATAACAATACTTGAGAGTATTTTTCTACAAAGGGGGTGTATTTTACGAAACAACTAGGCAGGGGCGGTATATGTCACGACCGAACCGGGCCGTGGATCGTGCCTTACCGGCACCCTGGTGATACAACATCGAGAAAACCAAATAAAATAAAAACTTAAACATATAAAGCGATGAAATAAGAAAGAGCTAACCCAACGGTTACCTTTTGTACATAAATTAAAACTTGAGCATATCCCTTACAAACACACCTACAACAAAGGCATGGCACTCTAAGAATTTTGAAACCATAATGACGGACAGGCCCCGCCATGCCTGAATATACAAAGCCTACTACTGCGGAGCCGTACTCACAGACAAGCTTAGGAGATATGGAGCTTTCCGAGAACCGAACAATGATCCTAAGAGAGTGGATCGGCAAGCTATGTACCTCAACTGCGGCGATGAACGCAGCCCCAGGAGGTCGACAACAGTACCAAGTATGTGAAAGCAGAAAATCAGTAAATGAAATCATAATAGTCTATTAAAAAGCAGGAGACATGTATGATAACCCAATTACAACACCACAACATATAAGCAGTCATATCAAGATAGGGACTCATGCCCGTGAAACCATCACTCAAATACAACCCGGGAATTTAACCCGCACAATGGCCGCATGCCCTCGCATCTCACCTCGGTATAAGCATGGCCCTGGAACCGTCCTAATAGGCCCATACCCGTGGACCATCCAACGTGTCAGTATGCCCAAAGGAAATAACAAGATGATACTCACTGTGGAAGCATACCCGTGGGCTACCCAACGTGTCAGTATGTCCAAACAACTAACCAGATAACACTCCTAATGGAAGCATACCCGTGGGCTACCCAACGTGTCAGCATGTCCAAGAGGATCGATCTGATGGAAGCATACCCGGCTACCCAGCGTGTCGACGTCCATCAATCAACCGGATAGCCGCCCTCCATCGAGAGACTCGTGAGCACACAACCAAACAATTGCACAACAAAGGCTACCACAACAAGCAGAGGCAAGTTACACCCAACTCAAGGTACTATACATACTTCTTACCACAATGTCAAGTATACCATTAAAATCCAAGTACTTAACCCCTTTAGGATCAAGGTACTCCTACCCTTTATAACAAGTCACTTATGTTTTTCCATCACAAGGAGTTCAATATTTGAAAACGAGTTACTTCCCCTTTTCCAAAATCAAGTTACCATTTTAAATCTAATAATGAAACCATTTCTTTATTTTCCATAAAGTCGTTATAACTAACTTCCCATAAAGCTATTACAACACTTTATGATTAATAAAACAAGTCAATACAAAATCATGCCTTTCTTTTAAACCAAAATACTTCAAATTCTTAAGTCTCTTTTCCTTTAGAAAATCGAATTCCTTACTTTGGAATTTTTAAGAAGATCAAAACTTGATTTCAATAATTCTCATTAGAGCAGCCATGATCTAGGAAATGTAATGTCATTTTGTCTTATCTTAGCTTCTATGCAGATGGAGGTTTCTACTGGTTTTAATATGATTAATTGTCATTACTTCTTTCCTTTATCGACGCTGCATTGGCTTGTTCGACCCTTATTCCCATTTCCGAAATTGTAACGTTATTCTTTTAAAAACCAAGTATTCATTTCTCACGAAATAGGTTTTTATACTTTTCAACACCATTTAGGTCTATTACAAGTCACGTCTCTTATCTTTTGAAATCAACAAACCATTCTTTTAGCTACATAAAGTGGTTATAACAAACTTCCCATAAAGCCGTTATAACACTTTATGTTTTAAACCAACCAATTACCACTATAAACATTTATGAGACCAATAGGGCTCATTCTTTAACCACCGAAAAATTACTAACGGATAAGACTTTACTACTATTTCCACACAATGAAGCCCTTAACACTTCATATCAAGTCAAGACACAAAAGGGAAATCAAATTCCTTTAACACACGTGTGTCTACCGCACTATATATTTTACAAATAGTCATGCTGAAGAGGATAGGAAGAATCACATACCTCGCGACGACTGTCGACAATAAGCAAAATGCTCCACGATCTTATCTCCTTAAGAGGAATATGCTACACGTAGTACTTCAATCCTATAAGGGTCATAAAACGTCCATCAATCTCTAGCTTCGAACGTAGAATAAACTAAGTGCAAAGTCCCTAAATTCTACGACAATTTGGACGGCACTTCCTTTGTTTCTATTAACTTGCCACCTCTTTCAAGGTCGAATTCAATAACAAACGCCCCACAATAATACAAAATAACCCAATACTTTCCATGCCATACTTGGCCAACCATAAACCAATTCTTAATCCCTTTCAATTCTTTTCAATCCAAGTTCTTAGGCCTAACATGATATCTAGCCCTAGACATCTTTAACAAGACAACAGGATCCAAATCTTTTCAAATAAAACAGCCTCAGGCTCTATCTTAAACTACTAAAATATAATGACCTGTGCTCACATCTATACTACTAAAATATAAATGACCTTAGGCTCACATCTATACTACTAAAATATAACAGCCTTAGGCTCATAACCAAGAGAAAGGGGAAACTTTTACCTTCTTGCCGCCGCTCCAACAGTTTCCTCTTAAGCTAGGTTTTCATCAAAAAACTAGACAGAAGGGAGAGGGTTTTCCATGAAAGGGTTTTGAAATGAAATGGCCAAGTCTTCCAAGACTTGGCCCTAAAATAGGCCCTAATCTGGTAAAAAAGGATGGGAGGGACACTTGTCACCCTCCCATAGGTTTTTAACAAAATATCTCCTGATTTCAGCCTTTTATCGCGAAAAATCCCGCCTTGGCGCCGCGGCCCCGCCGCAAGGCGCGCTCCACTTCCGAAAATGTTCCAGCATTCCGCGCGCTGCATTCGGCGCGGCTGCAACCCCCAAGGACCTCAGCAATGGCGCGCTGCCGCATTCCGGCCGCGTACTGCACCTGAACCGAAATCGTTTGCTGCCTGCGCACCAAACTTGAAACTTCCATAACTTTTGACTCCGATGTCCTATCGACGAACGGTTTGTTGCGTTGGGATCTAGATTTAACGGACCACACACTAGGCTTTTAAACACCTCGAAACTCTTAACAACTGGGGTACAACACTCCAAGGTAAACTCAAAATCCATCCAACACATGTTTGTCAACTTATCTATCAACTTCAACTCTTATATTCCTTGGTATGATCTTATCTTACTCCTTGAATTTACGGGGTGTAACAGTATACTCTCGGCCAAGGGCCTTCTCAAGGGGGAGGGGTGGCTTTGGACGAAAACTTTAAGAGGGAGGGAGAGGGATTTTGCCTTGGATTTTTACAAGTGTGGATGAAGAAATGGTCTTGCATTAGAGGGGTATTTATAGGCCAACCAATGGCCAAGATTAAGACAAGTGGTAGGCAAGTGTAGGGTGGGGATTTGGGCAAGTGTACCTTATCCATCTACCACCAAAATATCCTACCAACTCCTTGACTAAAATTGTGCAAGAAAACGCCCCAATTCGTCCACTTTGAGGGTGACACATGTCACCCTCCCGTTGGTACATAATATTTCATCTCTCGGAAAAATCTGCAAAAATTAGAAATGAAATAGCCGTATTTTTCCATTCGCAAAGTTTGAAAAACGTTTCGTCGGAAAACAATTCTTTTTGGTAGCTGTGTACAAATTTCATCTCTAATGCCTACTTAAGGCTAAAACTTTTCAGACGCACGCCTCACGTACATACTCTGGAAATACGGGGTATAACATTCTCCCCTCCTTAGAAACATTCGTCCCGAATGTTCCTTCTCAAGACGGATAACGATAAAGTTCCTCTAACTTAAACAAGTTGCCAGTGCCACACCTGGCCACAAATTTACACATGCGCAAATACTTAATCCAAGTCCACGAGGAATCACCTCCAACACTACAAAAGCTCCCACCCGAGGTCTAAAATATACTCCCTTCGCACTTTCACTTTACAAAGAAATGGTCACATCTATGTTCTTAACACCTGCTCGCTTCTTCCCTTACTCGTCGCACTTTCCGAACACTTGAACTCTTCTAGTATCGCACCATACCTCAGTCATCACTTCAGTTTCCAAAATCTCTGGAGTCACTACCTCCAAACTTGGTCATCTTTACTAGCCTCAAATTCCTTTAAGGCCATTCCTGGCCTTTACGATCCGATTCTGGTCGAACATATCCACGAACTTATACGATAGTTACCTAAACCTGGGCCTAGCACCCTCGTGACCCTACCACCTGGCGGGACCACCCAATCGACTCACCTTATCCGGCTCGGGTTGACCCGCAATACGTCTTCAACCCGACCCTCCGTCGTGCCGAACTCTCTTGTTTCTCGATCCGGAACAATCTCACAATTCAAGTCAGGAAAATCTAGTGGTCTTCTTAGCTCAACTACCCTCTTTCATTTCATACCACTCAGGGACTTATCACACAAATATATCCCACGTATACTATGCACTCTGATAAAGGTCAACACAAACATAAATCTTTTACCAAAGATGGCCTCGCATCTAAGGTTTCTACGTATAAAACTCTAAGGCTCACACTTTCCCTGTCCCCAACTTACCCTTCTAACTAACCATGTTTTCTTATCACAATTTATAACATAATGCTATCTGAACATAATACTTAACACTTCACCATAACATCAACGCATACTAGTCTCTAGAGGGGTAAGAATATACTGCACTATCCGCTTCCACTCTAATCATAGCCACACTGCAGGCATAGTTGTAAAGCGATGATCACGCCATCGACCGTGGTGTGTCATTCTACCAGATCCCTTCTTTTAGGGCGATACCGTCATGGCTCGACGGCCGCAGTGAAACAAGCACCCGATGAAAGACGACACTCCCCGGGATGACGTTTGCCGCATCGTGCACACTGAGGAAAGCATGAACCCGATTGGCTAGAACCCATGTATACCTGTGAACCAAAAGCCTTGGAGCTCTAACCAGCTCCCGAATACCCTGAGCGTCAAGGCGCGGAGGACCACTGCATCTTGGCGGAGGTACATAACAAACTGTTCTGGCGGTTCGCCTCGAAAGTTACCAAGGACTCGCTGTCGCCTCTTACGCGATCTCGGTATTCCGTCGACCTCTCCGCTCCTCACATCCAAGTGCATAAGCTGTATGCGGCAATGTCCATGCCCACAAGAGCTACACTGAACAAGCCTCGCCAAGTAGTCATCAAGCCCGTGGCGTGGCGGTGCACTCGCCCTCCATGTCGGCTACCAATGCGGGACATACCGAGCTAATGAGTTAAAATCCATTGTACTCCCGAACCGCACGCCGATGCGCCTCAACGCGTCAAAAATCTCGGCCGAGCCCTTCTCATCCAGTGAGGCAAGAAATGTGCAAGAAATGCCCTTGAGAACTCGTTCCATACGGCTAGAAGTGCATACTCTCCCCGGGACAGCTCCCACGAATCAAACCAGTTGACTGCAGTATCACGCAGCTGATGCGAACCTAAGACCACCGACTCGGTCTCCGAAGCCTTGATCACTCGATCCATTGTAGTCGCCGAATGAACTCCTGCGGATCATCCTCGTGCCTCGACCGTAGAACTCGCGGGCTACAACTCGAAAGTCTCGTAGCCTCAAACTATCTCGATCTAGGGTGAACCATGGGTACTCGAACCGAATCGCCGTGATCCGGCCTATCCTCACGTTCGCCACTATCCCGCCCAGAATCGGGCCATCTCTTTGTAACCCATCTCCTCTGCTCCAGCCGGGACCGAGGCTCGTGTATCTTGTGGTCTCGAAGCCACCGCTGCGCCCTAAACTCTACTGGGGGCGGCGTCAAAACTCGCCGTCAAGCACTATCTCGAGGTAATGATCGCCTACGCCCGCATTTTCTCAGATCATACTAGCGCCTCCTCGGCTGTTTGCATCTTGCCCGGGTTGCCTTGGCGCGAGGCATAATCGTAAAACGAATACGCCGAGAGGTCCAACTTATAACACAACTCTAGGCATGATCTCGAATGAGAAGAATGGAAACCAATCTAAATGTCCTGCGATCTCACGATTATAGATGTGGTGCACAACACATCGATAATCAAGACTTACTAGACACGATCTGTAGACACTTTCCGAGGATTAATCGCTCGATACCACTTTTTTCACGACCCGTTAGGGCCGTGGATCGTGCCTTACCCGCACCCAAGTAGTCATACATCGGAGAAATCACCAAAATAAAACATACGATATGAAACAAGAGATAAGATAATAAAGCAGGCCAACCTAAACGGTTGTTGCCTTGCATATATACGTAAATTTTGAAGCCACATCCCTTTACAAACCCGTGTAGGGCATGCGTGACCGGTCGGTCGTGACAAAAGTGGTATCAGAGCGCTTAGTCCTCTGAAAGTGTCTCTGCACCGTGTCTAGTAAGTCTTGATTATCGGTGTGTTGTGCACCACATCTATAATCGTGAGGTCGCAGGACATTTAGGATTGGTTTCATTCTTCTCTCTCGAGATCGTGCGTAGAACGGTCCTATTAGGTTGAATCTCTCTAACCTAGTCTTATGAAATGTATATGCCTCCAGGCGCACCAGGCCCGAAGGGAAAGCGCAGCAGAGGCGCTAGCGGTACTCAGAGGGTTACACGGGCTCGAGCACGACTATGCACGAGGTAGTAGGCGTCGGCGTGTTCACCACGCGGCGGTGTTAGAGAGCCGAGAGCGGCTAGCTCCAGAGGTTCCGTGCGAGCCTCGATTCGGCCTGCACCGGCCGAGAATAGAGACTACGAGGAGCGATTCGATTATTGACCAAGATAGTAGTCGGGCGGCGCGACAGAGCAGCACCCACCCTAGAGCCGGTTTGCGGATTAGGATTTTACGGGATGTCATCCACCGAAGTTTTATGGTTCGAGTCCGATGAGGATCCGCAGAGTTCATTCGGCAGCTACAGCGGACCCTGTAGGTTCTTAGGGCTTCATAGACAGAGTCTGTTACGCTAGCCTCTTACCGGTTGCGCGATATTGCGTTGAACTGGTTTGAGTCGTGGTTGCTTTCGAGAGGTGATGATGCTCTTCCAGCTGTTTGGGAGGAGTTTACAGAGGCCTTCATGGATCACTTTTTGCCTCCCAAGATGAGGAGAGCCGGGCAGATGATTCTTGACCTTGAGGCAGAATGGGAGGATCTGGAGAGTGCGACTGGAGTTTGACTCCTTGGCTGTATGCGCACACTATTGTAGAAATGTGGATGGATAGAGTTCATCGATATGTGATGGGGCTAGACTCATATGATTACAGCATGCTTGGGGGTGGCTCTTCAGCCCGGTATGGACATTGCTAGGATGCAGGCCTATGCACAGGGGATAGAGGATAGAGAGAGGGAGGACCAGATTGACGCAGCCGCCAAGAGGCTGTGACATCGTGTCTCAGTGGCGATTCGAGGCGGACAGCCTCAGCAGCAGACTGGGTCCACTTTCCAGCCAGCACAGAGTGCTCCGTCACGGTTTTCGGGCAGGAGGTCTGATCAGCAAGGTCATTCAGAGCGGTCGTGGCTCGGGACTTCAGGTTTCGAGGAGGCGAGATTCTCGCGATCGAGACCACCCACACTGGCGTGCTCGATGCGTAGATCGCACTTGGCGAGTGTCGTGTTCTGCGCAGGAGGTTGTTACTCTTGTGGCCAGCTGGGCCACTTGAAGAGAGATTGTCCGCTCAGAGAAGCATGGGTGGTACAAAGAAGCGGGATCGATTCTTTGGTCTTCTTCTCCTTCGTGGTTATGCGCCCGAGGCGTGGTACTCACGGACAGGCAGGCCGCGGTAGAGGTCGAGGTGGTGGTTCTAGTTCTAGCGGTCCTCAGAACCGCATATATTCATTAGCCAGCCGCCAGGATCAGGAGGCTTCCCCTGACGTCGTCACAGGTACATTACTGATTTCAGGCTGTGATGTTTATGCTTTGATATATTCAGGTTCTACCTTGTCCTATGTGTCCCCTCTTATTACGGGTAGAATCGGGATAGAGCCGGAGTCGATAGAGCCTTTTGAGGTAGCTACGCCTATGGGAGATTCGGTGTTAGCTGAGCGGGTGTATAGAGGTTGTCCGGTTTATATTTACAGTCGTCAGACCCTTGCAGACTTGATAGAGCTGGAGATGACAGATTTTGATGTCATTATGGGTATGGACTGGTTGGCTTCTTGTTATGCCAACGTTGACTGTAGGGGCAGGATGGTTCGGTTCCAGTTTCCTGGCGAGCCAGTTATCGAGTGGAGGGGCAACACAAGACGCTGCAGGGTAGGTTTATTTCTTACCTCAAGGTTAGGAAGATGGTGCGAAGGGTACATCTATCATCCGGTTCGTATTTGATACGCAGGTGAGATGCCGATTCTTGATCGATCCGATGGTTAGGAGTTCCGGATGTGTTCCCAGATGATCTTCCGGGTATCCCTCCTGAGAGGGAGATTGAGTTTTGTATTGACACGTTGCCAGACACTCGACCTATTTCCATTCCGCCATACAGGATGGCACCTGCTGAGTTGAGGGAGCTGAAGGACTAGCTAAAAGATTTGCTGGAGAAAGGCTTTATCAGGCCTAGTGTATCTCCCTGGGGAGCGCCGGTTTTGTTCATGAAGAAGAAGGATGGGACGTTGCGTATGTGTGTTGATTACGAGTGTGAATAAGGTAACCATCAAGAATAGGTACCCTCCTGGGATTGATGATTTGTTTGACCACGATTCGGGTGCGAGGTGTTTCTCAAAGATAGACTGCGATCTGGTTATCATCGAGTTCGAGTTCGAGAGGCGTACATCCCAAAGATCGCATTCGTGACCGGTATGGGCACCATGAGTTCGTGGTTATGTCTTTCGGTCGACCAGCGCTCGGTGATTTATGGATTTGATGAACCAAGGTGTTCAAGCCGTTTTGGATACATTTGTGATAGTATTCATCGATGACATCTTGGTTTATTCGCGACAGGCGGAGCATGCGATCACTCGAGGCGGTACTTGGGGTTCTCCGAGCCGGCGCTATTCGCCAAGTTCTCCAAGTGTGAGTTTTGGTTGGCCTCAGTGGCATTCCTGGGGCATATTATTGGGGCTGATGGTGTTCGGGTGGATACGACAAAGATTGAGGCAGTTAAGTCTTGGCCGAGACCTACTACTCCGACTGAGGTGCGCGCGATTTAGCCAATGGGCGTTATTATCGCAGGTTTGTGGAGCGGTTGCCGATTTCAAAGACCGCTGACCAGGTGACTCGTAGCGGCCAAGTTCCAGTGGGCGAGAGGCTTGCGAGAAGGGTTTCGATTCTGAAGGAGAGGTTGACTACGGCCCCAGTTCTTACTCTTCCAGAGGGGTTAGACGGGTACGTGATCTATTGTGATGCCTCGGGTATCGGGCTAGGGTGTGTTTTGATGCAACACGGCGAGAGTTATAGCCTATGCTTCGGCGATTCTGAAGCATGAGAGGAATTACCCTACCCATGACTTAGAGTTGGCGCGATTATTCATGCCTTGAATATTTGGAGACATTATTTGTATGGGGTTCGTGTGGATATTTATACTGACTCACAAGAGCCTCAGGTATATATTCAGCAGAGGAGTGAACTTGAGACAGAGCCGGTGATTAGAGTTCTTTGAAAGATTATGATGTTGATATTCTATATCATCCGGGAAGGCCAACGTAGTTCGATGCCTTGAGTCGTAGATCGATGGGAGCCTGTCGATGAGTACACAGAGAGGCAGACATGGTCCATCGATCCACCGATTAGCGAGCCTTGGGGTTCGATTGATCGATACCGACGATAGTGAAGTGCGGGTTCGTGAGGTTGCGAGTCCTCCATCATTGATGAGGTGAAGAGGCGGCGTTTGAGGACCAGTGTTGGTGCGGTATCGGGATGCAACTCTTCGGGAGGAGAAGAGTCTGTGAGTAGCGCGATGGGGTCTTGAGATTTGAGTCGGTTGTGTGTTCCCGATGTGTCGAGACCGTCGGCGAGAATCGGGAGGCACACGGTGCTCGTTATTCCATTCATCCTGGTCGACCAAGATGTACCATGACATCGGATGTTTGTATTGGTGGGATGGCACGAAGAGGATGTGGCGAGTTTAGTTGCACGGTGTCCTAATTGCCTCAGTCAGTCGAGCACCGAGGACGGTGGATTATTGCGGTATTGAGATTGACTTGGAAGTGGGAGGTGATCAACATGGACTTTATTACGAGGTTACCTCGTACTCGGAGGAAATGCGACTCATTTGGGTTATTGTTGATAGGTGTGAAATCAGCCCATTTCCTTCCGATCGGGCGACGTTTTCACCGAGGACTATGCGGTGTACATCAGAGAGATTGTGAGGCTGCACGGTGTCCCGGTGTCGATTATTTCTTGTCACGACCCGACCCCGGGCCGCGACTGGTGCCCTACCGGGGCACCCCGTTCAGGTATACATCAGAGAATAGCAGCGGAACATACACAACATAAACACATGTGTAAATAATATAACAACACAGGCTAGCCGATAAGGCCGCCTTCCATAATATAAACAAAGTCAAAAGTACAACTTTACAACTCAGTTCTTACAGCCCAACCACATAGGTGAATACAGACCTCTAGGAATAACAACTGTGGCGGGACAGGGCCCCGCCATACCCCTGAATGTACATAATCAACAACATCAGGGAAAGACTGTACCAAAAGAAAGACAAGCCTCCGGAGAATGGAGCTTAGGCGTGCGATAAGTGATCCTAAGAGTGTGGATCCGCACACCTTACCCTTTCTGCGGCGTGAACGCATCCCAGGAAGGGGTTACACATATGTACTAAGTATGTAAAGCGGAAAATGCATAATTACATCATAAGTTTAAAAGAAAGCCGGAGACATGTATGATAACAAAATTACAGTACACAGTGCCTTGCTAAAAAATGAGAGTACATCAAGAGAATACGTATAACATCACCATAGCAGTCTCCCGATCATACCATGGGTAGCGAACCCATAAAAGCGGTGGTATAACGTCTTGGGGTTCCTACTCATTTATACTCTTACTGAAGAAGGTGGTATAACGTCTTGGGGCTTGCCTCATTTATACTCTTATCCTGTAGAAGATAATGCTTGGTGGTATAACGTCTTGGGGCTTCCTCATTTATACTCTTATCTGGAGAAGGTGGTATAGCGTCTTGGGGTTTGCCTCACCGATACTCTTACCCTATCTCAAACCAGATCATACAATAATTAAGCAAGTTAGCAATCACAACCTTATTAGTCTTATTCATCTACACTCTCATTTTAGTTTACATAAGGCACTTTCATGTCTTTTATAAGAATCCGGGAATTTAACCCAAAGTACCACGTACTTCTACTCTTTAAAACAAATGACTCTTTTTAGTAGAAAGCTTCCAAGACACTATTTAACCATAGTATCAAGTCCAAAGTACATTTCAAGGCAAGTCACAATACCTTTAGAATTAAAGTAGGTTTCTAAATCAAACGACTCCTTTTCTTATTAAACCTTGGGCAATTGATACCTTAAAATCAATTTACCTTTCATTAACACAAGTCATTTACCTTTGCATAAAGTCAATATAACCAACTCCCCATAAAGTCGTTATATTCACTTTATACCTTAGTCAAGTACATTTTCCTATCCAAGGGACTTATACGATTAAAACGACACAAGTATCACATACTTTAAATCTCTTCAAGTCCCTTAACATTACTAAGACTTAAGACATCCTTAATATTTCAAAGGAGTGAGTTAACTTCCTAACTCACCCGACTTGGCATTTTATAAGGCTAGTAAAGAATGTCAAAGGCTTGTCGCCTACCGTACTATATCTGCAAACTAGTCATGCTCAAAAGATAGGAAAAAGTTCTACATACCTCGTCGGGTCAAACCACTTGCCAAGTACAAAGTCCCACCTGTAGTATGTCAACCTATAATATTCACAAGGTCTATTAAAGCCTTACTTCAATCGTAGAATATCATAAGTGTTAAGTCTCTATATTCTACGGAAAATCGGACACACATCTTTGTTTTTACTCACTTGCCACCTTTTTCAAGGCCGAAAATACAATAACCAAACAGCCCCAATTGGCTCACAATTATATAGAAGGTAGTCCAATACAAATGACTAACTAAACATCCCCAATTGGCTCACAATTATATAGAAGGTAGTCCAATACAAATGACTAACTAAATGACCCAATTGGCTCACAATTTCCATTTCAAACCAAATTTTTAGCATAACATGATATCAAGTCGCATTTGATTATAATAACCATAATCCTTAAGTCAATGACATGCGACGGTTCTAACAACGATTAAATTGTAATTCAACTTAGTCATGGCTTACATTACATTTCGGATTTCCAAGGCTATAATCAATCCATAATCCTTAACCTCAAGATAACAACTCCATGCTTGCAACATACAAAGCTAACAACAACAAAATAAATAATCTTGTAATACTTTCAAAGAACAAGATTATACCTCAATGATTCTTAATCCAACTCCAATCCGAAGTCGCTCCTTAGTAGTTTATAGCCTCTCCAAGACACTTCAATTCACTTGTTGAGACCCTTATAACAACACCAACAATTATCCTTCACAACTCCAAACAAAACCTAGAAAGACCCCAGGTTTTCGTTTGCGACTAACAAAACAATCTTTTCCACGATGTTTCTATTGAGATGTGTTTACAATACACCTAAGAACCTTGGTTTAAAGTGGGAATCAAATGGACAAGAAGCGAAAATCTTTCTTCTTTTCCTTAGTGGAACAGAGCTCCGTGGAGTAGTCTTGATTTTGCAATTTTTCTAAGTGTAAAACTCTCCTCTACTAGTAGTAATATATAAAGCACCTAGGAGGGTTATGATATAAACACATGGATGGCTTAGATGTAGTCTTACATTAAAATCAAGACCGTTGTGGGACGCTTTGACCTTAGTCGATAATATCAAACCTCGAGTTGCAAGACTTGTCTTGCAACAAAGGTCAAATGACCCTTATGCCCTTGCCAAAATCGCCCAAGGCATAGTAAGGGGTGACACGTGTCGCCCTCCATTCGTCCCGACACTTACGTTTCAGACAATTTCATAATTAGATAAATTTACAAGTCTCGAATCCAGCACTTGTGAGTTCATACTTATGTTCTTAAAGCATGTCACGAAATTACGGGGTGTAACATTCTTCCCCCTCGAAACATTAGATCCTGAATGTTCTTTCAGTCAAACTTAATTAGCGACATAGTTTCCTTTCACAACCGACATACCAAAATAAATGCTACACATGGCCACATAATAGCATTTAGGCAAAGATACTTGATTTAAAATTTGACAAGTAAGGAAGATGAATTACAGAAGGTATAGGAAATAAGTGAGGATACTTCCTCAGCATGTCCTCCTCCGCTCCCAAGTCATCTCATCTGCTATCGTTCCTCCATTTGGACTTTGTGGAAGCTCATCGTGATTGGTCATGACTTCCAGCGATCGAGTATCGCTATGGGACTCTCCTCATCGATAACCCCTCTGTCACTGGACCTCGCTAGTAGGAAAAACCCTCATTTGGATCAGATACACTTCCATGGCATAGAAACATGGAAGATCGGATGTCGCCTCTAACTCGATGGCGGATCGACTCATAGGCAACCTTGCCCACTCTACGGATGATCTGGTAGGGCCCGATGTACCTTGGTGAGTTTCCCCTTCTTACGAATCTCATCACACCGCCGTGGGTGGCGCTTCAAGAAGACCCAATCGTCTGCACGAAACTCCAAATCTGAAGCCGATTATCCGCATATGACCTGTAGGCTACAGTGCTAACGGATCTCTCTGGATAAGCCGCGCTTATCCACGACTGTTGTGCCAAATGCAGGCCAACTAAGCGTACCTCGCCATGTCGAACCACCAATCGGCGATCTACATTTCCGCCATATAAAGCCTCGTATGGCGCCATCGTATCTTGGAATGGTAGGTTATTATAAGCAAACTCCTGAGGCAAATGATCCTCCCGGCTACCATGAAATCAATCACGCAGCTCGCGGCGTATCCTCGAGTGTCTGGATAGTGCGCTCACTGCCCGTCGATCGAGGATGAAATGTTGTCTTGAGACTCACTGTGTCCCCCAAACCATACGGAAGGACCTCAGTTAGCCGTAAGCGGGCTCCCTATCGAAATAATCGACAACTGGGACACCGTGCGACCTCACAATCTCACGATGTACAATCGGCGTAGTCTCGGTGGCGTCGTCTGTTGGAAGGAAATGGGCTGATTTCGACTGTCAAAAATAACCCAAATGGAGTCGTGCTTCCTCTGAGTGCGAGGTAACCACTGTAACAAAGTCCATGTTGATCATCTCCGGCTTCCAGTCGAATCTCGATAGGCAATAATCCAGGCCTCACGGTGCTCGACCTTAACTGCTTGGCAATTAGGACACTTTGCTGCAACGGCCGCCACGTCCTCTTGAGCCATCCCACCATTACAAACATCGAGGTCATGGTACATCTTGGTCTACCGGATGAATAGAATAACGAGCATTGTGTGCCTCACGAGTCTCTTTGTCGAGTCTGCCACATCGGGAACACACTGGCCGGCCCTCAAATCTCGGCACCCTATCGGTAGCGCTACCTCGAATAGACTCTTCTCCTCCCGAAGAGTTGCATCTCGATACCGTACCAACAGGTCCTCAAGCTGTCGCATCTTCACCTCGTGATGATGGAAGACTGGCAACCTCGCGAACTCGTACCCGCTATCGTCGGTATCGATCAATCGAACCCCAGGCTCGCTAAGCTGGTGGATCGGCGGACCATATCTGTCTCTCTGGCTATACCTCGATGGCTCCCCGTGACCTCGACTCAAGGCATCAAGAATTCGTTGGCCTTCCCGGATGGTATAGAATATCAACATCATAATCTTTCAGCAACTCTAACCACCGTCTCTGTCTCAAGTTCAGCTCCCTCTGCCTGAAGATATACTGGAGGCTCTTAGTGGTCTGTATAAATATCCACATGAACCCCGTACAAATAATGTCTCCAAATCTTCAAGGCATGTATAAGCTGCGTGACTCTAAGTCGTGTGTAGGGTAATTCCTCTCATGCTTAGTAGCTGGGAAGCATAGGCTATTACCTTGTCGTACGTCAAAACACACCCTATCCGATGCGAGGCATCACAATGAATCACGTCCATCTAACCTCCTCGGAAGAGTAAGCTGGGTGTAGTCAACCTTTCCTTGTGAAACCCTACGCATGACCTCGTCCGGTGTTATACCCGTATTTTGAGTATGCGTGGGGCGTGCGTGAAAAATTTGAACTTTAAAGTTTGCTTGGCGAATTTTTTTGTGCACAACACGGTTAGAGTCGTTTTCCGAAGCGTTTTACACAACTCGCGTAGGGTAAATTACGGCTATGTCATTTCTAATTTTTGCGGATTTTTCCGAGAGGCGAGGCGTGTTGGACCAACAAGAGGCGCCACGGCACCTCTCATTGGCGGATTTGGTGGGCGTCCGCTTGGGCGATTTTCTTGACATTTTTGTCAAGTAGTAGGTAGGATATTTTGTGTGCAAGTTGGCTAGGTACACTTGCCCTAATCTTGGCCTTACACTTGCACTTGGCTAAATCTTGGCCATTGGTTGGCCTTTACTTGACCTATAAATACCCTCCCTTTGATGAACTTCTTCATCCAAAAATCTCTAAGTCTTGAAAGCTTCTTCCTCCCCCCTTACTGTAGTGCCTTTGGCCGAGAGCACCCCTTCCCCAGCGCGAGTTTCCCCATAGTGGGGTTGGCGAGGTACACACCCTCCTTGTGGTGCTAGCCGTGGGTACCCCACTAGCCTAGTTGTTTTAGTATAATACCCCCTTTTTGTGGTATAGTGATACTCTCAAAGTATTGTTATAATGCCCAATTACCTTAGCCATATACCTTGTAGTATTCTAGGTTAGACTATCTGAAAAACCGGTTATACTATTATACTTCCCGTCAGTCACCAAACCGAAACCCTAAGGAAAATCTCCATGGTTAGTTGGAGTAGTATGTAGAAGTTGGTTAGAACTTCTAAGGGTAGTTTGGAGCGGGTTGGAGCGCGCGGAGTTGAGCTAAACGTTGCCCGGGATCGACTTTATTACTTGGATAATTATGGGCTTATCGAGGTAAATATCTTGTCCCTCTATTGTAATTGGAAATTACATGATTGTTAGACTATATAGTTGAAGTATACTATATATAGAAGAGCGTTGTTATCGGCGATGTCTTTGTACTTAAGCTGAATAATACTTACGGCGATGTCTCGCGACTTAAGCTGAATATTAAGAAACCTTTTGAAAGAAGAGTCTTTGAACGTAATTACATAGGGTGTATTACGGTAGACTTGTGTAGCTTTTACGTGAGATAGAATTGTGCGTCGGATTAGGCGTATAACCCCCGGTTGGCTTGGTAGCCGGCCCAGATAGAGAGGAGTTTCTGTTGTTGCGGGAGAGTCTTTGAATTTTACGTAGGATGTTCTGAAGAGACCTAAATGTTAATAAGCGCCTTGTGGCCTTATAGGTGGAAGTACTATGCGTGCGCGATCTACTTGGCTTAAGGAGTAGCGGCGGTTTGAGTACTTGGGCGTTTTGCTATTAGTCGATAATCGTCGCGAGGTATGTGAACCTCTTCCTATCTCTTCTAGAATGATATGTGTGTAACTATGTAATGCAGTGAGCGTACGTGTGTTAAATGTATTTGATTGGTCTAAAACATAAAGTGTTATAGCGGCTTTATGGGAAGTTGGTTATAACGACTTTATGTATGTAAGAAGATACTTGTGGTTTTAAAAGGTGGCGATTTGAACTATAAGCTGGTTATGGGATAATAAAGAACTTGAAGTATTTCAAAGATTTTGAATCATTTTGAAAGGAGAGTAATACTTGGTTTTGAAAACTTAAGAGTTATACTAGCTATGGGAAGTTAGGTATAACGGCTTAAGAATGTTTCTTGGTTTGAAATCGAATGTGTATCGACAAACCATGCGGCGTTAATAAAAAGGAAATGTTTTGTGATTAATTATTATTAAAACCGGTAGAAACTTCCATCTGCATAGAAGCTAAGATGAGACAAAATGATATTTCTAGATCATGTTTCTTTGTAATAAGATTGTTATAAACAAGAATATCCTACTCACATATAAGGCTTATGTTTCTCGAGATGGTTTAAAGAGAATTATATTCTTAAATGAATAAGACTATGAACTACGAAACCTTTCTAAAATAAGAAACGTGAACTTTTGAAATTAGGCAAACTTGGACGTTTGGAAAATAATGTTGTTACTTGATTTTACAAAGGTACGTGTTTTGATTTACTTCAAAAGATAATCACTCTATTTTCATATACTACGGGTATTGTGTGGTTTTTGTGAAAGTAACGTATCTTTTAAAGAGTTAATATATGATACTTTGGGATAAAAACCCGATCTTGTTAATCATATATTAGAATGTACCTTGTGTGTATAACGATTGTCTTTGGTTTGTGATAGCCTTGTAATACTTTCTTGTTGATTTGATAAGTAAACATGTTAGGATGCTACGTGAGTTAGTATCTTGTGATGTTTTTGTAAAGGGGTTTTCCCTTGTTGTTCTTAGGTTGTTTAACGATAAGCTGTCATGTTGATATTATATCACTCATGATTCGGGAGTTAAGCGCCTCCGATCTGTGAGGTAGACTCAGGGCGTCTAGTGACCTATGATTCGAGAATACCTTATGCAGGTCTGTATGGCCTATGCGGAGCTACGAGAGTTCCAGGTTAGTTTGCGGCCCTTGTGGTCATGCGGTCTTTGTGGCCATGCGGACCATTGGAGTAGCTACCCTCGATGCGGGGAATACCTCATGCGGGCCATTAGAGTGGCCCATGCGGAGCTATGGGAAGTTCCAGGGCTAGACGCGCACATTAGATACTGCGGGCGAGTGGCCAGCTTTGATCATGTGGCGGTGCAAGAGATCTCGTGTCTGATTCGACGACCTTGTTATGCTTGTGGGTTTTAGTAGTCGACTATGTCCTCGTACTTACCCCGTACGGTTTTATGATGACTTTGAGGGCGCGAGTCCCTGACTTGACATGACAGCTTATTTAGTGTGAACTGTAGTTTTGGTTATCATACATGTCTCCTGCTTTATATAGACTACTATGATTTACATTTCTGATATTTTGATTTCACATACTTGGTACTGTTATCACTTGACCTCCTTGAAATTTGCGTTCATGCGCGAGTTGAGTACACCGATCGTTGATCTAGTTCCGGGGTCGCAGATTAGGTATGGGAAACTCCGTTTCTCCAGGAGGCTTATCGGTGGTATAGTCACACCCGTTGTAGGTATTTACATTCAGGGGTATGGCGGGGCCCTGTCCCGCCATTGTTGTCGTATCATTCTTAGAGGTTTGTAGTACTGTTGTGGGCAGAGTTGTAATGGGATGTAACTGTTCAGTTTTTAAATTGATCTATATATATATCTGTAAGGCGAGTTTCTCAGATTCTGTTTCTTACTTCATAATATTTTCATGTCTTGTTTTATGTTAGTGATTACTCGATGTTGTATCACTAGGGTGCCGGTAAGGCACGATCACGGACGGGTTGGTGCGTGACAAAAGTGATATCGAAGCGATTAATCCTCGGAAAGTGTCAGAACGTATCGATAAGTCTTGATTATCGGTGTGTTGTGCACCACCAATGTCAGGAGGCTATAGGATATTTAGGATTGGTTTCTATTCTTCTCACTCTGAGATCGTGCCTTAGAGGCATGTTGTAAGTTGGACCCTCTCGCGTATTTCTTTCCCTTACCATTATGCCTCGCGTAGAGGCAAACCGGGCCGGGAGGCGAGCGACCAAGGAGGCTGCGGTAGAGTTGAGGAGGGTTACGAGGGCACAGGCCAACCATCACTTTGAGTTAGGTGCTTAGTTGGGAGTTATGCTTCGTCACGGCCCAGCGAGTTTGCGCAGCGGCTGCGGTTCTCTGCGACCATGACATTTGAACCGATTCGGCCGGAAGCGAAAGCGAGAATATAGATTGCGAAGAACAACCTGTTACTAGCTATGGATTTGGCTACGAGTATACCGATGTACCGCGAGTCTTGATGAATATCTAAGAGAGGTTGTGCAGAGTAATTCTTGATTGAAGCCAGCATAGCCTTGGTGCGGACTTATGCGCGGCGGTGAGAGGCGTAGAGATCGGCGGGTTAACGAAGGGCGGAGGAGAGGCGAGCAGCCAGGTCGCTAGTAACTTTGGCGAATCACCTCGGCCGCAAATTAGATATGCACATCCGCGGTCGCAGTGTTCCTCAAAGGGTTGAGCGTTGGGTGGCGGAGTTGGTGAGCTCGATTTTCCGGTTCCACGACACGTAGGTTCCGGCCGGTTGATTTTCCCGGTGTTCACGGTCTGTGACGTCATCGAGGAATGTCATCTTTTAGTTGGTACTTGTTTTACTGCGGCCGTCGAGGGCCGTGTATCGAAATGATGTCTAGTAGGAGGACTCAACCTTGAGATCGGTGGGTAGTTCGTCATCTTCCCAGCTATGCGCCTACGGGCGAGTTTGATTAGAGCGACTAAGAGTGGTGATGCGATAAATATAGATATATCTTTAACCTCTAGAGATCGGTATGTATGATAGATGGGTATATCATAAGTGCTATGTTACGATAGCGGTGTGTAATTAGTGATTAGAAATCATGGTTAGTATAAGGGTAAGATTGGACATAAGGAAAGTGTGAGCCTTAGAGCTTTATACGTAGAGACCTTAGAGGTAAGGCCATCTCGAGTAAAGAAGTATTTTATGTTTGACCG
Source organism: Przewalskia tangutica (assembly GCA_029844215.1). Lineage (NCBI taxonomy): Eukaryota > Viridiplantae > Streptophyta > Magnoliopsida > Solanales > Solanaceae > Przewalskia > Przewalskia tangutica. Next base: position 270,909 of record JAQGDG010000085.1, read on the forward strand.
CTTGTGGAGTGCATAGTGCACGTGAGCTATGTTTGTCAGGATAAGTCACGGTAGTGTGGAATGAAGAGCGGTAGTTGAGCTAAGAAGGCCGCTAGGTTTTAAATGCGTGATTAGTGAGAGTTTTCGGTTCGGAGCTAGTGTCTTGCGGCGTTGCGGGTCGGGTCGAGAGCCGCGTTGTGGGTCAACCCGCGACTGTATGGTGGTAGGGTCAGTTTGTGGTGGTCGCTTTGGGTTAGGAGTTATGAAGGTGTTAGGCCCAAGTTTAGTTAACAATGTCTGAGTTCGTGGATCATTCGACCCGATGGTCGGGCCGAGGAAGGTCGGCCGTGTTGTCTTCTAGCAAACACCGTTTACTGGCCGATGTTGATTTATCGAAAGGTTGTAAAGGCTGGGCAGGTGCCTACCTTCCCTTATGACGGTGGAGCCCGAAATGCAGCTGTTTTTGTTTCGGAAGTTTTACCGCGGTTAAGACGCAGAGTGAGTCTCGAGAATCGCGATGCGCCTCGGGCGATGTGTGGATTTCGGAGGGTAGTTGTGGGGCTGACATTGTCTCCACTCGTGATGGAGTGTTGCCTGCTACTGCATTTCGGTGTTCGGATGTCGCCTTATATGAAGCCTTCCATAAGGAGCGGATGTGTGAAAATGCCAAATCGTGAGTCGATTGGTTCTGACATCATTGACAAGATTGGGAGAATAGTTGGTTGGAGCTTGTTCCGAATGACCGAGAGCGAGATGGATAGGGTAAAAGCTTGTCACAGAAGAGGTTACACTGGCGCTCAGTGCACCGCAGAAATCGTGCGCGATAATCGCGCATGACGACGCTTAGAGTTGAGGTCTGTGATCGACGTCGGATCTGAAAGCTACCACCCGGGTTGGAGTGTGCCAAGTTTTGGAAAAATAGAGGGGAACTTAGTCCCGAGTTGCACTGGGCCCTTTGAGTTCATGCTGAAGAACAGGCCGGAGTTGCCTCATATATTGGCTTTAATGCGCTGGTCTCGACTTGTGAGGCGATCGTCGATCTTTAAATATTGTTATGATCGGAAAGTATCGGAGGAATCCATCGAGTGTTCCCGGTTGTGATGATCGCGTTGTAGATAGTAACACAGAGTTTTGAAGCCTGACGAGGTCGAAATGTGCGTAAGAGTTCGAGTGGTTGCGATGGCGCCCTCGGGGATCGACGCACTTTGCATCACGTTTACCATTTGTTGGGTCGCTTGAGTGACACTAGAACCTCAGCGGCAAAGTGACAAAGTGGTATCACGACGAGTAAAGCGGGAGTAAGCGAGCATGTATTGAGGCTTGAAGATGTGACCATTTCTTTTGTATGGAGAGCAAGTCTGAAGGAATTATATTTTAGACCACTTGGATGGGAGGCGTTTGTGATGTTAGAGGTGTTTCCTCGTGGACTTGGATATGTAAGTATTTTCATGCGAGTGTTGTTGTGGCGGTTGTGGCGAGGATTGTTGAGGAGTAAGTATAGTAGTGAAGACATCGCAGCATGTTTGTTTTGAGACTTAGAAGGAACATTGCCGGGGACAGAATGTTTCTAAGGAGAGAGGAAAATGTTATACTCCTGATATTTTGAGTCAGTAATAAGGATGAAGGGCGATGACGTTAGAAAAATTTGAACTTTAAAGTTGGCTTGGCGAGCCATTTTTTTTTGCACACAAACAATCCGGGGTTAGAGTCAAGTTCAGAAGCGAAACGTTTTACCACCCGACTGACTACGCGTATTATTAGGGTAAATTCACGGGAGCTATGTCATTTCTAATTTCATGCAGTTTTTAGAGAGGCAGATATGGTTGGTGTCTGGACCAGCAAAGGGCGCCACTTGGCACCCTCCTCATTGGCCGGATTACAGTGGGCGTCCCTTGGGACGATTTTCTTGACATTTTGTCTGAAGTAGTAGGTAGGATATTTTGTGTGCAAGTTGCTTTAGGTACACTTGCCCTAATCTTGGCCTTACAGCACTAGCACTTGGCTAAATCTTGGCCATTGGTTGCGCCTTTGCTACCTTTATAAATACCCACTCCTTTGATGAACTTCTTCATCCAAAAATCTCTAAGTCTTGAAAGCCTTCTTCCTCCCATCATAGTGTAGTGCCTTTGGCCGAGGAGCACCCTTCCCCACTTGGCAGCAGGAGAGTTTTTTCCCCACCAGGTGGGGTTGGTCAGGAGGGTACACACCACCACTCCTTGTGTTTGCTAGGCACCGTACCCCTAGCCTAGTTGTTTCTAAGTGGGGATAATACCACACTTTTGTGGTATAGTGATACTCTCAAAAGTATTGTTATAATGCCCAAATTACCTTAGCCTCGTATACCATGTAGTATTCCTAAGAGTTATACTATCACGAAAAACTCAGCTTATATTATTATACTTCCAGTCGATCCAAACCGAAACCCTAAGGAAAATCTCCATTGGTTAAAGTTGGGTAGTATGTAGAAGTTGGTTTGCAGAACTTCTAACGGTAGTTTAGAGCAGGTTGGAGAGCGCATGGAGTTGGAGCCTAAACGTTGCCTGGTGATCGACTTTATTACCTTGGATAATTATGGAAACTTATCCTGAAGTAAATATCTTGTCCTCTATTGTAATTGGAAATTACATGATTGTTAGACTATATAGTTGAAGTATACTATATATGGTAATGGGGAATCGAAACGTTGTTATCGTGGCAATGTCTTTGGACTTAAGCCTTCAGAATAATACTTACTAACAGCAATGTCTACATGACTTAAAGCCTAGATATTAAGAAACCTTTCTCGAGAAGAAGAGTGCTTGGGCTGTAATTATAGGTTTATGTTACAATTCTCGATGGAGATCTAGTCAGCTACGTAGAGAGGAATTGTGGCGTCAGGATTAGGCGTATAACCCCACCTGGTTGGCTTGGTAGTGAGCCCGATAGAGAGGAGTTTTTATACTGGTCATGGTGGGGAGAATCTTTGCTTAGATTTTCCTCAGCCAAGGATATTCTCACGAAGAGACCTAGAAATGTTAATAAGCTTTGCCTTATAGGTGAAGTACTATCGCGTTAGCGCGCGATCTACTTGGCTTAAGGAGAAAGCGGTTTGAAGTATTGCGAAAGAGCGTTTTGCTATTAGTCGATAATGAAGTCGCGAGGTATGTGGAACCTCTTCCTGGCCTCTTCTAGCATGATATGTGTATAACTATGTAGTCCACGGTAGACTTGTCACGTACGTGTTAAATGTATTTGATTGGTCTAAAACATGAGTGTTATAACCGGCTTTTATGGGAAGTTGGATTATAACAACTTATGTATGTAAGAAGATACTTATGTGGTTTTAAAAGTGTAACCTTTAATTTGAACTATACTTTTCAATGGATTATGGGATAATAAAGAACTTGAAGTATTTGAAAAGATTTTGAATCATTTTGAAAGCGAGAGTAATACTTGGTTTTTAAAAAAACTTTCAAAGTTATACTAGCTTTATGGGAAGTTAGGTATAATCTACGGCAGAATGTTTGCTTCGGGTTTGAATCGAATGTGTATCGACAAACCAACTGCGTGGCGTTAATAAAAGGGAAATGTTTGACAGATTAATTATTATTAAAACCGGTGAAAGCTTTCCATCTAGCATGAAGCTAAGATGAGACAAAAATGATATTTCCTAGATCATTAGGCAATAATAAGATTATTTATAAACAAGAATATCCCTACTCACATATAAGGCTTATGTTTCTCGAGATGGTTTAAAAGAGAATTATATTCTTAAATATAAGAATAAGACTATGAAGCTCTGAAACCTTTCTAAAATAAGAAAGCGTGAACTTTTGAAATTAAAACAAACTTGGGAGCGTTTGGAAAATAAATGTTGTTACTTGATTTTACAAAGGTAAGTGTTTTGATTTACCTTCAAAGATAATCACTTTATTTTCTGTATACTCACGGGTATCAGGTAATTTGTGAAAAGTAACGTATCTTTAAAGAGTTAATATATGAAGTACTTTGAGGATAAAACCGGATCTTGTTAATCATATATTAGAAATGTACACTCGTGGTGTATAACTCGATCGCTTTGGTTTTGTGATATGCCTTGTAATACTCTTTATTGTTGGGATTTGATGTTGGATCACGCACGTGAGTTAGGTGCTCTTGTGATGTTTGTGGTAAAGGGATTTTCCACTTGTCAGGCTATAGAGTTGTTTTAACGATAAGGCTGTCTATGTTGATATTATATCACCATGATTAGAGTTAAGTTCCTCCATGCTGGGTAGATGAACTCAAAGTGGGTCTAGTGGACTTTATGCATTCGAGAATACCTTATGCAGGGTGCAGCCTATGGCTTCCATGGAGCTACAGAGTTCCGAGTTAGTTTGGCGCTCCTTGTGGTCATGCGGTCTTTATTGGCGTGCGAACTGGCCAGTCGGGGGCGGCTGGCAGAGTGCTTACCCTCGTGCGGGAAGTACCTCGTGTGAGCGTTGGGTAGCCCATCTTGGGCTATGGAAGTTCGGGGGCTGAAACGGCGCGTGATGCGTAGGCGGTGGCGGCTTTGATCATGCAGCGATACAGGCGAATCTCATGTCTGATTTACGACATTATTATGCTGTGGGTTTTGTAGTCAGCTATTCGCTTAGTACTTACCCGTACGGTTTAATGATGACACCGCAATTGGGACTGGTGTTCATATGTACTTCTTGATATGATTATATCGCCATTGCGCGTGATGAAGAAGGTATTCCACGGGCATGATTGATGTTGCTGGAAAAGACCTGGGACCATTGTTATATTTGAGTGATGACTTGAGGGCGTGGAGTCCACACGACTTGGCTTATTTGGCTCTTATTTATTGTAGCGTAGTTTTGGTTGTCATACATGTCTCTCCACCTTTATATAGAAATTCTTATGATTTAGATTTACGATTATTTTTCGGTTTCACATACTTGGTACACGGTATGCTGACCTCGCTTCGAGGAGCTGCGTTCATGCAGCGGTAAAGAAATTTTTGATGCGTTGATCCTCGCTCTTAGGGTCCACCTTGCAGTTCAGCGTTTGGGAAGCTCGGATTCCTCAGGAGGCTATCTTGATATAGTCACTGTTGTTGTAGGTGCTTACGTTCGGGTATGGCCGGGAACGCTCAAATCGCGTCGTTATTCATATCATTCTTAGAGGTATGTAGTCTTTGTTATGTAGTGGTGGAAAGGGATGTAAGCTTTATTTCCAAAATTATTTATTTATATATATGAAGCGGTAACCGTTTTTGGATTGCTTTGTGCTTAACTTATTTCTTGTCTTATTACATTGGTTTCATGTATTGTCTTTATGTTCGGTGCTACTGATGTTGTATCAACTCAAGGGTGCGGGGTAAGGCACGATCCTGCGAACCGGGCAGGTCGTGCCCAGTAGATCTTCATCCGGGCATGGACATTGCCGCTGCTCTGGCAATATGCGCACTCGGGTGTATGAGACGGAGAGGCCGGCGGATTGGCCAATGCGAAGAAGGCCGGAGACGGCCGAGGTCCTTTAGTGACTTCGGGGCGGACCACTTGCCGGTAGCCCAGACTAGTTATCAAACATACGCCGGTCTGGGGTAGTCATCTGATGCTTAGAGCTTGGCCGATGGTATTTAGGAAATGGTCGAGGTCTCGAGTTCCAGGTTTTCGAGGAGTTGGGAGTGCTGGCGGATGAAGCCACCCGACCTCGGTGGTGTGGCGATCGTGGTAAACCCACGTGCGGGAAGTATCCGCAGTATTGAGGAGCTTATTTTACATGTCACGGCCGGCGGGGCCATTTTCGCGAGAAAATTGTCCGACCCGAGAGTATTTCGGATGTAGAGACTTCGGCGCCCGGGGATCGAGTTCGCGGGTTAGCCGCAGCTTGATAGCTAAAGGCGGGATATTCATTGCCGGCGGCCATGGCGAGAATCGTGAGTGGAAGTTCGAGTTCCTAAGCGGTCCTTGGGGAACCGCTTTATTTGATTTACGGTATATCCTTGACCCTCCTGCAGAGATCTTTATTCGTGATATGATGATTTTAGGTTAAGTGTTATGTTTGGATAGCAACGTGTAATAGGTGATTTAGAGAACATGGATAGTTGAAAAGGTAAGTTTAAATGAGAGAAATTGTGAACTTTAGAATATTATACGCATTGGAGACCTTAGAATCACGAGGCCGTGGTGAGTAAGAGATGTTATTCTGAATTGACCTTTGTCAGGTGCATAGTATCGTGGGAGTATAATTGTGTGATAAGTCCACTGAGTGGTGTGATAAGTCCACAGGTGAATTGTAGTTATAAGAGGGTAGTTAAGCTAAGAAGACCGCTAGATTTTCGTGACTTGATTAGGAGATTGTTGGGATCGAGGAACAAGAAGCCTTAGCTGCGAAATGGGTCAGGTTGGGAGGCAGGTCATGGGTCAACTTGCATGACCGGTTTAGAGGTAGGAGTCGATTTGTGGTGGTTAAACTGTGATGAGGTCCGAGGTGCTAAGAAAGCCCGAAGTTTAGGTAACCATCGTATAAGGATTCAGTGGATGTGTTCGACGAGAACCCGGTCGTGAAGGCGGGGAATGGCCTTGAAGGAGTTTGAGGATAGGTTCACGGGCAGTCGTGTTTCCAGTTTCGGGGGTGTATTGTGAGGATTATTTGCCACAGTTGAAGCCGCAGTATTATAATAAGCTGCCATTTGATGTCCGGATAGGCGCCTTATGAAGCCTTGTATGGGCGGAAGTGTAGGTTGCGGTCGATTCTGGATTCGATGTTGGCAGGTTGAGGATGGATTGGTACATACTTGATTTTCAGCGAGGATGTAGATAAGGTGAAGCTTATCGAGAGAAGGGTTATTAGTGACTTCGGAAGTCAGCGGAAGTCGATGCGGATAATGTGTCGACACTTGGAGTTCGAGGTTAGCGGTGGTTCTTCTTGAGTACCACCGGGAAAGGGTGTGAGATTTGAAGGCGAGAAAAACTTACCCCGGGTACTTTGGGCATTTTGATTGTTGTAGAGATAGAGCGGTGCTGTAAGGTATGCTTGCCGTCCGAGCTTAGGAAGGCGATCACGTCAGGTCTTGCGTATTGCTATGTTTGGAAAAGTGTCGGAGATCCATCAGTGTTCCAGTGAATGATGACCAAGTTTGAGTGAAGTGACTCCAAAAGTTTTTGGAAATGACGATGACTACAGAAGTATAGGAACATATACTATAGAGAGTTCGGGTGTACAAGAAGAGTGCAGCCGAGTAAGAAAGGAAAGCGAACATGTGTTAAGAGGAGCGGAAGTGATCATTTTACTGCTTGTGAGGTGAAGATCTGCGAAGGAGTATCCTTTAGACCATGGAGTGGGAGCTTTTGTGATGTTTAGAGGTGATTCCTCGTTGGCTTGGATTTGAGTTTTGCTTGGCGCATGTTTATGTGTCCGGGCCATTGGTGGCATGATCGGTTTATAAGTGTAGTAGTGGAAATTTATCTGTGCTGTGTGCGTGTTTGGAGAACGCAAGGAACATTACGGATGAATGTTTCTAGAGGGAAGAATGTTGTACACCCGTAGTTCGAGTATGTATGTGAGGACATGCGTCACGAGAATCTGACAGTATGTGTGGAAAGAAAGAAAAGGTGTAGATTTTATTAAAGCGGAAAAGTTTAGGGTTTTTGAGGAAAAAGGTTAGTTAATAGAATTGGATTCCCGGTTTTGAATATCCGGACTTTTTGGAATATTTGGGAGAATTATGGAATTATATTTCCGAGAATTGGTCACGTAGGACCTGGGAGGAATTCTGATTTGTAGGAGCCCAGCTTTATTTTAGTTTTTGGCATTACGGATATTCCTCGGAAAATGAAATGTTATTTTTGGATTAATAGGAGAAGCTGACATGTGTCACCCCTAGGTGGAAAGGTTGGGCCGAAATTGTGGACAAAGTTGGCGCGTTTTCATGAAAAAGGAGTAAATTATTTGAATTGAAGTCTTGAAGATATTTTGTGTAGTAGATAGATAGAAGTGGGACCCAGCGCCGCCTTAGCGTGGCCAAATCCTGGAGCCGCTGCTTGCTTTTGATCTTGGCCATTGATTGTCACGACCCGATTCAGGCCATTGGTAGTGCCTTCAGGCGCACCCGAGTAATATCTGTCAGATCAACGGCAGTGATATAAGCAGGCGAGGAAAGCGGTTTATAAATCATAATAGTCTATATAAAGCGAGAGACATGTATGATAACCAAACTACGATTCATAACATAAAAGCGATCATGTCAAGTCGAGGACTCGTGCTCAAAGTCATCCTCGTACGTGGAACTCCTTCTCATCTGCCAGCTTTAGGTACAAATCATGTAATACGTAAAAGCGGTCTCGCCCATCTTATGGACCTAATATAGAAAGCGTGTGGAATACATTTAGGTCCATCCCGTGAACCTGTGTCGAGTGGAATACATTCCGGATGAACCGGTGGTCAAGTGAAATACATTCCGGATGAGCCGTAGTCAAGTGAAATACATTCGGATGAGCCGTGTCGAGTGAAATACATTCCCGGATGAACCGGTAATCAAGTGAAATACATTCCCGGATGAACCGGTAATCAAGTGAAATACATTCCCGGATGAACCGGTAGTCGAGTAGAACACAGTACTTGCACAACAAGGCTATCACACGTAACATGGTCAAGTTTCATAACAACAAGCATAAGCAAGTTACACACTGACTCAAATTTTTCATTTTATGTCAAAGTCCAGTTTTTAATCAGCAGTACTACGTGCGTAAATTCCTTTAAGAGATTCATTCCTTTTCTAAAAGTCACCCGATACCCGTAGTATATAAAAAATGTGTGACTTATATCTTTTAAGTAAACCAAAACAACTTTCATACTTTCCTTTTTAAGACCAAATTAAGGCAATACCATGCCTTCCTTTGGACCAAAATACTTCTCTTTTAAAAGTCAAGTTACCGCATTAAAACAAATGATAAAACCCTTCTTTGTTTTCATAAAGTGTTATAACCAACTTCCCATAAAGTGTTATAACACTTTATGTCTTAAAACCATTTTAAGACAACACAATGCCTTTCTTTTCCCTAAAGTTCGGTTTGCCTAATTTCAATTCACGCAAGTCTCTTTTTAGAAAAGTTTCATAGTTCAATGTCTTAACCTCTTTTTAAAACAATAGAGTAACATATGCCATAGGTGAGTAGGTTAATCTTGTTCATAATCAATCTTATTAAGCATGATCTAGAAAATGTAATATCATTTTGTCTCATCTTAGCTTCTATGCGGATGGGTTTCTCTTTGGTTTTAATAATACTTAGTTATTCAATACATTTTCCTTTATTAACAACTGCTATGGTGGTTTATTGATACACATTACGATTTCCGAGAAATCGGTAAAAGCGTTATTCCTTTTAAAAACCAAGTACTCATTACTCACGAATGATGTTTCACACAAAATCCATATTAATTCATTTTAAGTTAAGTCTCTTATCTTATAAGATCCAATCTCTTAACTTTTGAAATTAATAAACCATTCATTTACCACCTTAAGGCGTTATACCTAACTTCCCATAAAGCTAGTATAACACTTATGTTTTTAACACAACCAAATCTGATTAACACATATGCGTCTACTGCATTACATAGCTCACATATCATGCTAGAAAAGATAGGAAGAGGTTCACATACCTCGCGACGATTATCGACTAATAGCAAAACGCTCCAAGTACCTCAAACCGTCGGCTACACTCTCAGTCAAGCAGATCACTCCACACGTAGTACTACAACCTATAGAGGCCACAAAGCGCCTATTAATATCTTTAGATCCGGATGTAGAATATTCTACGGAAAATTCAGCGACACCTCCCCGCAACAGCGTAAATCTCCTCCTCTATCGAGGCCGGCTACCAAGCCAACCAGGGGGGGGGGGTTGCACGTCTGACCGGACGTGTACAATTCTACTCACAGCAATACTACACAAGTCTACTGTAATACAGTCCTATGTAATTACAGTTCAGTTCACTTCTTAAAATTCAGGCTTAAGTCGCAAGACATTGCCGTAAGTATTATTCAGGCTTAAGTCAAAAGACATTGCCGCACAACTATGATCAGTTCTATATATAGTATACCTAACTATATACTCCTACAACATGTAATTTCCAATTACAACGAAGGTCAAGTGTTTGTGATAAGCCCAAAATTATCCAAGTTTAAATGTAGATCTGAGCAAGGTTTGGCTCTACTCGTGCGCTCGACCGCTCAAACAACCCTTAGAAGTTCTAACTAACTTCTGCTTAACACTTCAACTACGGGTGAAGATTTACTTAGGGTTTCGTTTTTGTGGTGAGGAAGTATAATAGTATTTTAGGCTTTTATTATAAAGGGTACTTTGGAAAGTACTACAAGGTATAAGGCTAAATTATTTTGGGCATTATAACAATACTAGGAAGTATTTATATACCACAAAAGGGTATTTATACGAGACAACTAGGATATGGGGGTGTACACTCGGCTAGGGCACCAAAAAGGGGAGGAGGCTCTGCGCCAAGGGCCTTGCTCAAAAGGGGAGGGGACTTTGGACGATAGCAAGACAAGAGGAGGAGTATTTGAGACTTAGATAGATTGCTCAAGTTTTGGATGAAGAAAGTCTTCAACTTAGAGGGGTATTTATAGGTCAAGTGAAGGCCAACCAATGGCCAAGATGAAGACAAGTGCATAGCAAGTGTAAGGCCAAGATTTAGCCCTGTGCTACCTTATCCATCTACACAAAATATCCTACCTAACCCTTGACCAAAATTTCAACACCAAAAGCGTGCAAAGGGCTGGCTTGCCGTCCTCCTTCCAATTAGAGGGTGACAAGTGTAAGCCTCTCGTTAATCCAAAATGTTTCGTCTCGGAAAAATCCGTAAAAATTAAAAATGCCATAGCCGGAATTTTCCCTACGAAAGTCGTGGAAAGCGTTTCATCGAAAAACGACTCTAGTCGGGTGTTGTGTACAAATTTCGAAACTAGCCAACTTTAAGGCTCAAATTATAATACGTACGCGCTCACGTACATACTCTGGAAATACGGGAGTATAAAATTCTCCCCTCCCGAAACATTCGTCCGAATGTTCCTTCTCAAGGCGGATAACGATAAAGTTCTTCTAACAAGTTGCCAACGCCACAATTGGCCACGAAATAACACATGCACGCAAAATACTTATCCAAGTCACGAGGAAACACCTCTAACATCACAAACTTTTGTCACTTTGCGCGAGGGTTCTAGTGTCACTCCGGCGACCCAACATATGGTACGGACTGCATGCATCCACGAGGTCAAAAATATACATCCTCGTGACTTATCTCCTTTACAAGAAATGATCACACGTTCACTTCTCCTATCTACGTTGTACCATTCGAACACTCGAACTCTTTCTAGTATCCGTACCACCGCCAGTCGCGTTTACTTTTCCAGCCTCGTCACCACTCGATCTTGGTTATCTTACTAGCCTCGATCTTTCTTAAGGCCATTCCGCCTTCGATCTACAGTCGAACACGCCCACGAACTCATCGATGGTCAACTAAACTTGGGCCTAGAACCTGGCGACCTACCACTGGCGGGACCGCCTGATGGCCCCACCGAAGCAGTGCGGGTTGGCCCGCAACATGGCCCCAACCCGACCCACATCGCGCCGACTCTTGCTCCTCGACACGGAACAATCTTGCTAAATCACATCATGAAGATACCACTTTCATTTACCCAACCAGGACTTATCACACAATACATTCCGGGCATAAAATGCACTCGACCAGGATCGCTCGCAAAATCTTGTACTCAAGACGGCGCTTACATCTAAGGTCTCAACTGTAATATTCTAAGGTTCATCATTTTCTCACCCCAGGCTTACCCTTTTCCCCAACGTGTTCCTAAATCACATTTTAGCACAAAGCTATCCGAACATAACACTTAACACATTAACATAACATCAAAACATCAAGCCTACAGAGGTTAAGGATATACACAAGCTACCGCTCCACTCTAATCATAAGTGCACTGCGCGCATGCTGTAGAAGGTGATGAACACACTTGCGATCCAAAAGCTGCGCAGTGCGGTACCTCTCCTATAAGTCTGATCTCTTGTCACATGGCCACGTGGCGCAGTGAAACAAGCACCGATAAAACGACATTCCGGGATGATGTTTGCCACATGCGGCTAGGGGACGTGAATCCGGTAGCTAGCACTCACGTATACACGTGAACGAGCCACGGAGCTCGACCAGCTCGAATACCCCAACGTCACGAAGGCGAGGAGGACCACTCTGTCTTGGCGGAGGTACATAACTAGGCTCTTCTTGGGCGGTCGCCTCGAGTTACCAAAGGACCTGCTGTTCGCTCTTCACGATCTCGGTCATTCAGTCGACCTCTCCGTGCCTCGCATCCTGGTGCATGAGCTTGCGTCGCGGGCAATGTCCATGCCGGCTGAAAGCTACACCAGTACAAGCCTACGCCAAGTAATCGTCGGCCGGTGGCGTGGCGGTGTACTCTGTCCTCCATGCTCGGCTACTACAGCGGGAACATACCGAGCTAATGAGTCAAACTCCACATTGTACTCTCTAACCGTCGCGCCACGCTGTAATGTCAAAAATCAGTCGGCCGAGCCCTCCTCATCTGTGGAGGCAAGAAATGTGCAAGAAATGCCTCGAGAACTCGTCCCAAAGCTGCTGGAAGTGCATGCTCTTCCGGACAGCTCCTACGAATCAAACGATCAAGCTGCGGTATCACGCGGTGATGCGACCCAATACCACCGACTCGCCTCCGAGGCTCGGATCGCTCTCATGATCCGTTGTGGTTGTCGGATAAACTCCACGAGGTCGTCCTCGGCTCGATCCATAGAACCTTTGGAGGCTCTGACTCGAGAAAGTCACGTAGCTCTCAAACCATGCGCCGGGGGTGAAATCGAGTCTGCCTTGGAATTGGGCTACTGCATCTAGCCTATCTCATATCGGCCACGACCACGGCGATGGAGCCATCTCCTTGCCCCATCTCATCTGCTTCCGGTGTGGGACCGAGGCTCGTCAGTATCGTAGTCTCGGCCTTTGCTGCGACTCTAAACTTCTTTGGTCTTTGTGGCGTCGCGAAACTACGCCGTTGGAAGCCTTGTCTCAGACTTGGCCGGGCTGCGCCTCGTACTCCTCTGTATCTCACTAGGCTCATCATTGCCTTGCCCACGGGCACAGGTTGCCTTACGCGGAGGCATCAGCGGTAAAGGAAAGGAATCGTCGGAGGGTCGACTTATCACACCGCTCTAAGGCGCGATCTCGAGAATGAGAAGAATGAAACCAATCCTAAATGTCCTATAGCCTCACGATTATAGATGTGGTGCACAACACGATAATCAAGACTACTACTGAACGCGATGCAGACACTTTCCGAGGACTAAGCGCTGCGATACCACTTTTGTCACGATTCGAACGGGCGTGGTGGTGCCTACCGGGCACCCTGGTGATACATCATCGGAGAAAATCGCGAAATAAAAACATGAACATGAATTAAGAGACATGATAAATAAGCAGCCCACCAAAGCGGTTGCCTTGGTATATATACAAAATACGACAGTTTATCCTTTTTGGACTACGCCACAACGATTACTCTGGACCTCTAGAAGTGACAACAACTATGGCGGGACGGGGCCGCCATACCACGAATGTACAAGAACCTCTGGACTCGGGTAGCATGCCAAAGATAAGCCTCGAAGGAACGGAGCTTCCAACGCTGAATGTGATCCTATGGCGGGGATCGGCGGTCGATGTACCTTTACTGCGGCGTGAACGCGGCCCCCGGAAGGTCGATTGACAGTACCAAGTATGGAAAGCGAAAATCACGTAAATGAAATCATAATAGTCTATATAAAGCGGGAGACATGTATGATAACCAAACTACGATTCACAACATAAAGCGATCATGTCAAGTCGAGGACTCATGCCTCAAAGTCATCCTCATGCGTGGAACTCCTTCCTCACCGCCGCGCCTAGGTACAAATCATGTGATACGTAAAAGCGAGGTCTGCCCGTCTTATGGACCTAATATAGAAGCGTGTGGAATACATTTCAGGTCCGTCCCATGAGCCAGAGTCAGTGGAATACATTCCGAGGATGAGCCATTAGTCAGTGAAATACATTCGGATGAGCCGGTAGTCAAGTGAAATACATTCGGATGAGCCGGTAATCAAGTGAAATACATTCCGGATGACCGGTAATCAAGTGAAATACATTCCGGATGAACCGGTAATCAAGTGAAATACATTCCGGATGAACGGTAGTCGAGTAGAACACGATCTTGCAACAAGGCTATCACGTAACATGGTCAAGTTTCATAACAACAAGCATAAGCAAGTTACCGCATGACTCAAGGTACTTTCATTTTATGTCAAAGTCCGGATTTTAACACTAAAGTACTAAATGCGTAAATTCCTTTTAAGAGATTCATTCCTTTTCTAAAGTCACCCGATACAGTAGTATATAAAAAATGTGTGACTTACATCTTTTAAGTAAACCAAAACAACTTTCATACTTTCCTTTTTAAGACCAAATTAAGGCAATACCATGCCTTCCTTTGGACCAAAATACTTCTCTTTTAAAAGTCAAGCTACCGCATTAAAACAAAAGATAAAACCCTTCTTTTGTTTTCATAAAGTCGTTATAACCAACTTCCCATAAAGTTGTTATAACACTTTATGTCTTAAACCATTTAAGACAACACAATGCCTTTCTTTTCCTAAAAGTTCCGGTTTGCCTAATTTCAATTCTGTGAGTCTCTTTTAGAAAAGTTTCATAGTTCAATGTCTTAACCTCTTTTTAAAACAATAGAGTAACATATGCCATAGGTGAGTAGGTTAATCTTGTTCATAATCAATCTTATTAAGCGGCCGTGATCTAGAAAATGTAATATCATTTTGTCTCATCTTAGCTTACATGCGGATGGAGGTTTCTACGGTTTTAATAATACTTAGTTATTCAATACATTTTCCTTTATTAACGCGGTGGTTTATTGATACACATTCGATTTCGAGAAATCGATAAAAGCGTTATTCCTTTTAAAAACCAAGTACTCATTACTCATGAATGAGGTTTCACACAAAATCCATATTAATTCATTTAAGTTAAGTCTCTTATCTTATAAGATCCAATCTCTTAACTTTTGAAATTAATAAACCATTCATTTACCACCGCTTAAGGCGTTATACCTAACTTCCCATAAAGCTAGTATAACAACATGTTTTAACACAACCAAATACGGTTAACACGTATGCGTCTACCGTGCTACATAGCTCACACATATCATGCTAGAAAGATAGGAAGAGGTTCACATACCTGCGACGATTATCGACTAATAACCAAAACGCTCCAGTACCTCAAACCGTCGGCTACACTCTCGGTCAAGCGAGATCACTCCACACGTAGTACTACAACCTATAGAGGCAACAAAGCGCCTATTAATATCTTTAGATCCCGACGTAGAATATTCTACAGAAAATTCGGCAGCACCTCCCCCCCCCGCAACAGCGTAAATCTCCTCCTCTATCGAGGCCGGCTACCAAGCCAACCGGGGGGGGTTTGCACGTCTAACCGGACGTGTACAATTCTACTCACAGTAATACTACACAAGTCTCCATGTCTGATCCTATGTAATTACGATTGATTCATCTTAAAATTGGGCTTAAGTCGCAAGACATTGCAGTAAGTATTAATCGAGCTTAAGTCAAAAGACAGTGCCGCACAACTATGATCAGTTCTATATATAGTATACTTAACTATATACTCACAACATGTAATTTCCAATTACAATGAAGGTCGAGTGTTTACCTGATAAGCCCAAAATTATCCAAGTTTAAATGTCGATCTGAGCAAGGTTTAGCTCTACTCCGTGCGCTCCAACCGCTCCAAGCGACCCTTAGAAGTTCTAACCAACTTCTACTTAACACTTCAACTACGGTGAAGATTTACTTAGGGTTTCGTTTTTGTGGTGAGGAAGTATAATAGTATTTTCGGGCTTTTAGTATAAAGGGTACTTTGGAAAGTACTACAAGGTATAAGGCTAAAGTATTTTGGGCATTATAACAATACTAGGAGAGTATTTATATACCACAAAGGGTATTTATACGAGACAACTAGGCTAGGGGTGTGCCATAGGCTAGCACCACAAGGGGAGGAGGCTCTCGGCGAGGGCCTTGCTCAAGGGAGGGGACTTTGGGCGATAGCAAGACAAGAGGAGGAGTATTTGAGACTTAGATAGATTGCTCAAGTTTTGGATGAAGAAAGTCTTCAACTTAGAGGGTATTTATAGGTCAAGTGAAGGCCAACCAATGGCGAGATGAAGACAAGTGCATAGCAAGTGTAAGGCCAAGATTTAGCCATGTGCTACCTTATCCGTCTACACAAAATATCCTACCTAACCCTTGACCAAAATTTCAACACCAAAAGCGTGCAAAGGGCTAACTTTGCCGTCGCTCCTTCCATTAGGGTGACAAGTGTCGCCTCTCGTTAATCCAAAATGTTTAGTCTCTGCGGAAAAATCCGTAAAAATTAAAAATGCCATAGTGGAATTTTCCTACGAAAGGCAAGCTGTGAAACGTTTCGTCGAAACGACTCTGTCGGTGTTGTGTACAAATTTCGAAACTAGCCAACTTTAAGGCTCAAATTATAATCGTGCGCCACGTACATACTGCGGAAATACGGGTATAACATAAGTGTCACCCAGAAAATGGTCGTGTGGTGCCTTACCGCACCTAGCGATACATACATCGAGAAAATCAGAACATAAAACATGAGTCATTAAACAAGAGATATAATAAATAAGCAGACTGACCAAAGCGATTTGCCTTGGTATAAACATAAAACACTGAACAGTTTAATCCTTTACAACCACACCACAACAGTACTACAGACCTTAAGATTTACAAACGACTATGACGGGACGGGGGCCCGCCATACCACAGAATGTACAGAACCTACAACTCGGGAACACATACCAAAAGATAAGCCTCGAGAAAGCGGAGCTTCCAATCATGAGCGGTGATCCATGGCGAGGATCCACGGCCGATGTACCTCTACTGCGGCGTGAAACGCGGCCCCGAAGTCGATGATAACAGTGCAGTATGGCCATGGCTGCAATCTTTGTAAATGAAATCATAACAGTCCATTCAAAGCGAGAGCATGTATGATAACCAAACTACCACGCCCACATATGATTATATCAAGTCGTGGGTCTCACGCCAACATCAATCATATCCGTGGAATACCTTCCTCACCGCGGCGATCGATGATATGATAACAACAAGACAATCAAATGGAAGCATACTCGCGCGCTACGCATCGATGTCGATATGTCAAAGGGAAACAATAAGACAACATTCCAAATGGGCGCATACCCGTGCGCTACGCGTCGTGTCGGTATGTCCAAAGAAACAATAGGACAGCATTCCAAATGGGCGCATACCCGTGCGCTACGCGTCGTGTCGGTATGTCAAAGGAAATCAAAGCGATAATCAAAATGAAACATACCCGTGCGCTACGATCGTGTCGATATATCAGCGATTAACCTGACCTTAACAAAATGGAGGCATACGTGCGCGCTACGATCGTGTCGGTATGTCCAAAGCGATTAACAACAATAATACTATCACCGAGGCATTAGTGGAATTTCTCGTCACTTAGACGCGTCGAAGTAAGTTCTCAACGATCAACCGACCCTCTATCGAGAGCGGTAACACGAAACACAACGCTTGTACAATAAAGGCTATCATCACAAGCATAAGCAAGTTTCACAACAACAAGCATAGGCAATTTTCACACAACTCAAAGTACTTTCATTTTATGCCAAAGTCGGGTTTTAACCCCAGTACTACATACGTTAAGTTCTTTTAAAAGAGATCCGTTACTTTATAAAAGTCACCCGATACCCGTAGTATTAGAATGACCAACCCATCTTCCTTTTCAAAATCAAGTAACAACATTCTTTTCCTAAGTTCCGGTTTGCCTAGTTTGATTACTCAAACTTCTCATTTTCAAATGGTTTCATAGTTCCCAAACTTAATCACTTGATTCCTTTTAGAACAATTGAGTAACATATGTCATATATGTGAGTAGTTTATTCTTGTTTATAACGATCTTATGGCGTGACCGTGATCTAGAAAATGTAATATCATTTTGTCTCATCTTAGCTTCTATGGATGGAGGTTTCTTGGTTTTAATACAACACATCATTATTCAATACATTTTCCTTTATTAACGCAGTTGGTGTGATACACATTACGATTCGAAATCATGAAACATTATCCCTTTAAAACCAAGTACTCATTACTCACGAATGAGGTTTCACACAACATCCACATTAAAACAAATAAGTTAAGTCTCTTATCTTATAAGATCAAGTCTCTTAACTTCTAACATCATGAAACCATTTTCCTTACATAAGGTCGTTATAACTAACTTCCCATAAAGCTATTATAACGCCCTATGTTTTAAACCAACCAAATCACTTAGCACGTATGCGTCTGCCGTACTACATAGTTCCACAACAATCATGCTAGAAAAGATAGGAAGAGGTTCACATACCTCGTGACGATTTATCGATAATAAGCAAAATGCTCGAAGTACTACAACGCTAGCCCTTTCCACTCGCCGAGTAGAATACGCTACTCTTTTTACTTTCACATAAAAAGGCCACAACTTCTATTAACCTCAAAACACAAGGTTCCATTTCTATACAGAAAATTCGGCACCTCACATGAGCGTAAATCTCCTCCTCTATCGAGGCGGCTACTAGCCAACCGAGGTTTACACGCCTAACCTGGGCGTGTACAATTACTCGATAATACTACACAAGTCTCTCCGATACGATCCTATGTAAATCTGATTCGATTCTTTTCTTTATTCTTGGGCTTAAGTCAAAAGACATTGCGCGATCTTAGTTCTATATATAGTATACTTACTATATATTCAACAACATGTAAATTCCAATTACGATAGAGGACAAGATAATTACCTCGATAAGCCCATAATTATCCAAGTTAAATGTCGATCGCCATGACGTTTAGCTCCAACTCGGTGCTCCATCCCGCTCGAACAACCCAGAAGTTCTAACCAACTTCTACCTAAATCTTCAATCATACAACGAAGATTTCCTTAGGGTTTCGGTTTGAGACCAAAGGACAAAAGGTAGTATTTCTGCTCTACGTATAGAGGTATCTTTGGAATACTACAAGGTACAAGGCTAAGGTATTTTGGGCATTATAACAATCACAGGGAGTATTTCTATACCACGACAAAGGGGTATTATGCGAAAACAACTAGGCTAGGGGTACCCACGGCTAGCACCACTGAGGGGGACCCGCTCGGCAAAGGCCACAAGGAGGAGGGAGGGGAGGCTTGGGGCGAGGCTACTAGAGGAGGAGGGATTTCAAGATTTAGACAAAGTGAGGTGAATGAATAAGTCTTCACAAGGAGGGTATTTATAAGAAAACCAAAGGCCAACCAATGGCGAAGATTAAGCCATGTGCAAGGCAAGTGTAAGGCCAAGATCAAGCCAAGTGCACCTAGCCCCTACTCCCAAAACCCTCACAAATATCTACACAAATATCTAGCACAATCTGCCCTCCAATCGGCCAAGTCGCCCACTTGTCTCCGTTGTGAGGGTGACACATGTCACCCTCCCGTTGATCCAAAATGTTTCGCCTCTCGGAAAAATCCATAAAAATACAAAGCGACATAGCGAATTTTCCTTCGCAATTCTGAAAACGTTTATCAACGACTCCAAGGGTGTTGTGCACAAATGTAAAATCGGCGAGGTGCCACATGGGGTGACACGTGTCGCCCCGATTCGCCGAATATTTCGTCTTGAAAATATCCAATTTCTGGAATCTCAAAAACAAAGCGGGCCCACAAAATCAGTAAATTTCTCAGTGGGCCCACGTGACCATTTCCAAAATAAAATCTCAAAATTCTAATATAATCTATGAAGTCCAAATACCAAATCTGGGAATCCAATTCCCATTAACGAACCTTTTTCTTCACAAATAACAGGAAACTTTTCCGTGAAAACTCGCATCTTTCTTTCTTTTCAAAATTTTCTGTGTACTCTACGTCTCGTCCTCATACATACCCTGCAACTACGGGTATAACATTCTCCTCCTTAGAAACATTCGTCCGAATGTTCCTTCTCAAGACGGATATCGAAGAAGCATCTTGCAACAAAATTGCCCACGCCACATCTTGCCACGAAATAACACACGTTTTCCTCCTTCCTTACTCGTGGTGCCGCTTCGAACACTTGAACTCTTCTAGTATCGTACCACACTTCGATCATCGCCCGATTCCCAAAACCTTGAGTCACCACCTCCAAACTTGGTCATCTTACTAGCGTAATATCCCTAAGGCCATTCCCGGATTCACGAGCGATTCTGGTCGAACACATCCACAAACTCATCGATGGTCGTACAAACTTGGGCCTAGCATCCTCGTGACCCTACCACCGGGACCACCTTAACTGACACCCCAAACCGGGTTCTGGTTGACCGCAAATGGTCCTCATCCCGACCCCAATCGCGCCAAACTCTTGTTCCCGATCCGGAACAATCTTACTAATTCACATCATGAAAGCTACCACTTCCATCTCACACTACCCACGGACTCATCACGTATAAATCCTACGTATACTACTCACCCATAAAGGTCAAACATAAAGCGAATCTTATACTCGAGACGACCTTACCTGCTAAGGTCTCGTCGTGAAATAGTCTAAGGTCTACACTTACCATGCCCCCATACGTAACGCTTCCAACTAACCATGCATTCTAACTCACATATCACAATGCTATCCGTACATAGCACACAATAATGAGACCATCATAACAAGCATACCAAAACTCTAGAGGTTAAGGATATACCTGCTACCGCTCCACTCTAATCATAGGCCCACTGCGCAGGCGATATGAAGGTGATGAACCACCACAAATCACGAAAGTGAGTCGTAACATCCGCGCTACCTTGGTGGACAGTTCCTCGCCAAAATGGCCCCGCTGGCCGCATGCAAAACAAACTCCCAATCTAGCACGACACTCTCCAAAATGGAGTCTACCACACAGTCACAACGAGGTAGGTGGCTTCAATGGATTAACACCCTCGCTCTCCCGAAATCTGAACCCTTGGAGCCACGACCAGATCTCAAGGCGGTGGAGGACCACTCATCGCGTGGGGGGTATATAACTAGCTCGCCGAGGTGGTCCGCCGAAGTCACCAGGACCTCATCACGGCCCTCTTCGATCCAGTCGTTCTTTCGACCCTCAGGTGCCTCACATCCTGGTGCATTGAGCTGCGTGCGGGCAATGTCCATGCCGTCAAGAGAAACACCCGCACAAGACTGACCATATAATCATCTAGCGGTGGCGTGGCGATGCACTCCTATCCTCCATATTCAGCAACTAAGCGCAGTACATGCTCGAGCCAAAGAATCGAACTCGACATTGTACTCGACGGTCGCCTCTGCCTCGCAGAATAAAATCACATGGCCCGCGCCCTCTCATACGTGGAGGCGAAGTCGCGAGAAAGCCCCAAAACTCATCCCATACTGCTGAGGTGCATGCTCTCCGGAAAGCTCCCATGATCAAACCAATCGATCATTGCCCGGTATCACGCGGCCGATGCGAACCAAAGGTCACTGACTCGGTCTCACGAAGCCTTGATCACCAGCGTGATCGGCAGAATCGCTAGGATGAACTCCTGCGGATCATCCTCGTGCCTCGACCAGGTAAAACTACGGCGGGCTACAACTCGAAAGTCGTAGCCTCAAACTATCCGCTCGGGGTGAACGGCATCGGTGCTCTGAACTGAGGCTATCCGTCGATCCTATCACATCTCGGCCACGACCGCCAATAATCGCCATCTCCTCGCGACCCATCTCCCGCTCTGCATCGTGGACCGAGGCTCGGTCTCAGAGTCTCGCAGCCCATCGCTGCGGCTTTAAACTCTTTGGTCTTTGGCGGCGTCGCGAAACTTCGCCGGCGGAAGCACTGTCAAATCTTGGCCGAGCTGCGCCTCGAACTCCTCTCGTATCTCACTAGCAGCTCCTCGCCGCCTTGCCTTTACAGGCTCACGGTTGCGCTTGCGCGAGGCATAAGCGGTAAAACGAGATCGTCGGAGGGTCCAACTCACAACACAACTCTAAGCCACGATCTCGGAATGAGAAGAAATGAAACCAATCCTAAATGTCTTATAGCCTCCTCGATTATAGATGTGGTGCACAACACACCGATAATCAAGACTCTACTAGACACGGTGCAGACACTTTCCGAGATTAATCGCTCTGATACCACTTTGTCACACTCAAAATCGGCGTGGATCGTGCCTTACCCTGCACCCTAGCGATACATACATCGAGAAAATCAGCGAACATAAAACATGAGTCATTAAACAAGAGATATAATAAATAAACAAAGCAACCAAAGCGATTTGCCTTATAAACATAAAACACGAGCAGTTTAATCCTTTTACAACCACGCCACAGCGATTACAGGCACTCTAAGATTTACAACGACTATGACGGGGCCCCGCCATACCCAGAATGTACAAGAACCTCAACTCGGGGAACACATACCAAAAGATAAGCTCCGAGAAGCGGAGCTTCCCGTCGCTGAGCGGTGATCCCATGGCGAGATCCACGGCCGATGTACCTACTGCAGCGTGAACGCGGCCCAGAGAGGTCGATGCAACAGTACCAAGTATGTGAAATCGCATAATGTAAATGAAATCATGATACCATTCAAAGCGGGAGACATGTATGATAACCAAACTACAAAGACACCACATATAACAGATTATATCAAGTCGTGGTCTCGCGCCCGCAACATCAATCATATCCGTGGAATACCTTCTCACCAGCGATCGATGATATGATAACAACAAGACAAAGAATCCAAATGGAAGCATACCCGCGCGCTTACGATCGTGTCGGTATGTCCAAAGGGAAACAATAAGACAACATTCCAAATGGGCGCATACGCGCGCTACGATCGTGTCGATGTCCAAAGAAACAATAGGACATCATTCCAAATGGACGATACCCGCATGCGCTTACGCATCGTGTCGGTATGTCCAAAAGGAAATCACAAGGCGATAATCAAAATGGAAACATACCCGTGCGCAGCGATCGTGTCGAGATATCAAGCGATTAACCACAAGACCTTAACTAAATGGAGGCATACCCGTGCGCCACGCATCGTGTCGGTATGTCAGCGATTAACAACAATAATACTATCAGAACGCACTGCGGGAATTTCTCCGTCATCACGCTGACGCGTCGAAGTAAGTTCTCAACGGTCAACCGACCTCTATCGAGAGCGGTAACACGAAACACAACGCTTGCAATAAAGGCTATCATCACAAGCATAGGCAAGTTTCACAACAACAAGCATAGGTAAGTTTCACACAACTCAAAGTACTTTCATTTTATGCCAAAGTCCGGTTTTTAACCCCAAAGTACTACATCGTTAAGTTCTTTTAAAGAGATCCATTACTTTTATAAAAGTCACCCGATACAGTAGTATTAGAATGACCAACCCATCTTCCTTTTCAAAATCAAGTAATAACATTCTTTCCTAAGTTCGGTTTGCCTAGTTTCAATTACTCAAGCTTCTCATTTTCAAATGGTTTCATAGTTCCCAAACTTAATCACTTAATTCCTTTTTAGAACAATTGAGTAACATATGTCATATATGTGAGTAGTTTATTCTTGTTTATAACGATCTTATTACAATGACCATGATCTAGAAAATGTAATATCATTTTGTCTCATCTTAGCTTCTATGCGGATGGAGGTTTCTCTGGTTTTAATACAAATACGTCATTATTCAATACATTTTCCTTTATTAACGCTGCGGTGGTACGCCGATACACATTACGATTCCGAAATCGGTAAAACATTATCCGCTTTAAAACCAAGTACTCATTACTCACGAATGAGGTTTCACACAACATCCACATTAAAACAAATAAGTTAAGTCTCTTATCTTATAAGATCAAGTCTCTTAACTTCTAACATCGATAAACCATTTTCAACACATAAGGTCGTTATAACTAACTTCCCATAAAGCTATTATAACACCCTATGTTTTAAACCAACCAAATCACTTAGCACATGTACGTCTACCGTACTACATAGTTCACAACAATCATGCTAGAAAAGATAGGAAGAGGTTCACATACCTGCGACGATTTATCGACAATAAGCAAAATGCTCCAAGTACTACAACCTTGCTAGCCCTTTCCACTCTCGAGTAGAATACGCTACTCTTAGTACTTTCACCTAAAAGGCCACAACATCTATTAACCTCAAACACAAGGTTCCGTTTCTCTGAAAATTGGCCTCCCCCAGCAGCAGAAATCTCCTCCTCTATCGAGGTGGCCACCTGCCAACCAGGGGTTTACACGCCTAACCTGGGACGTGTACAATTCTACTCGATAATACTACACAAGTCTACTGCAATACAATCTATGTAAATACATTCGATTCTTTTCTTTATTCTTGAGCTTAAGTCAAAAGACATTGCAAGATTAAGCTTAGTTCTACATATAGTATACTTCAACTATATATTCAACAACATGTAAATTCCAATTACAATAGAGGACAAGATAATTACCTCGATAAGCCCATAATTATCCAAGTTAAATGTCGATCCTTAGCAACGTTTAGCTCGACTCGGGTGCTCCATCCCTCGAAACAACCCTTAGAAGTTCTAACCAACTTCTACCTAAATACTTCAATCATACAACTAAGATTTCCTTAGGTTTTGGTTTGAGACCAAAGGGACAAAAGGTAGTATTTCCGGGCTCTACGATAGAGGTATCTTTGGAATACTAAGTGTACAAGGCTAAGGTATTTTGGGCATTATAACAATACTAGGGAGTATTTCTATACCACAAAGGTATTATGCGAAACAACTAGCAGTGTGTGGTACCCACGGCTAGCACCACATGTGGGGACCTTCTCGGCAAGGCCACAAGGAGGAGGAGGAGGGGAGAGGCTTAGACGAGCTACTAGAGGAGGAGGATTTCAAGACTTAGACAAGTGAGGAGTGAATGAATAAGTCTTCACAAGGATGGTATTTATAGCAAAACCAAAGGCCAACCAATGGCCAAGATTAAGCCATGTGCAAGGCAAGTGTAAGGCCAAGATCAAACCAAGTGCACCCTAGCCCCTACTCCTAAAAACCTCACAAATATCTACACAAATATCTAGCACCTTGCCCTCCAATCGCCAGATCCGCTGTCGCCACTTGTCTCCATTGTGAGGTGACACACGCCACCCTCCCGTTGGTCCAAAATGTTTCGCCTCTCGGAAAAATCCGCAAAAATACAAAACGACATAGCGGAATTTTCCCTTCGCAGATACGCAAACGTTTAGGAAAACGACTCAACCGGTGTTGTGCACAAATGTAAAATCGGCGGGTGCCATGGGGGTGACACGTGTCGCCCCGACTCGCCTGAATATTTCGTCTTAGAAATATCCAATTTAAAAATCTCAAAAACAAAGCGGGCCCACAAAATCAGAATTTCTCCCGTGGGCCCACGTGACCATTTCCAAAATAAAATCTCAAAATTCTAATATAATCTATGAAGTCCAAATACCAAATGGAATCCACCCCGTTAACAAACCTTTTCTTCACAAATAACCTAAACTTTTCCAAAAACTCACATCTTTCTTTCTTTTCAAAATTTTCTGCCGTACTCTCGTACGTACGTCCTCACATACATACCCTGCAACTACGGGGTATAACAATAAGAAACCTTTCTGAAAGAAGAATAATACTTGGTTTTGAAAACATAAGAGTTATACTAGCTTTATGGGAAGTTAGGTATAACGTCTTAAGAGAGATAAAGAGAATGGTTTACTGATTTTTAGAAGTTAAGAGATTTAATCTTAAAAGATAAGAGACTTGACTTAATATGGATGTTAGTATGAAACCTCATTCGTGAGTAATGAGTACTTGGTTTTTAAAAGGAATAATGTGTTACTGATTTTGGAAATCAGAATGAGTATCGACAAACCACTGCAGTGTTAATAAAAGGAAATGTTTTGGCTAATTAAGTATTATTAAAACCAGTAGAAACCTCCATCTGCATAGAAGCTAAGATGAGACAAAATGATATTACATTTCCTAGATCATGGCTGCTTTAATAAGATTGATTATGAACAAGAAAAACCTACTCACATATAAGACATATATTTCTCAAATTGTTTAAAAGAGGATTATATTCTTAAGTGATTAAGTCTATGGACTATGAAACCTTTCTAAAATAAGAGACTTAAGTATTTGAAATTAGGCAAACTTGAACTTTTGGAAAAGAATGTTGTTACTTGATGATTAAAAGGAAAGTGTTTTGGTTTACCTAAAAATGTGAGTCACTCTATTTTAATACTACGGGTATCGGGTGACCTTTATAAAAGAAATGGATCTTTTTAAAAAGAATTTAACGTACGTAATACTTTGGGGTCAGAACCTGGACTTTGGCCTAAAATAAACTTGAGTTGTGTGTAACTTGCCTATGTTTGTGTTTGATAGCCTTGTTGTGCAAATACTGTACTTCTATACCACCGCGTCTCTCGATGGAGGGCCGGCTGATTTGTTATGAACGATTCTTCACCGAGTCCCACGATGGGTCGACACGTATTCCATCCGACATTCACCGAGTCACGAGATGGGAGGACACGTATTCCATACGGTTCTCTACGAGTCCCACGAGATGGGCCGAGACACGTATTCCACATGATTACCGAGTCCCACGAGATGGGCGGACACGTATTCCACGTGGTTCTTCACCGAGTCCGCACGATGGGCGGACACGTATTCCATATGGTTCTCACCGAGTCCCACGAGATGGGCCGACACGTATTCCACGATTCTCTACCGAGTCCCACGAGATGGGCCGACACGATTTCACATGATTCTTTACCGAGTCCCATGACGGGCCGACACGTATTCACACGATTTACACCTAGACCGCCGCGCATGAGGAAAGAGTTCCAGGCGTGCATGAGGATGACTTGAGGCGTGAGTCCCCGACTTGACATGACTGTTTTATGTTGTGAATCGTAGTTGGTTATCATACATGTCTCCCGCTTTATATAGACTATTATGATTTCATTTACGATCTTTTCTGATTTCATACTTGGTACTGTTGCATCGACCTCCTTGAGGCCGTTCATGCCGCAGTAAGTACATCGGTGGATCCTCGCTCATAGGATCCAACACTTGGCGTGTCGAAGCCCCATTCTTCGAGGCTTATCTTTTGGTATGTTACCACAGGTGCAGATGTTTGTACATTTAGGGTATGGCGGCCTGACCCGTCATAAAATTGTAAATCTTGTAGGTCTGTAGTAATTGCTGTAAGCGGGGTTTGTAAAAAGGATAAGCGACGCATTTATGTATATATACGAAGGCAATCGCTTTGGTTGCTTTGTTTATTTATCATGTCTCTAATTCATGTTCGTGTTCTTATTTCCGCCGATTTTCTCGATGTTGTATCACTAGGGTGCCCGGTAAGGCACGATCACGCCCGTTCTGTCGTGACAAAAGTGGTATCGTAAGCGATTAGTCTCGGAAAGTGTCTCTGACTGTGTCTAGTAAGTCTTGATTATCGATGTGTTGTGCACCACATCTATAATCAAGGTGCAGGACACTTAGGATTGGTTTCATTTCTTCTCATTCCGAGATCGTGCCTTAGAAGTTGTGTGATTAGTTGGACCCTCCGGCGTATTTCGTTTTTACCGCTATGCCTCCGCAGTGCAACCTAGGCCCCGGCGCAAGGCGGCGAGGCGCTAGTGGGATACTGAGGAGTGCGAGGCGCGAGCCCGGTCGATACCGAGATTGTGCTTGACGGCGAGTTTAGACGCCGCCAAAGACGGCAGAGTTAGAGCCGCAGAATGGCTTCGGCCGAGACTACAATACTGAGCCTCCATCCCACACTGAAGCGTATGAGACGGTACAAGTCTGAGAGATGGCCCGATTCGCCGCGGTCGTGGCAGATATGAGATAGGTTGGATGCGGCCTCCAGTCAGTAGCACCGTAGTTCACCCCGAGCGCATAGTTTGAGGCTACGGACTTTACGAGTCAGTAGTGCCTGTTCTATGGATCGAGAGTTGAGGATGACCCTCGAGTTTATCCGGCAAGCACAATGGATCATGAGAGTGATCGAGTCTCGAGGCGAGTCGGTGGTATTGGGTTCGTGATCAGTGCGTAATCTGCAGATTGATAGTTTGATTCATGGAGCTGTCGGGAAGAGCATGCACTTCCACCGTATGGGACGAGTTCTCAAGGGCTTTTCTTGCACATTTCTTGCCCCCACGGATGAGGAGGCTCGGGTAGATGATTTTTGATATTGAGGCAGATCGGACGGCCAGAGAGTACAATGTGGAGTTCGACTCATTAGCTCGGTATGTTCCCGATATAGTAGGCGATATGGAGGAGAGCACACCGCTACGTCAGGGCCGATGATTACTTGGCGAGGCTTGTATGGTGTAGCTCTTCAGCCGGCATGGACATTGCCCGCATGCAAGATCATTCAACGCCCCGATGTGAGGCACGGAGAGGTCGACGGAATGACCGGGATCGCGAAGAGGCCGAAACAGCGAGGTCCTTTGGTAACTTTCGAGGCGTCGCCAGCCACAGACTAGTTATGTACCTCCGCCGCGCGAATGGTCCCCCATCGTCGGGGCGTTCACGTATTCGAGCCCGATCGAGCTCCGTGGCTTCGTTGCGAATATACACGGGTTCTAGCCACGTTCGTTTCGATCAAATTATGCACAATGCGCGATACGTCATCCCGGAATGTCGTCTTTTTTATCGGTGCTTGTTTTTCCTGCGGCCGTCAGGGCCATATGACGAGAAAATGTCCTAATAGGAAGGATGCGAGTGACTCACCAGGGTTAGTGGCAGTTCATCGCTTCCTACGACTATACTGCAGTGTGCCTATGATTAGAGTGGGCGGTAGATTCGGGTATATCCTTAACCTCTAGAGATTTGTATGCATGATATGATGACCTTATTATTGTGTGCTATGCGGATAGCGTTATGTTGATTATGAGTTAGAAAACCCGTTAGTGAAAAAGGGTAAGCACAGGGGTAGAAAATGATGAACCTTAGAATATTACAGTTGATACCTTAGATGTAAGGCCGTCTTGAGTACAAGATTTTGCGGGTGATCCTTGTCAGAATGTATAAGTTTACGTGAAGTAATTGTGGGAAGATTCCTTGGGTAGTGTAAAATGGAAGTGGTAGCTTTCATGACCTGTATAGGTAAGATTGTTCGGATCGGAAACAAGAGCTTGATGCGTTAAGTAGGTCGGGTTGGGGCCATGTGTGGGCCAACCCGCGCCTGTTTGGTGGGGTCAGCTGGGTGGTCCCGCCAGTGGTAGAATCACGGGGTGCTAGGCCCAAGTTTAGATGACCATCGTATGAGTTCGTGGATATGTTCGACCGAGCGGATCGTGAAGGCGGGAATGGCCTTAGGAAGATTGAGACTAGTAAGATGACCAAGTTTAGAGTGGTGATTCCAAATTCTTGGGAAGCAGCGTTGGTGAAGTGTGATGCGTGTACTAAGAGTTCGAGTGTTCGAGAAGGGCCACGACGAGTAAGGAAGGAAGTGAACTTGTCTTTGAAAGATGGGAGTAATCATTTTTGAGAAATGAATGTGCGCGAGTGTCCATGGACCAAGAGCGTGAGTTGGTATTGTTTTGCATCGTCGAGGTTCCTCGTTGGCACTGTATTTAAGTATTTGCGCATGGGTTATTTCGTGGCGGGCATGGCGTTGCAACTTGTTAGAGGAACTTTATCATTATCCGTCTTGAGAAGGAACATTCGAGACGAATGTTTCTAAGGAGGGGAGAATGTTATACCCGTATTTCCGCAGTATGTCGTGAGCGACGATATAATTTGAGCCTTAAAGATTTGGCAAGTTTCAAAATTGTACACAAGTGCGAAAAGAGTCGTTTTCGGCGAAGCGTTTTACTAAACTTGCGAGAAGGGAAAATACGGCTATGTCATTTATTATTTTTGGATTTTTAGAGGCGAAACATTTTGGACCAGCGGGAGGGTGACATGTGTCACCCTCACATCGACGTGAGATTAGGCGGTTTGGACGAAATGGGTGACTTTAGTTGGTAGGATATTTTGTGCAAGTTGTTGTGGTAGATGGATAAGGTGTACTTGGCGATCTTGGCCTTACACTTGCCTAACACATGGATTAATCTTGGCCATTGGTTGGCCATTGCTTGACCTATAAATACCCTCTTTGTTGATGAACTTCTTCATCCAAAATTTTCTAAGTGTTAAATTCCTCCTCCCTCTTGGTGAGCTTTAGTCCACCACACTTCCGCCCCTCGAGAAGGCCCGGCGAAAGTATCCCCTCACTTGTGGTGCTAGCATTGGGGTACCCCCTAGCCTAGTTGTCTTCGTATCATACCCCCCTTTTGGTGGTATAGAAATACTCTCCGCGTCTTGTTAAAATGCCCAAATACTTTAGCCCCTTATACCTTGTAGTATTCCCGAGGTTATACCTATACTAAAGCCCGAAATACTATTATACTTTCCATTAGCCACTAAGCGAAACCCTAAATCTTCATTGATGGTTGAAGTATTTGAGTAGAAGTTGGTTAGAACTTAAGGGTTGTTTGGGCGGGTTGGAGCGCAGTAGGAGCTAAACCTTGCTCGGGATCGACATTTAAACTTGGATAATTTTGGGCTTATCAGGTAAACACTCTTGACCTTCTATTGTAATTGGAAATTACATGTGTAGAATATATAGTTGAAGTATACTATATATAGGCGAGCATAATTATGCGGCAATGTCTTTTGACTTAAGCTGAATTTAAAGAAGAGAATGATCAAATCACATGGGGTATTACAGTGAGGCTTGTGTAGCTTTCTTGTGTAGTAGAATTGTACGTCAGGATTAGGCACAACCCCCTCTAGGGAGTTGTTGGCTGTTAGCGAGCCTCGATAGAGAGAGATTTCTGCGATTGCGGGAGGTCTTTGTAGAATTTTTACGTAGAATATTACGTTGAGATCTAGATGTTAATAGGCGCCTTGTGGCCTCTATAGGTTGAAGTACTACGTGTGGTGTGATCTGCTTGGCTTAAGGTGTGGCCAGCGGTTTGAGGTTCTTGGGCGTTTTGTTATTGGTCGATAATCGTCGCGAGGTATGTGAACCTCTTCCTATCTTTTCTAGCATGATATGTGTATAACTATGTAGTGCGGTGAGCGTCGTGTGTTGAATGTATTTGATTGGTTTAAAACATAAAGTGTTATAACGGCTTTATGGAAAGTTAGTTATAACGACTTTATGTAAGTAAGAAATGCTTTGTGGTTTTAAAGATAAGCGATTTGACTTATAAGCGACTTGATGTGTGATGATAAGAATCTTGAAGTATTTCGAAAGAATTAAGAAACCTTTGGAGAAAGAAGAATAATACTTGGTTTGAAAACATAAGAGTTATACTAGCTTTATGGGAAGTTAGGTATAACGTCTTAAGAGAGATAAAGAGAATAGTTTCTTGATTTTTAGAAGTTAAGAGACTTAATCTTAAAAGATAAGAGACTTGACTTAATATGGATGTTAGTATGAAACCTCATTCGTGAGTAATGAGTACTTGGTTTTTAAAAGGAATAATGTGTTACTGATTTTGGAAATCAGAATGAGTATCGACAAACCACTGCAGCGTTAATAAAAGGAAATGTTTTGACTAATTAAGCATTATTAAAACCAGTAGAAACCTCCATCTGCATAGAATCTAAGATGAGACAAAATGATATTACATTTCCTAGATCATGGCTGCTTTAATAAGATTGATTATGAACAAGAAAAACCTACTCACATATAAGACATATGTTTCTCAAATTGTTTAAAAGAGGATTATATTCTTAAGTGATTAAGTCTATGGACTATGAAACCTTTCTAAAATAAGAAACTTAAGTATTTGAAAATAGGCAAACTTGAACTTTTGGAAAAGAATGTTGTTACTTGATGATTAAAAGGAAAGTGTTTTGGTTTACCTAAAAATGTGAGTCACTCTATTTTAATACTACGGGTATCGGGTGACCTTTATAAAAGAAATGGATCTTTTTAAAAGAATTTAACGTACGTAATACTTTGGGGTCAAAACCTGGACTTGGCCTAAAATAAACTTGAGTTGTGTGTAACTTGCCTATGTTTGTGTTTGATAGCCTTGTTGTGCAAATCTGTACTTACATACCACTGCGTCTCGATGGAGCGGCTGATTTATTATGAGCGATTCTTCCAGAGTCCCACGAGATGGCGGGCCGACACGTATTCCATCGATTATCTAGAGTCCCACGAGATAGGCCGGGACACGTATTCCACACGGTTCTGTCTCCTAGAGTCCCACGAGATGGGCGGGACACGTATTCCATATGGTTCTCTCACAGGAGTCCCACGAGATGGGCGGGACACACGTATTCCACGTGATTCTCTGCAAGGTCCCGAGATGGGGGACACGCATTCACATGATTCTTTCACCGAGTCCCACGGATGGGCGGAACACGTATTCACACGATTTACACTAGGCTACGGTGAGGAAGGAGTTCCACGGGCGTGAGGATGACTTGAGGCGTGAGTCACGACTTGACATGACTATTTTTATATGTTGTGAATGAGTTGGTTATCATACATGTCTCCGCTTTATATAGACTATTATGATTTCATTCTACGCTTTTCTGATTTCACATACTTAGGTACTGTTATGCCCGACCTCCTTGAAGTGCGTACATCTGCGAGTAGAAATGCATCGGTTGTGGATCCTCGCTCATAGGATCCTGTTGGCGTGTCGAAGCCCCATTCTTGAGGCTTATCTTTTGGTATGTTACCACTGCAGCGTAGATGCTTGTACATTCGGGGTATGGCGGGGCCACGTCCGTCATAAATTGTAAATCTTAAGTGCAGTAACCTTGTTGTGAGCGGGGTTTGTAAAAGGATAATTGTTGGTATTTATGTATATATCGAAAGCAAGCCATTTTGGTTGGCCTGTTTATTTATCATGTCTCTTAATTCATGTTCATGTTTTTATTTCCGCTGATTTTCTCTGATGTTGTATCACTAGGGTGCCCGGGGTAAGGCACCAGTCACGGGCCCGGGTTCGGGTCGTGACAAATATGCCCCAGGAATGCCACTGAGGCCAACCAAAACTCACACTTGGAGAACTTGGCGAATAACTGTCGGCTCCGGAGAACCCCAAATGGATCCTCGAGTGATCTGCATGTTCCGCTCTGTCAGTGAATACACGGGGATGTCATCAATGAATACAATCACAAGCGTATCCAAAAATGGCTTGAACACGGTTCATCAAATCCATAAATACGTGGGCGTTGGTGCCGAAAGACATAACCACGAACTCATAGTGCCCATACTGGGTCTGAATGCGATCTTTGGAATATCGTCTCTCGAACTCGAACGATGATAACCGGACCGCAGTCTATCTTTGAAAGACCTCGCACCTGCTGGTCAAACAAATCATCAATCACGGGAGTACATTCTTAATGGTTACTTTATTCGGTGCTGTAGTCGGCACATCTGTGCGCCCCATCCTGCTTCTTAACCACAAACAACACCGCGCTCCCGGGGAGATACACTAGGCACGATAAAGCCTTTTCCGGCAAATCTTTGGTGGTCCTTCACTCCTCAACTCGGCGGTGCCGTCTGTATGGCGGAATGGAAATAGGTCGAGTAATGCGGCAGCGTGTCAATACAAAACTTCGATCTCCTCTCGGAGGATACCGGAAAGATCATCGGGAACACATCGGAAACTCCTAACCATTTTGCGGCGAAGAACGGCACCTCGGCCTGTATATCGAATACGAACCCGGATGATAGATGTAATTTCCCACGTACCATCTTCCTAGCCTTGGTAAGAAATAAACCTACCCTCGTCGATCTTGTGTTGCCCCTCCAGCTCGATAAGCGGCTCGCCAGGCGGAAGCCGAACCATCACGTCCCTACGATCAGCGTTAGCATAACAAGAAGCCAACGTCCATACCCATAATGACATCAAAATCTGTCATCTCCACTCTATCAAGTCTGCAAGGTCGGCGGCGGTAAATAAATCGGACAACCTCTATACACCCGCTCGGCTAACACGGAATCACCCAGCTGGCGTAGCTACCTCAAAGCGGCTCTATCGACAGGCTCTATCCGATTCTACCCGCAATAAGAGGGGACCACATAGGACAAGGTAGAACACGGATCTATCAATCATAAACATCACGACTGAAATCGGTAATGTACGTGGCGGCGTCGGGAAGCCTCACGATCACGGCGGTGGCTAGAAAGAATATATGCGGTTCGGGGACGCTAAGCTGGAACCACCACCACGACCTCTACCGCGGCACATGCGTCCATGAGTACCACGCCTCGGGCGCATAACCACTGAAGGAGAAAGACCAACAGCGATCGTCGGTGTCTTTGTACTACCCACGCCTCTGAGCGGACAATCCCTCTTCAAATGGCCTGCGTACACGAGTAACAAGCTCCCGGCTCTGCGACACTGCCATACGGTGGAACCTACTGCATCGAGCAAACTGAGGTGTGGTTGGTCCCCGTCGGTGACGGTTCGCCTCACTCAAATCTGTAGTCCACGAGCCACGACTCGCTCTGGCCGGCTGGTGGTCGGACCTCTTGCCAGAAAGTGACGGAGCACTCTGTCTTTGGGCGGAATGTGGACCTACTCTGCTGTAACGAGGCTGTCGCCTCGAAATCGCCCAGAGACCCCATGTCACTGCCTCTCTTGGTGGCTGCGTCAATCGGTCCTCCTCTCTCTATCCTCATCCCACGAGCATGAGCTGCATCCTAGCAATGTCCATCTGGCTGAAGAGCCACCCCAAGCATCTTTGTAATCATATGACGGTCTAGCCCGTCACATAACGATGAACTCTATCCGCCATGCTAGCTACAATAGTATGCAGCGTGCACGGCAGGAGTCAAACTCAAGCTATACTCCAGGCGGTCCTCCGCTCGCCTCAAGGTCAAGAATCTGTCTACCCAGGCTCTCCTCATCTCAGGAGGCAAAAAGTGATCCATGAAGGCCTCTGTAAACTCCTCCCAAACAGCTGGAAGAGCAGCATCACCTCTTGAAAGCAACCACGACTCAAACCAGTTCAACGCAATATCGCGCAACCGGTAAGAGGCCAGTGTAACAAACTCTGTCTCTGAAGCACTAAGAACCTGCATGGTCCGCTGTAGCTATCGAACGAACTCCTGCGGATCCTCATCAGACCTTGAACCATAAAACTCAGGTGGATGACATCCCAGAAAATCCCTAATCCTCAAATTGTCGGCTCTAGGGTGGGTACTGCTCACTGTCGCTGCCCGGCTACTATCTTGGTCAACAATCGAATGCTCCGTAGTCTCTATACTCGTGGTGGTGAGGCTGAGGGTGCAGTATCGAACCTCGAGCTCTGCCGCTCTCGGCTCCTCTAAAACTGCATGAGTGGCTGAACTCGCCGACCCGCCTACTACCTCATGCATAGTCAGGCTCGAGCCAGTGTAACCCTCAGTGCTGCGGCTCTGCTGCTGCCTTGCCACTACGGGCCTGGTAGCCTTCCGTGGAGGCATAGGCGTTTCATAAGAAGAGGTGGAGAGGATTCAACCTAATAAGACAGCTCTCTTGCGATCTCGGAGAGAAGAATGAAACGATCCTAAATGTCTGCGACCTCACGATTATAGATGTGGTGCACAACACCGATAATCAAGACTCTACTGACACGGTCGTAGACACTTTCCGAGGACTAAGCGCTCGATACCACTTTTGTCACGACCGACCCGGGCGCGGCGGTGCCTGCAAGGCACCCGTTCGTATACATCGAGAGAATAGCGGAACATACACAACATAAACACATGTGTAAATAATATAACAACACGAGGCTGGCGATAAGGCGCCTTCATAATATAAACAAAGTCAAAAGTACAACTTTACAACTCGGTTCTTACAACCCAACCACATAGGTGAATACGGACCTGCAGGAATAACAGCGTGGCGGGACGGGGCCCGCCATACTCACTGAATGTACATAATCAACAACATCGGGAAAGCGTACCAAAAGAAAGACAAGCCTCCGAGAGAATGGAGCTTAGGCGTCCGATAAGTGATCTAAGAGTGTGGATCCGCCTAGCACCTTACCACTTTCTGCGGCATAAACGCGGCCCGAGGAAGGGGGTCAGTACACAATATGTACTAAGTATGTAAAACTGGAAAGTACTGTAATTACAACATAAGTTTAAAAGAAAGCCGGAGACATGTATGATAACAAAATTACAGTACACAGTGCCTTGCTAAAAAATGAGAGTACATCAAGAGAATACGTATAACATCACCATAGCAGTCTCCCGATCATACCATGGGTAGCGAACCCGTAAATGGGTGGTATAACGTCTTGGGGTTCCTACCCTCATTTATACTCTTACCACAGGCGGGTGGTATAACGTCTTGAGGCTTGCCTCATTTATACTCTTATCATAGAAGATAGTAACGCAGGTGGTATAATGTCTTGAGGCTTCTCATTTATACTCTTATCACGGAGAAGATAATGCTTATGAGATGGTATAACGTCTTGGGGCTTCCCCATTTATACTCTTATCTGGAGAAGGTGGTATAGCGTCTTGGGGTTTGCCTCATGATACTCTTACCACTCTCAAAACCGACAAATCATACAATAATTAAGCAAGTTAGCAATCCCCCTAACTTCTTATTAGTCTTATTCATCTACACTCTCATTTTAGTTTACATAAGGCACTTTCATGTCTTTTATAAGAATCCAGGAATTTAACCCAAAGTACCACGTACTTCTACTCTTTAAAACAAATGACTCTTTTTAGTAGAAAGCTTCCAAGACACTATTTAACCATAGTAT
This sequence comes from Przewalskia tangutica, assembly GCA_029844215.1. NCBI lineage: Eukaryota > Viridiplantae > Streptophyta > Magnoliopsida > Solanales > Solanaceae > Przewalskia > Przewalskia tangutica. The sequence continues at coordinate 307,777 of JAQGDG010000085.1, forward strand.
CAAGTCCAAAGTACATTTCAAGGCAAGTCACAATACCTTTAGAATTAAAGTAGGTTTCTAAATCAAACGACTCCTTTTCTTATTAAACCTTGGGCAATTGATACCTTAAAATCAATTTGCCTTTCATTAACACAAGACATTTACCTTTGCATAAAGTCAATATAACCAACTCCCCATAAAGTCGTTATATTCACTTTATACCTTAGTCAAGTACATTTTCCTATCGAGGACTTATACGATTAAAGCGACACAGTATCACATACTTTAAATCTCTTGAGTCCCTTAACTTTACTAAGACTTAAGACATCCTTAATATTTCAAAGGAGTGAGTTAACTTCCTAACTCACCCGACTTGGCATTTTATAAGGCTAGTAAAGAATGTCAAAGGCATGACGTCTAGTACTATATCACAGCGAAACTAGTCATGCTCGAAAGATAGGAAAAGTTATACATACCTCGTCGGGTCAAACCACTTGCCAAGTACAAAGTCCCGCCCGTAGTATGTCAACCTATAATATTCACAAGGTCTATTAAAGCCTCACTTCAATCGTAGAATATCATAAGTGTTAAGTCTCTATATTCTACGGAAAATCGACAAAGACCTCGTTTGTTTTTACTTGCCACCTTTTCAAGGCCAAAAATACAATAACCAAGCAGATTGGCTCACAATTATATAGAAGGTAGTCCAATACAAATGACTAACAAAACAGCCCCAATTGGCTCACAATTATATAGAAGGTAGTCAAATACAAATGACTAACTAAACAACCCCAATTGGCTCACAATTTCCATTTCAAACCAAATATGTAGCATAACGTGATATCAAGTCGCATTTGATTATAATAACCATAATCCTTAAGTCAATGACATGCGACGGTTCTAACAACGACAAATTGTAATTCAACTTAGTCATGGCTTAGATTACATTTGGATTTCCAAGGCTATAATCAATCCATAATCCTTAACCTCAAGATAGCAACTCCATGCTTGACATACAAAGCTAACAACAACAAAATAAATAATCTTGTAATACTTTCAAAGAACAAGATTATACCTCAATGATTCTTAATCCAACTCCAATCCGAAGTCGCTCCTTAGTAGTTTATAGCCTCTCCAAGACACTTCAATCCGCTTGTTGAGACCCTTAGAACAACACCAACAATTATCCTTCACAACTCCAAACAAAACCTAGAAAGACCCTTAGGTTTTCGTTTGCGACTAACCCGAAAACAATCTTTTTCCACGATTTTTCTATTGAGATGTGTTTACAATACACCTAAGAACCTTGGTTTAAAGTGGGGAATCAAATGGACTAGAAACGAAAATCTTTCTTCTTTTCCTTAGAGGAACCCGAGAGCTCCCATGGAGTAGTCTTCAATTTTTGCAATTTTTCTAAGTGTAAAACTCTCCCTCTACTAGTATTAATATATAAAGCACCTAGGAGGGTTATGATATAAACACATGGATGGCTTAGATGTAGTCTTACATTAAAATCAAGACCATTGTGGGACCTTTGACCTTAGTCGATAATATCAAACCTCGAGTTGCAAGACTTGTCTTGCAACAAAAGGTCAAATGACCTTATGCCCTTGCCAAAATCGCCAAGGCATAGTAAGGGGTGACACGTGTCGCCTCCCATTAAATCCCAACACTTACGTTTCACAATTTCATAATTACGATAAATTTACAAGTCTCAAATCCTAGCACTGTGAGTTCATACTTATGTTCTTAAACATGTCACGAAATTACGAGTGTAACATTTACGATAGAGAGCCGGTTTCGGCTAACTCGAGGTCTTTCCGAAGGGTTTAGGGACACAGTGAGTCTCAAAGGCATTTCATCCTCGGCGGCGGCGGCGAGCGTACTATCCAGGCGCTGAGGATATGCTGCGAGCTGCGTGATTGATTTCGATGGTAGGCTGGAGGATCATTTGCCCTCAGGAGTTTGCTTACAACAACTACCATTCCAAGATACTCTGATGGCGCCCATACGAGGCTTTATATGGGCGGAAATGTAGATCGCCGATTGGTTGGTTCGAGGTGGCGAATACGCTTAGTTGGCCCGAACTTGGTACAAAGTTGTGGATAAGTGAAGCTTATCGAGAGAGCGTAGCGGCTGAGTCGGCGAAGTCTTATGCGGATAATCGGGCGGCATTTGGAGTTTCGTAGACGATTGGGTCTTCTTGAAGTGTCACCCATGAAAGTGTGATGAGATTCGTAAGAAGAAACTTCACCAAGGTACATTGAGCCCTACCGGATCGTTCGTAGAGTGGGCAAGGTTGCCTACGAGTTGGATCTGCCATCGAGTTAGAGGCGACATCCGGTCTTCCATGTTTCTATGTTGCGGAAGTGTATCGGAGATCGGCGAGTTTTCCTACTAGTGAGGTCCAGTGTGAGAGGGTTATCGTATGTGGAGAGTCCCATAGCGATACTCGTCGCGGTCAAAGCTGGACCAAGGATGTAGCTTCCGTCAAAGTCCTGTGGAGGAATGATAACCGGGAGGAGATGACTTGGGAAGCGGAGGAGGACATGTTAAGGAAGTATCCTCACTTATTTCCTATACCTTCAGGTAATTCATCTTCCCTTACTTGTCAAGTTCTAATTGGAATATTTCTTTTGCTTAAATGTTATTATGTGGCCATGTGTGACATTCTTGGTATGTCGGGGTTGTGAAAGGAAACTATGTCGCTAATTATAAGTTTGACTCTGAAAGAACATTCGGGGACGAATGTTTCTAAGGGGGGAAGAATGTTACACCCCGTAATTACAGGACATGTTTTAAGAACATAAGTAAGAACTCACAAGTGTTAAGATTTGAGACTTGTAAAAATTTATCGGAAATTATGGAATTGTCGAAAAACGTATTATTGTGTCGAATGGGAGGGCGACACGTGTCACCCCCCTTATGTGATGCCTTGGTCGATTTATGCAAGGGCAAGAAGGTCATTGGACCTTTGTTGCAAGACAAGTCTTGCAACTTGTGAGCATGAGAAGTTTGACTAAGTCAAATGGTCAATTAGTCTTGATATTTTGTAAGACTACATCCAAGCCTCACATTTGTTTATATCTTGACCACCCATTGCACTATATTATACTAGTAGTGCTAGAGAGAGCCAACACTTAGAAAATTTTCACTAAAAATTGGATGAACATAGAGCTAAGCTCTCGGGTTCTATAAAAAAAAATCTTTGTTTGTGATCCATTTAGCTCCCCACTTTAAACCAAGGTTCTTATGTGTATTGTAAGCATGTCTCAATAGAAACATCTTGGAAAAAGATAGTTTTCGGGTTAGTCATGGCGAAAACCTAGTTGTCTTTCTAGGTTTTGGTTGGAGGTTTGAAGGATATTTGTTGGTGTTGTTCGAAGGGTCTCAACAAGCGGATTGAAGTGTCTTGGAGAGGCTCTAAACTACTAAGGATCGACTTCGGATTGGAGTTGGATTAAGGTTCATTGAGGTATAATCTTGTCTTTTAAAGGTGTTACAAGATTATATGTTTATATTGTTGTTGTTAGCTCTACATGTTGTTAGCATAAAGTGGATATGTTGAAGTTTATAAGTATTATGGATTGCTTGTAGCTTAAATCCGAAATGTAATACAAGCCACTTGAAAATTGGATTACTAATTGGTCGTTTATTTGAAATCGTCGCATGTTACTTACTTGAAGATTATGGTTGTTATAATCAAATGCGACTTGATATCATGTATGCTACCAATTTGGATTGAAATGGAAATTGGATAAGAATTGGTATTGTTGAACTCAATATGGCCGAATTTGGACTTGTAGTTTGTGTTAGTTTGTTATCGTTCGTGGGGCGGAATTTTACACGTCTAGTAGGCGTGTAATCCCCTATTGATTAATTGCTTTGATTGTGCCTTAAATGTGACGTGTTTGGTTATTGTATTCGGCCTTGAAAAAGGTGGCAAAGTTAGTAAAAACAAATGAGGTGCTGTCCGATTTTCCGTAGGATTTAGCGACTTGACACTTATAATATTCTACGTTTGAAGTAAGGCGTTAATGGACGTATTGTGAATATTATAGGTTGACGTACTACGGGCGGGACTTTGTACTTGGCAAGTGATTTGACCCGGCGAGGTATGTAGAACTTTTCCTATCTTTTGAGCATGACTAGTTTCACGTATATAGTACGGTAGACATACAAGACTTTGACATTCTTTACTAGCTTTATGAAATGCCAAGTCGGGTGAGTTAGGAGATTAACTCACTTCTTTGAAAATATTAAGGATGTCTTAAAGTTTTATTAAAGTTAAGGGACTTGAAGAGTTTTAAAGTATGTGATACTTGTTTCGTTTTAAACGTATAAGTCCCTTGGATAGGAAATTGTATTTGACTAAGGTATAAAGTGAATATAACGACTTTATGGGGAGTTGGTTATATTGACTTTATGGAAAGATAAATGACTTGATTTATGGAAGGAAATTCGATTTTAAGGCATCAATTGCCTAAGGTTTTATAAGAAAAGGAGTCACTTGATTTAGAAACTTAACTTTATTTCTAAGGGTGTTGTGGCTTACCTTGAAATGTAATTTGGACTTGATACTAAGATTAATAGTATCTTGGAAGTTTTCTATTAAAAAGAGTCATTTGTTTTAAGGAGTAGAAGTACGTAGTACTTGGGTTAAATTCCCGGATTTTTATAAAAGACATGTTAGTGACTTAGGTAAACTAAAATGAGTGTATATAAACAAGAATAGTAAGAAGTTATGATTTCTTGACTTGCTTATATATTGTATGATAAGCCGGTAGTGCTTATGTTATGTGTGATAGTCGGATTTGTGCTAGTGATGTATTATTCGTTGCGGGGTCATTCCCCGGGATTGTGGCATTGCATATTTCCGTGGATTTGCTACCCACGATGCGAGGAATACCTCATGCGAGTCCGTAAGGGCTTATGCGGGTGAAATAGTCCCATGCGGGCGGGTCCAGCCTATGCGAGGAATACCTCATGCGAGTCCGAAAGGGCTTATGCGGGTGAAATAGTCCCATGCGAGGAATACCTCACGCGGGTCCACTGGACCTATGCGGGTGAAATAGTCCCAGGAGTAGGATTTCAATCCTATTTTTCGTTGTAAGTACACCCCTATTTTTACTCTCATTGTTAGTAAGGCACAGAGTACTGTAATTTGACTACCATACATGTCTCCGGCTTTGATTTAGACTTATGATGTAATTACAGTATTTTCCAGTTTTACATACTTGGTACATATTGTGTCGCCTTCCTGGCCTGCGTTAAATCTGCGAGAAAGGAGTAGCGGTGGCGGGTCCACATTCTTAGGATCACTTATCAGACGTCAGAAGCTCCATTTATCCTGAGGCTTGTCTCTTTTGGTACGCCTTTTCCTGGTGTTCTAGATTTTGTGTACATTCGAGGTATGGCGGGCCCCCGCCTCCGATTACTATTCCTAGGTCCGTATTCACATACGTGGTTGAAGAAGCGATGTGCTATATTGTACTTTTGATTTTGTTATATATATTGGAAGGCGGCCTTATCGGCTAGCCTGAGATGTTTTATTGTTACACATGTGTTTATGTTGTGTATGTTCCGCTGCTATTCTCTGATGTATACAACAGTGCCCTGTAGGGCACCGCCGTGACCCGAGGTCGGTCGTAGCGATTATCTTGTTATCTCTTTGGGGCATACCGACACGCTGGATGGTCCACGGTATGGGCCCACCAGACGGTTCGGGGCCATGCTTATACCGAGTGAGATCTTGGGGCATGCGACCATTGTGCGGTTAAATTCCGTTGTATTTGAGTGATGATTTTACGGGCATGAGTCCTCGACTTGCGTGACTACTTTTATGTGATCAGAGTTTGGTTATCATACATGTCTCCGCTTTATATAGACTATTATGATTTCATTTACGTATTTTTCATTTCACATACTTGGTACTTGTTATCGACCTCCCTTCGTGCGTTCATGCCGCAGTCGAGGTACATAGCTTGCGATCCGCATTCTTAGGATCGTTTCGGTTCTGAAGCTCCATATCTGCGAAGCTTGTCACGTGGTACTGCCTTCCCAAGTTGTAGACTTTTGTATATTCAGGGCATGGCGGGGCCCGTCCTGTCATTATGGTCTTAAAATTCTTAGAAGTCCGTATGCTTGTTGTAGGCGAGTTTGTAAGGGATGAATGCCCAAGTTTTCATTTATGTTCAAAAGCGTAACTGTTTAGTTAGCCTGTTTCATACTTTATGTCTTGTCTCATGTTTTAGTTTTATTTCCGGTGATTTTCTCTAATGTTGTATCGCTAGTGCCGGTAAGGCACCATCACGCAGTTCGGTCGCGACAGTCTCTATCGGCTAACTTGTTGTTTTATTTCGTTGTTTTATTTTATAAGTTTCATGTATGTTCCAATGATTATCTCGATGTATACAGTAGGGTGCCAGTAGGGCACCATGCGAGCCTGTCGGGTCGTGATAAAGATGAAACAGTTAATGAATTCTCATCAAGGTTTATGTGCTAATTTGATATAATTAGGAAATAATAAGTTGTCTGATAGGGTAATGAACCCTTAAGAAGTCATGTTAAGGTACTTAATGGAAGACTATGTTAATAGATTGATCTACGTGGTATGCTTAAGAGAATTGTACGGATGAGATCTGTATGGAGTAATTATGGTTGTTATGATTAAGGCAACACGATTGAGAGTTTATGAGAAGCCATTTTACCCGTTTACGGGGGGACTAATAAGATAGGCTTGGAACATGGGAATTACGAGCCTAAGAATAGTGATAACCGCCGAGACCTTAAGTATATGAGGCCTTCTCGGGCATAAGATTTAATTCAGACTAAGGGTAAGAGTTAAGTATGACGGTGGGTCGGGTTGAGGACCTATTACGGGTCGCCCCATAGCAGGATATGGAGTGGAATCAATTGGTAGTAGTCCCGCTACGTGACAGGGTCACGATGGTGCAAGGCCCAAGTCTAGTTAATTGTTTTACGGGTTCGTGGACGTGTTCCACCGGAACCGGGTCGTGAGAGCCGGAAAGGGCCTTATGTTGTTTAGAATAGTAACTCCAAAGATTGGAGGCGAATCGATATGGAGGTTATGTACGTAGCTATAATAAGTTTGGAAATGCGGAAAGAGTACGACCGTGAAAGAGAGCAACCAAGTGTAAAAGAATAAGTGCGAATCCATGAGAACCTTTCGAGGTGACTACACCCGCGAGTGATGGGTGGTAGCCGAAATGCCAGTATTTAATAATTGCGGTGATAATATGATCGTCGGACCACTAGCGCACCTAGTAGAGTGATATGACACTTTGAGGTCATTATGGAGTGCGGGCTAGTTGGCCTCTTGTTATGCCAACGCGTTGATCATGCAGAGTTTGGTTCGATTCGGTTTTTTCCGCATGGTTATCGAGTGGAAAGGAAGGGAAGTGGTGGTAACCAGTGAATTATCCTTCCTTCTTTGACATCATTGATTTTAATAAGTCTGTGTGACTTGTTCTTTGAGGTAAATTGATACAGAAAGTAAGTAATACTTAAATTTGAAGGAGTGTATGTTAAGTGCCCTTGGAGGTACTTGGAGTTGGTTTGGTGTGGCGGTCAGGGCCACGACCTTCCGGATAATTTCAGGAAACAAACACGCAAGGCAAGAATAAAACAAGTACGAGTGCTGCCTGCGGAAAGCAGAAGACATTATTGGTAGGTTTTGAAAAACTATACGATGATAAGATGGCGCTTGATGATTAAGATTTTGAAAGAGAGATAAGCTCTCTCCCCCACGTAAAATGATAGTTTTACGTATTATGGGGTTATATGTACCTATGTTATTAGGAGATGGATATGGGACTGGTAAAGTCCCCGACCTCGTTATGCAATAGGTTACAATAACCTTGGAAAAAGGTATTGGATTGGGGTAATTGAAGACGACACTAGGAAATGGTTGAAAAAAGTGCCCGTGACTGGTGCCTTACCCCGGGAACCCTAGTGATACAACATCAGAGAAAATCAGCGGAAATAAAAACTTAAACATGAAACAAGAGATATGATAATAAAACAGGCCAACCAAAACGGTTGCCTTCTTGCATATGTACAGAAATTGAACATTTACATCCTTTACAACCCTGCCCACAACAGTACTACAGACCTCTAAGAATGTAACCCCAACTATGACAGGACAGGGCCCCGCCATACCCCTGAATGTACAAGAGCCTACAACTCAGGGAAACATACCAAAAGATAAGCCTCCGGAGAAACGGAGCTTCCCAATACGCTGAACTGTGATCCTATGAGCGAGGGTCAACAACCGATGTACCTCTACCTGCGGCATGAGCGGCCCGAAAAGAGGTCGATACATGTACCAAGTATGTGAAACTGAAAATACTGTAAATGAAATCATAGTAGTCTATATAAAACAGGAGACATATATGATAACCAAAACTACAATACATAATATGTAAGCAGTCAATACCTTTTCCTTTATTAATGCTGCAGTGGTGTTACACCCCGTACTTACAGGACATGTTTTAAGAACGTACGTAAGAACTCACAAGTGTTGAGATTTGAGACTTGTAAAAAATTTATCGGAATTTTGGAATTTGTCGGAAAATGAAATATTGCGACGAACGGGAGGGCGACATGTGTCACCCCCCCTATATGGTCTTGGACGAAAGTGACATGGAGGAAATGGTCTTTTGACCACAAATTAAAAGATCAAGTCTTGCAAAGACATTTAGCATGACATTGTTGACTAGGTCAATGCCACTTGGCTTGATCCATGTGAAAAGCATCCAAACCACCCATTTGTTATAATCTTGACCCTCCATTTATTTATATAAGCTCCCTAGTGCAATACAAGGCTTAACACTTAGCAAATTTTCAAGAAAAAATGGATGAGCATGGAAGGGAGCTCTCGGCCAACCTAGGGTTCCAAAGGAAAAAAAATTCAATTGTTGTCCAATAATTCTCCCACTTTAAACCAAGGTTCATGAGTGTTATGTAAGTATATCTCAATAGAAAAATCCCGGAAAAAGAGAGTTTTCGTATTAGTCGCAAAATGAAAACCTAGTGGCTTTCTAGGTTTTGGATTGGAAGTTTGAAGGAAAGTTGTTGGTATGGTTCTAAGGGTCTCAACAAATAGATTGAAGTGTCTTGGAGAGGTTCTAAACTACTAAGGAGCGACTTCGGATTGGAATTGGATTAAGAATCGTTAAGGTATAATCTTGTCTTTTAAAAGTGTTACAAGATTATATAATTATATTGTTGTTGTTAGCTTTGCATGTTGCTAGCATGAAGTTGTTAAGTTGAAGTTTATAAGGATTATAGATCGATTGTGGTCTTGGAAGTTCGAAATGTAATGTAGGCCATGTTAAGTTGGATTACAATTTGATCGTTATTAGAATAGTCGCATGTTAATTACTTGAAGATTACGGTTTATATGATCAAATGCGACTTGATATCTTGTTATGCTACCAATTTGGATTGAATTGGAAATTGGTTAAGAATTGGTATTGTTGAACTTAAGGTGGCCGAATTTGTACTTATAGTTTGTAATAGTTTGTTATTCATTTGTATTGGACTACCTTATAGATTGTGGTGAGCCAATTGGGGCTGTTTGGTTATTGTATTCGGCCTTGAAAAAGGTGGCAAAGTTAGTAAAAACAAAGGAGGTGCTGTCCGATTTTCCGTAGAATTTAGTGACTTGGCACTTACGATATTCTACGTTTAAAGTAAGAGGTTAATGGATGTATTGTGGCCATGATAGGTTGAAGTACTAAGTTTAGCGTATCCTACTTGAAGAATGGAATAGCTCAAGGTTGAAGTACTTTGGAGCTTTTTTGCTACTTGTCGATAATCGTCGCGAGGTATGTGAACCTCTTCTTTCTTTGGCATGATCCTACGTATGAAATCTCCATGTGATAGTATTTCAAGATTCCTTCTACTCTTAGAAGTTAAGAAGTATTTACATTGTTGAATCTAAGTTAAGAGTATGTTTAAATTGTCCTAAGTCCTTACTAGGTCTTATGGGAGACGTTGGTAAGAACGGTTAGGAAGTTATGAGATTTGATTTAAAGGCTATGTGTCTTGATTTGTTTAAAGTAAGTAAGTGGATTTTATGTTCGAAAATGACTTGAATTTATATGTGAAAAGGGGATTGGTTTTAAAAGTGTAGATGACATGATTTTACAAGTATAAGTAAATTGGACTTTAAAGAATGTATGTTATGAAGTTTTAAGACTATGAACTTTGATTTTCTTTAAAGGATTATGAAACTTTATTTTTCAAGTTATGGGACTTGATTTCTAAAGTATAAGCGACATGATTTTAAAAAGTGTATGCTACGAGGTGTTAAGACTATAAGCCTTGATTTTATAAGTGGAAATGACTTAATTTTTCAAGTATGGCTTCTTAATTTATTTCAAAAGTTAAGAAGATGGCTTCCAAGGAGTATGTGACTTGAGCTTTAAAAGAAAGGAGTTCTATGATTCTTTTAAGTATGTATGTGCGTAGTATTTTGGGTTTAGTTTCCTAATGTTGCAAGAATAAAGGGCCTTAAGTTCTCTAAAATGAATGGTTGTTATAATAGCTTTATGGGAAGTTGTTATGACGACTTAAGAAGAAGTGAAAAGATGGTTTGAAAATGTTATGTAAGGAAAATCACAGAGCCTACAAATAGGCGGATTACGTTATGCAATACACCGAGCCTACAAATAGGCGGATTACGTTATGAAATACAGAGCCTGCAAATAGGCCGGATTACGTTATGAGATACACCGAGCCTACACATAGGCGGATTACGCCATATTACCCCGAGCCTTCACGTAGGCGGGTTACGTCGTCTTACACCGAGCCCCACGTGCGGCCGGATTATGCTACATGATTCCACAAGACACCGAGCCCCACAGCGGGCGGATTATGCAACATGATTCCACGATGCAAAGCCCCACGCGGGCGGATTATGTCACATGATTCATCAAGATTGCGTGTCATAAATGGGCCGGATTATGTTATGTAAGATATGTAAGATATGTAAGTTATGTGAAAAAGACTGGATTAAACTCTTAAGTAAGTATGTAAGAATATGTTGTTAAATCTTATCGAAAGAAGGAAAGGAACGGTTAATATATGATTGATTTCAGGAGTAAAAAGGACATTCTTTTATACAGATATGATTTGGTTATTGCATTTTATTTCTATTCCATACTCGGTACCTGTTGTACTGACCCCCTTCGGGGGGCTGCGTTCATGCCCGCAGGTGATAGGTACACAAGTTGGTGATCCTTGCTCTTAGGATCTCTGTTCAGTTTTTGGAAAGAAGCCCCTTTCACTCCGGAGGCTTGTCTTTTGGTACGGTTTCCCTGATGTGGTAGACTTATGTACATTCAGGGGTATGGCGGGGCCCTGTCCCACCGCAGTTGTAATTCTTAGAGGTCTGTAGTCGCATGTTGTGGGTCGGTTTGTAAAAAAAAAGAAAGGGATGTAACTGCTGTTGTTATGTATATGTATATGTGTCCAGGAAGGTAGCCTTTTCGGCTAACCTGTGGTTTAATCTGTCGTTATTTTATTTTATAAGTTTCATGTATGTTCCGCTGCTATTCTCTGATGTATACCTGAACATGGTGCCCAGGTAGGGCACCAGTCGCGGGCCCGGGGTCGGGTCGTGACAAAAGTGGTATCAGAGCAGTTAGTCCTCGGAAAGTGTCTACAGACCGTGTCTAGTAGAGTCTTGATTATCGGTGTGTTGTGCACCACATCTATAATCAGGAGGCTACATGACATTTAGGATTGGTTTCCATTCTTCTCACTCTGAGATCGTGCGATAGAGGCGTATTTGTTAGGGTCGCTCTCCCTAACGAGTTATGTTGTTTGCATTCTGAGAAAGCGCGATGACCCAGGAAAGACTATGTGGATTGCGTATCCAGGTTGGTAATGATTGTAGTATAGTTGGTATTGTGACATACATCTATACGGAGTTATGTATGAGGGTCAGACGCGTGTTGCCTAGAATGATGTTAGATTTCCAGGAATTGGTAAAGACTAACTAGATACCGGGAAGGTATGGAATAGTTAATGAATTCTCGCCAAGATCTTATGTTTTATTTGAGATAATTGGGAAAGGATGAGCTGTCTGATAGGGTAGTGAACCCTTAAGAAGCCATGTTAAGGAACCTAACGGAATGTCGTGTTAATAGATTAAGCTGCGTAGTAGGCTTAAGAGAATTGTACGGATGAGGTCTGTATAGAGTAAGTAATGGTTGTTGTGATCGAGACAACATGGTTTTGGTTTTATGAGAAGTTTTTGTACCCGTTTATTGGGGGACTGGTAAGGTAGGCTTGGAGCATGGAAATTGCGAGCCTAAGAATATTGATTACTGCCGAGACCTTAGGTATATAAGGCTTTCTCTGGCAATAAGATTTTAAGTCAGACCAAGGATAAGAGTTAAGTGCGATGCTGAGTTGGGTTGAGGACCTGTTACGAGTCTCCCCATGGCCTGAAATGGAGTGGGATCAGTTGGTAGTAGTTCCGCTACGTGACAGGGTCACGAGGGTGCAAGGCCCAAGTCTAGTTAATTGTTTTACGGGTTCGTGGACGCGTTCCACCGGAACCAGGTCGTGAAAGCCGGAAATGACCTTATATTGTTTCATAGAGTGACTCCAAAGATTAGAGGACAGAATAGGTATGAAAGTTATGTATGTATGTTAGAAGGAGTTGGAAGTACGAAAATATAATCTCTTTTGGGCTTATGATGGACAGATATGCGTGTGCGAGGTATTAGGGCCATGTGTGGCATTGTTGGTATGTTGGGGTTGTGAAAGGAGACTATGTCGCTAATTATAAGTTTGACTCCGAAAGAACATTCGGGGACGAATGTTTCTAAGGGGGGAAGAATGTTACACCCCGTACTTACAGGACATGTTTTAAGAACGTACGTAAGAACTCACAAGTGTTGAGATTTGAGACTTGTAAAAAATTTATCGGAATTTTGGAATTTGTCGGAAAACGAAATATTGCGATGAACGGGAGGGCGACACGTGTCACCCCCCCTATATGGTCTTGGACGAAAGTGACATGGAGGAAATGGTCTTTTGACCACAAATTAAAAGATCAAGTCTTGCAAAGACATTTAGCATGACATTGTTGACTAGGTCAATGCCACTTGGCTTGATCCATGTGAAAGGCATCCAAATCACCCATTTGTTCTAATCTTGACCCTCCATTTATTTATATAAGCTCCCTAGTGCAAGACAAGGCTTAACACTTAGCAAATTTTCAAGAAAAATTGGATGAGCATGGAAGGGAGCTCTCGGCCAACCTAGGGTTCCAAAGGAAAAAATTTCAATTGTTGTCCAATAATTCCCCCACTTTAAACCAAGGTTCATGAGTGTTATGTAAGTATATCTCAATAGAAAAATCCCGGAAAAAGAGAGTTTTCGTATTAGTCAGAAATGAAAACCTAGTGGCTTTCTAGGTTTTGGATTGGAAGTTTGAAGGAAAGTTGTTGGTATGGTTCTAAGGGTCTCAACAAACGGATTGAAGTGTCTTGGAGAGGTTCTAAACTACTAAGGAGCGACTTCGGATTGGAATTGGATTAAGAATCGTTAAGGTATAATCTTGTCTTTTAAAAGTGTTACAAGATTATATAATTATATTGTTGTTGTTAGCTTTGCATGTTGCTAGCATGAAATTGTTAAGTTGAAGTTTATAAGGATTATAGATCGATTGTGGTCTTGGAATTTCGAAATGTAATGTAGGCCATGTTAAGTTGGATTACAATTTGATCGTTATTAGAATAGTCACATGTTAATTACTTGAAGATTACGGTTTATATGATCAGATGCGACTTGATATCTTGTTATGCTACCAATTTGGATTGAATTGGAAATTGGTTAAGAATTGGTATTGTTGAACTTAAGGTGGCCGAATTTGTACTTATAGTTTGTAATAGTTTGTTATTCATTTGTATTGGACTACCTTATAGATTGTGGTGAGCCAATTGGGGCTGTTTGGTTATTGTATTCGGCCTTGAAAAGGTGGAAAAGTTAGTAAAAACAAAGGAGGTGTTGTCCGATTTTCCGTAGAATTTAGTGACTTGGCACTTAGGATATTCTACGTTTAAAGTAAGAGGTTAATGGACGTATTGTGGCCATGATAGGTTGAAGTACTAAGTTTAGCGTATCCTACTTGAAGAATGGAATAGCTCAAGGTTGAAGTACTTTGGAGCTTTTTTGCTACTTGTCGATAATCGTCGCGAGGTATGTGAACCTCTTCTTTCTTTGGCATGATCCTACGTATGAAATCTCCATGTGATAGTATTTCAAGATTCCTTCTACTCTTAGAAGTTAAGAAGTATTTACATTGTTGAATCTAAGTTAAGAGTATGTTTAAATTGTCCTAAGTCCTTACTAGGTCTTATGGGAGACGTTGGTAAGAACGGTTAGGAAGTTATGAGATTTGATTTAAAGGCTATGTGTCTTGATTTGTTTAAAGTAAGTAAGTGGATTTTATGTTTGAAAATGACTTGAATTTATATGTGAAAAGGGATTGGTTTTAAAAGTGTAGATGACATGATTTTACAAGTATAAGAAATTGGACTTTAAAGAATGTATGTTATGAAGTTTTAAGACTATGAACTTTGATTTTCTTTAAAGGATTATGAAACTTTATTTTTCAAGTTATGGGACTTGATTTCTAAAGTATAAGCGACATGATTTTAAAGAGTGTATGCTACGAGGTGTTAAGACTATAAGCCTTGATTTTATAAGTGGAAATGACTTAATTTTTCAAAGTATGGCTTCTTAATTTATTTCAAAAGTTAAGAAGATGGCTTCCAAAGGAGTATGTGACTTGAGCTTTAAAAAGAAAGGAGTTCTATGATTCTTTTTAAGTATGTATGTACGTAGTATTTTTGGGTTTAGTTTCCCTAATGTTGCAAGAATAAAGGGCCTTAAGTTCTCTAAAATGAATGGTTGTTATAATAGCTTTATGGGAAGTTGTTATGACGACTTAAGAAGAAGTGAAAAGATGGTTTGAAAATGTTATGTAAGGAAAATCACACCGAGCCTACAAATAGGCCGGATTACGTTATGCAATACACCGAGCCTACAAATAGGCCGGATTACGTTATGAAATACACCGAGCCTACAAATAGGCCGGATTACGTTATGAGATACACCGAGCCTACATAGGCCGGATTACGCCATATTACCCCGAGCCTTCACATAGGCCGTTACGCCATCTACACCGAGCCCCACAAAGCGGCCGGATTATGCTACATGATTCCACAAGACATCGAGCCCCACAAAGCGGCCGGATTATGCAACATGATTCCACAAGATAATCGAGCCCCACAAAGGGCGGATTATGTCACATGATTCATCAAGACATCGTGTCCCGCAAATGGGCGGATTATGTTATGTAAGATATGTAAGATATGTAAGTTATGTGAAAAGATCGATTAAACTCTTAAGTAAGTATGTAAGAATATGTTGTTAAATCTTATCGAAAGAGGAAAGGAACGTTAATATATGATTGATTTCAGGAGTAAAAAGGACATTCTTTTATACAGATATGATTTGGTTATTGCATTTTATTTCTATTCCATACTTGCACCACAATCGATTCTTTCGGCCGCGTTCATGCCCGCAGTGATAGTACATACGCCGTGATCCTGCTCTTAGGATCTCTGCTCGCTTTTGGAAAGAAGCCCCTTTCACTCCGGAGGCTTGTCTTTTGGTACGGTTTCCCTGATGTGGTAGACTTATGTACATTCAGGGGTATGGCGGGGCCCTGTCCCGCCGCAGTTGTAATTCTTAGAGGTCTGTAGTCGCATGTTGTGGGTCGGTTTGTAAAAAAAAAAAAAGGGATGTAACTGCTGTTATTATGTATATGTATATGTGTCCAGGAAGGTAGCCTTATCGGCTAACCTGTGGTTTAATCTGTCGTTATTTTATTTTATAAGTTTCATGTATGTTCCACGCTATTCTCTCGATGTATACGAACAGGTGCCTGTGTAGGGCACGATCGCCATGCCCGGTTGGTCGTGACAAGTGGTTTGTTCGATACTTATTCTCATTTCCGAATCAATATAACATTATTCCTTTTAAAACCCAGTTACCCATTTCTCATAAAAGCGGTTTCACAACTTTTTAACACAAACCAAGTCCTTAATATTTCACATCAAGTCATTTATAAGTCAAGTCTCTTATCTTTTAAAAACCACAAACCATTTCTTTACCTACATAATGTTGTTATAACAAACTTCCCATAAAGTCGTTATAACACTTTATGCTTTAAACCAACCAAATTCATTTAGCACATGCTCCACCGCACTACATAGTTCACAACAATCATGCTAGAAAAGATAGGAAGAGGTTCACATACCTCGCGATGATTATCGACAATTAGCAAAATGCTCCAAGTACTACAACATTGCTAGCCTTTTCCACCCTTCAAGTAGAATACGCTACTCGTAGTACTTCCACCTATACTGCCCATAAAACGTCTATCAACTTCTAGATCTCTTCGTAGAATATTCTAAATACAAGATTCTTTATTCTACAGAAAATTAGGCAGCACCTCCCGTAACTACATAAATCTCTCCTCAAACGAGGCTGCACCAAACCAACAATCCCGGTGGGGGTTTACACGCCTAACCTGGACGTGTACAATTACTCCACAATACTACTACAAGTCTATCAGAAATACAATCCTATGTAAATACAATCAATTCTTATCCATATTCATTCTACATATAGTATACTCACTATACATTACAACATGTAATTTCCAATTACACAGGGACATAGATCATTACCTCGATAAGCCCAAAATTATCCAAGTTTTATATGTCGATCCCGAGCAAGGTTTAGCTCATTCGCACGCTCAATCCGCTCCAAGAAACCCTTAGAAGTTTCTAAACAACTTATCTTAATACTTCAACCAACTATGAAGATTTTCCTAGGGCTTCATTTTGCGACTATTGGAATAAAGTAGTACCTCCGGGCTCTTATGTTGGGATAACTTTAGATTACTACAAGGGATTTAGGCTAAGGTATTTTGGAATAGTAACAATACTTGAAGACATTTTTCCCACCAAGGGGGGGGGGGGGGTATTTCGACGAGAACAACAAGGAAGGGGGGGAGGGTATTTGGACGAGAGCTACTCAAAGGGGGAGGGAGTTTTGAGACTTGGAAAATGTTAAGTGGATGAAGAAGTCTTGCACTTATGGGGGGTATTTATAGGACACTCAAGGGCCAAGATTAAAGCATGTGTAGGGTGGAGATTTGGATCCATGTGAAGAATGAAGTCTTCCAACCAAGTGTCCTTTGATTTTGGGACATATGTCCACCACAACTGGGACATATGTCCCCATTAAAATGAGACATGGCTAGCCACGTGTCACGATCTGCCCGGTTCAGGATCGTGCCTTACCCGGGCACCCAAGTAGTCATACATCTGAGTAATCAGCGGAATATAGAAACACAAGACATGAAACAATTGTAAATGAGATACAATGAGACACAGTTTATCTGAAAAAGGGTGGTCGCCTTTCGGCATATATATATATAACCAAAATCTGGCAGTTACATCCCAACTGTACAATAGGACTACATACCTCTAAGAAGATAAACAACTATGGCGGGACAGGGCCCCGCCATACCCTGAATGTACAAACTATCTACAACAACAGGGAGATCATACCCAAAAGTCGAGCCTCAGAAGATGGAGCTCGACACCAAAGCAAAAGATCCTAAGGATGCGGATCTAGCACCGCTTCCTTACATGCGCATGAACGCAGCCCCGAAGGAGGTCGATAACAGTACAAAGTATGTGAAATCAGAAAGTACTTAAATGAAATCATATCATTTTAAAACCAATTTTACAAATATGTACGAAACAAACAAGGTAACCGCATAGTGCCACATCATAAACAAGAGCAAATAATAGTAAATGTAATGTGTCTTTTCTAGCTGCGAATGATCAAGCAAGGCCAATCGCCCATAGTATCATTACGCATGCCTAATCTCGACTCCGCACCGCATAGGCCACTCACATAGGCCCGCATGGGTATTCCCGACGAGGTAGCTACTCCTCGATCGCCCCGACTCGTCCCGCGTGGCCACATAGACCGCGTGGCCACAAGGACCGCACACTAACCGGAACTCGTAGCTCCGCATAGTCCCCTGGACCCGCATGAGGTATTCTCGAATCATAGTCACACAGACTTCCTGAGGTATACCCCGCATCGGAGGGCAGCTTAACCCCCGATATATCATGTCAAGAGGTGAGTGATGTAATACTAACATAACGGCTTACCGTTAAACAACATAAGCACAATAAGAATAACCTTTTATACAAACGTTACAAGACACTAACACACATAGCATCATAATATGTCTACTCATCAAACCATCTTATTATACTTTCCAGAAATCAATACAAGTCTTTCATAAACACATAAGTAAACTGTTCCTTTTATCCTTCTTAAGTCGTTATACCTAACTTTCCATAAAGCTAGTATAACTCTTAAGCTTTTTGTTTTAAAAACAATTATTCTTCTTCTTTCAAAAATGATTTATAATTCTTTTGAAAGACTTCAAGATTATTATTATTTAGACTCAAGTCAAAAGACGTCAAGTAAAACCATGTTCAGTTAACACACGCACGCTCACCGTACTATATATATACTTTAAAATATCATGCTTAAGAGTATAGGAAGAATCACATACCTTCTCGCGAAATCCACCGCCAAGTCGAATATGTCATGCAAGAGTATCAACCTATAATAGTCAAATACGTCTATCAACGCCTAGACTACTCAGTAGGATAATCTAAACAGAGAGGTTCTCTATTCTACGGAAAATCGGGCAGCACTTCCCTACCCAAACTATACAAGTCATCAGAATACATCCATGTAAGTATGATTTAATTCTCTTCAGAATACCCTTCTATGTAATTACTGATTCTCTTCTTTAATATCCTTCTATGTATTTTATACTTATTTCTATACATCTACAGATGTATTCTCCAATTACAATAGAAGGATAAGATTATTTACCTCGATAAGCCCAATATTATCCAAGATATAAGTCGATCCCTGAGCAAGGTTTAGCTCTAACTGAACGCTCCAATCCGCCTCCAAGAAACCCTTAAGTTTCTACACAACTTCTACTTTCTACTTCAACCAACTATGAAGTTTCTCTTAGGTTTCGTTTAGTGACTATAGGAATACAAGGTAGTATTTCCTGACTCTACGATAGAGGTAACTTTGGAAATACTATAAGGGATTGGCTAAGGTATTTTGGGGATAGTAACAATACTGAGAGTATTTCTACCAAGAGGGGTACTTTGCCGAGACTACAAGGAAAAAGGAGGAGAGGGTGTTCGCCAGGCTTCCTTTAGGGGAGATGGTGTTTGGACGAAGCTCTCTCAAAGGGGGAGTTTGAGACTTGGAAGAATGATTTGTGGATGAAGAGTTTCTTCAACTTAGGGGTATTTATAGGACTTTCAAGGGTCAAGATGATGGCAAGTGGAGGCAAGTGGAGGTGTGGATTCACCATGTGTCCTTATCCATCTACTACACAAAATATCCTACCTAACCTTGACTAAGGAAAGGCCACAAAATCGCCCAATCTTGCCCATGTTGTCGTTCACTTGAGGTGACAAGTGTCACCCTCGTTGGTCCAAAATATTTCATCTCGGAAAAATCTGCAAAAATTATAAATGACATAGCCGTAATTTTCCTTCGCAAGTTTTGTAAAACGCTTACGTCGAAAACGATTCTTTCGGGTTGTGCACAAATTTCACCCTATGCCTAACTTTAAGTTTTGAACTTTTGTACGTACGCCCTCACGTACATACTCTGGAAATACGGGGTATAACATTCTCCCCTCCTTAGAAACATTCGTCCCGAATGTTCCTTCCCAAGACACACAACGATAAGGCTAAATCAGTTTGCAAATGCCACACATGGCCACAATACAACACTTAAGCAAATAGGTCAATGAAAATTTACAAGTAGGAAAGTGAGTTACCTGGAGGTGTGGGGAATAGGTGGGGATACTTCTGCCTCATGTCTTCCTCAGCTTCCCACGTCATCTCCTGTCACGACCCGATCCCGGGCCCGTGACTGGTGCCTTACCCCGGGCACCCTAGTGATACAATCATCAGAGAAAATCAGCGGAAATAAAAATTTAAAACATGAGACAAGACATAAGGTATGAAACAGGCTAACCAACACGGTCACCTTCCTGAATATATACATATATATATCAACCAACGAGCAAATCCTTTTACAAACCCCGCCCACACAAGATTATGCACTTAAGAATGTAACTAACCGTAACTATGGACGGTTCGCCTTAATACCCTGAATGTACAAGTATCTACACTGACAGGGGTCTATACCAAAGATAAGCCTCCGGAGAAACGGAGCTTCCCAAAACGCTGAACTGTGATCCTAAGAGCGCGGATCCAAAACCGATGTACCTCTACCTGCGGCATGAACGCAGCCCCCCGAAGGAGGTCAGTACAACAGGTACCAAGTATGTGAAACTGTAAAATACTGTAAATGAAATCATAATAGTCTATATAAAGCAGGAGACATGTATGATAACCAAACTACAGTCCACAATATATAAAACAGTCATGTCAAGTCAGGGACTCACGCCCTCAAAAGTCATTACTCAAATATAACAATGGGTCTCACGCCCACAACATCAATCATGCCCGTGGAATACCTTACTCACTGCCGGCAGTTTAGGATATAATCACACCCAGAAGTACACATGAACACTAGGTCCCATCTGTGTCAAACAACCGTACTAACAATACTAAACAACCAAGCCACGAAGCTGACACGGGGCAAGTACGAAAGCCGACTACCAGATACCAAAGTCGTGTCACGTAGCTGACCGGGGCAAGTACGAGGGCTAACTACTGTGCACTGTCGCGGTCACGAGACTTCACAAAACATCCAAACCACGGTCGATACGGCAAGTACGAAGTCAACTACCGATACCAAGCTGCGCCACGCACCGCCGGCAAGCACGAAGACTAACTACCGATACTAAAGGCAGATCACGACTTCTCACTAAATTGAACGGCAAGTGCGAGGCTAACTACTGTACAAGGCCGAATCAGCCACGAGACGGCAAGTACGAAGCCGACCACCGGATACCAAGGCCGAATCAAGAAACCTCACGGAGAGCTAGTCCATGGAATAACACTATCAACAGAAACGAACCTCATCATGGCCGCGTACCCGTGGACCATCCATCGAGTCAAGATGTCATGGACTATCATAGTGGAAGCATACCCGGGCCACCCATCGAGTCGATGTCCAAAATGATCAAGAACAACATGACCGCCCTCCATCGAGACGCGTAACATAAGAATACAACACTTGCACAACAAGGCTATCACACGCAAATATAGGCACATTACACACAACTCAAGGTACTTTCATTTTATGACAAGTCCCGGTTTTAATCCCCAAAGTACTACGTACGTTAAATTCTTTTTTAAAAGATCCATTTCTTTTACAAAAGTCACTCGATACCCGTAGTATCAAAATAAAGTGACTAACATTTTTAAGTAAACCAAAACAACTTCCATACCTTCCTTTTAAAACCAAATTAAGGCAATACCATGCCTTCTTTTTAGACCAAAACACTTCTCCTTTTAAAGTCAAGTTACCACTTTAAAACCAATGATAAAACCATTCTTTTGTTTTCATAAAGTCGTTATAACTAACTTCCCATAAAGTCATATAACACTTTATGTTTTAAACCAACTTAAGACAAAACAATGCTTTTAAACGAAAACTCTTGATTCCACAAGTCTCTTTTCTTTTAAAACCACAACAAGTATTCTTTTAAAACACAATTAATGTACTCTTTTCAAAACAAGTAACCTATACTTAAAATCAAGTTACTTCTCTTTTTCCGAAAACAAGTCGTTATAAGTCAAGTCTCTTAACTTTCAAAATCAAGTCGTTTGTAAGTCAAGTCTCTTATCTTTGAAGATCAAGTCTCTTAACTTCTACAATCAATAAACCATTGCTTTACCTACATAAAGTCGTTATAACTAACTTCCCATAAAGCTATTATAACACCCTATGTTTTAAACCAACCAAAACACTTAGCACATGTACGTCTACCGTACTACATAGTTCACAACAATCATGCTAGAAAAGATAGGAAGATGTTCACATACCTCGCGACGATTATCGACAATAAGCAAAACGCTCCACGATCTTTGTAACTCAGCCTTTTTCCACTCTTCAAGTAATACGCTACTTGCAAAATCGCAACTCGATAAGCCCAAAATTATCCAAGATTATATGATCCCGACAACGTTTAGCTCCAATTCCTTACTCTCCAACCCGCTCCAAGCGACCCTTAGAAGTTTCTAAACAACTTCTCTTAACACTTCAACCAAGCTTATGAAGATTTTTCTAGGGTTTCATTTTTCGACTTTTTGGAATAAAGTAGTATTTTCGGGCTTCTAGTATTAAAACAACTTTGGAATACTACTAAGGATACTAGGCCAATGTATTTGGGATTATACAATAATACTCAAAGTATTTCTACACTAGAGGGGGAGGGGACGAAAAAGAACTACAAAGGGAGGGAAATATTTTGCCTTGGAAAGTTTTCAAGTGAGGGAGGAATTACTCTTCAACTTAAGAGGGTTTATATAGAGGATTCAAGGGCCAAGATCAATGCAAGGTGTGTGGTCAATATTGGGCCATGTGTGTGTGGGTCCCACCACACCACATGGCCAACGATTTCACAAGACAAGTGGCTTGCCACTTGTTGGGCCATTTCCGACAAAAGCGGATGGCTAGCCACTTGTCCACCAATTCGCCAAGTGTGCCCACATGGGGTGACACGTGTCGCCCCGATTCGTCCAAAATATTTCGTCTTAGAAAATATCCAAAGTACCGAAAATCTCAAAAACAAAGCGGCCCACAAAATCAGAATTTCTCAGTGGCCCCACGTGACCATTTCCAAAATAAAATCTCAAAATTCTAATATAATCCAAGAAGTCCAAATACCAAACTGGGAATCCAATTCCCATTAACGAACCTTTTCTTCACAAAACTAAACTTTTCCCGAAAAATCACATCTTTCTTTCTTTCAAAAATTTCTCAGTATTCTCGCATGCGTCGTCCACATACATACCCGAACTACGGGGTATAGCATTCTTCCTTAGAAACATTCGTCCCGAATGTTCCTTCTAAGTCTCTAATCAAACGTGTGCCGGTATAGTCTTCACTACTATACTTACGAAACCAATCATGCCATCAATGGCCATAGTATAACATACAAATCCACGCCAACGAGGAATCACCTCTAACATCACAAAAAGCTCATACCCATGGTCTAAAGGATACTCCCTTCGCATCTTCACTTCACAAAAGAAATGATCACCCGCTTTCATATCACGTCCGCTTCTTTTCTAACTCGTCGTACTTCTCGTACACCGAATTCTTTCTATTACACGTACTCACACTCCCTTCATCACTTGTTTCCAAACCTTGGAGTCACTACCTCCAAACTTGGTCATCTCACTAGCCTCAATTTCCTTTAAGGCCATTCTCGGCCTTCACGATCCGATTCTAGTCGAACACATCCACGAACTCATATGATGGCTACCTAAACCTGGGCTTAGCACCTCGTGACCCACCACCGGCGGACCACCTCGAATCGACTCCAGCCTCATTTGGGCGGGTTGACCCGCGACTGCCTCAACCCGACCCATCGCGCCAAACTCTCTCGTTCCCCGATCCGGAACAATCTTACTAATTCACGTCATGAAAGCTACCACTTCAATCTTACACTACCCATGGAATTATCATACCAATACACCACGCATATAACGTACCTCGACCAATATCAACCGAAAATCTTTTACTCACGCACGCCTTACATCTAAGGTCTCAACGTATAATATTCTAAGGTTCAAAACTTTCACGCTTCACTTACCCTTCCTCCATTGCTCATGTTTTCTAATTAACACTTAACACAATGCTATCCGTTACTGCACCCAACGGTACCCACCATAACAGCATAAACAAGTCTCTTGGGGCTAAAGATATCTGCATCGCCTCTTTCCCTTTGTCGCTCTAACCATAATCACGCGCAGCGCTTAGCTATATAAGGCGATGAACTACCATCGATCCCGGCGCCGAGTCTCTACATCCGCTACTCTGGTCGGACAAACTCTACCAAATGGCCTGGTGTAGTAGCGTACAAGCCGCCGGCGCACGACACTCCCACCATGACGCCTATCATAACGCCACCGGCTTAGGGTGGCCTCTCCGCTAACACTCCTCTCCGAACCATGAATCGCACTAACCCTGGGGCTGAGTTCTCACTACCTATATCCTCCTACTTGGACATCCTCCCATCACATGGCCCTGCCGGCCATAGGTATAATAATCTCCCAAACTAGCACGACACCCTGAGGATCATCCTCAGCTCTCCATCCATAGAACTCGCGAATCAACTCAAGAAATCCGAAGTCTCGGACTATCGGATCTAGGGTGAACCACTGCATCGCTGAAACCACCGGCTCCCGTCAGTCTCATTCCCGCCACCTAGCTAGTAATCGGGCTATCTCTGAACTCATATCCTCGCCTCGGCGGATCCGAGGCTCGTATCGTGGCCTCCGTAGAAATCGCCGCTCTAAACTCTTTGGGGCTAGCGGCGTCATAAAACTCGTCTGAAGTACTATCTCGGGTAATGGCCCGCAGGCCTGCCTCCGTGTTCTCGCAGCCTCCTCTTGCCGCTGCCTTCGGGCCTGGTTGCCTTCGCAGGCATAACGGTACAAGCGAATACGTCCGGGAGTCCAACTTATAACACGACTCTAAGGCACGATCTCGAGTGAAGAATGAAAACTAATCCTAAATGTCCTGCGACCTCTCGATTATAGATGTGCACAACACACCGATAATCAAGACTCTACTAGACACGGTGCAGCAGACACTTTCAGAGGATTAAGCGCTCTGATACCACTTTGTCATGACGATCCGGGCAAGTGACTAGTGCCTTACCGGGCACCCTAGTGATACAATCGTCGAGAAAATCAGCGGAAATAAAAATTTAAAACATGAGACAAGACATAGGTATGTAAAGCAACTAACACGGTCACCTTCCCGAATATATACGTATATATATCAACCGCAATAGTTAAATCCTTTTACAAACCACGCCCCAAGATTTCTGGACTCTAAGAATGTAACCATAACTATGGCGGAATGGCCCTTCCTTACCACTAAATGTACAAGTATCTACTGCGGGGTACATACGAAAGATAAGCCTCGGAGAAAGCGGAGCTTCCCAAACGAATGATCCTAAGGCGCGGATCCAAATGATATTTACTGCGGCGTGAGCGCAGCCCCGGCCGAGGTCGATGACGGTACCAAGTATGAAGCGTCAAAATCTGTAATGAAATCATAATAGTCTATATAAAGCGGGAGACATGTATGATAAACTACAATCCTGATATATAAAGCAGCCATGTCAAGTCGGGACTCATGCCTCAAAAGTCGTTACTCAAATATAACAATGGGTCTCGCGCCCGCAACATCAATCGTGCAGTGGAATACCTTCCGCATGCGGTCTAGGATATAATCACACCCGAGTACTGGCATGAACACTAGGTCCCGTCGGTCAAACAACCGTACTAACAATACTATACAACCAAGCCACGAAGGCGGCAGGCAATCACGAAAGTCGACTACGGATACGAGGCCGTGTTACGTAGCCGGCAAGTACGAGACTAACTACGGTACCAAGCGTGTCACGAACCGTCACAACATCAAACCAATGCGGAAGATACGGCGGCAAATCACGAAAGTCAACTACCGATACCAAGCTGCGCCACGCGGTCGGGGGGCAAATCTGAAGACTAACTACGGATACCAAGCGTATCCACGAGACTTACGTCACTAAACGAGCAGGCAAGTCACGAGGCTAACTACACTACGGCGAATCAGCCACGAGGCGGCAAGTCTGGCCGACCACCGATACCAAGGCCGAATCGGTAGAAACCTCGTGGAGAGCTAGTTCGTGGAATAACACTATCAGCGAAGCGAACCCTCATCGTGGCGCATGCAGTGGACCGTCCATCGGTCGGTATGCCCATGGACTATCATAGTGGAAGCATACCCGTGGGCCACCCATCGAGTCAGTATGTCCAAAATGATCAAGAACAACATGATCGGCCCTCCATCGAGAGACGCGGTAACATAAGAATACAACACTTGCACAACAAGGCTATCACACGCAAATATAGGCACGTTACATACAACTCAAGGTACTTTCATTTTATGACAAGTCCCGGTTTTAATCCCCAAAGTACTACGTATGTTAAATTCTTTTTTAAAAGATCCATTTCTTTTACAAAAGTCACCCGATACCCGTAGTATCAAAATAAAGTGACTAACATTTTTAAGTAAACCAAAACAACTTCCATACCTTCCTTTTAAAACCAAATTAAGGCAATACCATGCCTTCTTTTTAGACCAAAACACTTCTCCTTTTAAAGTCAAGTTACCACTTTAAAACCAATGATAAAACCATTCTTTTGTTTTCATAAAGTCGTTATAACTAACTTCCCATAAAGCTGTTATAACACTTTATGTTTTAAACCATCTTAAGACAAAATAATGCCTTCTTTTAAACCGAAAACTCTTCAATTCCACAAGTCTCTTTTCTTTTAAAACCACAACAAGTATTCTTTTAAAACCCAATTAATGTACTCTTTTCAAAACAAGTAACCTATACTTAAAATCAAGTTACTTCTCTTTTTCCGAAAACAAGTCGTTATAAGTCAAGTCTCTTATCTTTCAAGATCAAGTCTCTTAACTTTCAAAATCAAGTCGTTTATAAGTCAAGTCTCTTATCTTTGAAGATCAAGTCTCTTAACTTCTACAATCAATAAACCATTCCTTTACCTACATAAAGTCGTTATAACTAACTTCCCATAAAGCTATTATAACACCCTATGTTTTAAACCAACCAAAACACTTAGCACATGTACGTCTACCGTACTACATAGTTCACAACAATCATGCTAGAAAAGATAGGAAGAGGTTCACATACCTCGCGACGATTATCGACAATAAGAAAAACGCTCCACAGTACTGTAACTCTGCTAGCCTTTTCCACTCTTCAAGTAGAATACGCTACTCGAAGTACTGCAACCTCGATAAGCCCAAAATTATCCAAGATTATATGTCGATCCTGAGCAACGTTTAGCTCCAATTCCTTACGCTCCAACCCGCTCCAAGCGACCCTTAGAAGTTTCTAAACAACTTCTCTTAACACTTCAACCAAGCTTATGAAGATTTTTCTAGGGTTTCATTTTTCGACTTTTTGGAATAAAGTAGTATTTCCGGGCTCCTAGTATTAAAACAACTTTGGAATACTACTAGAGATACTAGGCCAATGTATTTGGGATTATACAATAATACTCCAAGTATTTCTACACTAGAGGGGGAGGGGACGAAAAAGCACTACAAATGGAGGGAAATATTTTGCCTTGGAAAGTATTCAAGTGAGGGATGAATTACTCTTCAACTTAAGAGGGTTTATATAGTGGATTCAAGGGCCAAGATCAATGCAAGGTGTGTGGTCAAGATTGGGCCATGTGTGTGTGGGTCCCACCACACCACATGGCCAACGATTTCACAAGACAAGTGGCTTGCCACTTGTTTGAGCCATTCGACGAGGACGATGGCTAGCCACGTCCAATTCGACCAAGTGTGACATGGGGTGACACGTGTCGCCCCGATTCGTCAAAATATTTCGTCTTAGAAAATATCCAAAGTACCGAAATCTCAAAAATAAAGCGGGCCTTAAAATCGTAAATTTCTCGTGGGCCCCACGTGACCATTTCCAAAATAAAATCTCAAAATTCTAATATAATCCAAGAAGTCCAAATACCAAATCGGGAATCCAATTCCCATTCACGAACCTTTTCTTCACAAAAACGGAAACTTTTCCGTGAAAAATCACGTCTTTCTTTCTTTCAAAATTTTACGTCGTATTCTCATACGTGCGTCCCAGCATACATACCACGGAACTACGGGTATAACATCTCCTCACGAGCTCGTTCGCCACAAGACTTTGGCGAAGCCACGTCTTGGTCTCACACGCTAACTCGACGATCGATTATCGCTATGGGAATCTCCTCATCGATAACCGCCGGTCACACGACATCGTCAATCGGGTGCACTCTAAATGGATCCCCGATACATCTCCTCAGCATAGAAACATGAAACACCGGATGCACTGCCTCCAGATCGGACGGCAGATCCAACTCATAGGCAACCTTGCCTACCCTGCGACAATGCGATGCGACCCGATGTACATGGGTGATTTCCCTTCTTCCCGAATCTCATCACACCGCCATGGGTGACACCTTGAAAAACCCAATCATCAACCTCGAACTCCGGATGCCGACGACGATGATCGCATATGACCACGGCGACTGAAGGCAGTCAATCGCTCTGGATAAGCCCTTATCCACGCTGTGTACCATCTGGTCCCACTAATCGCACTTCGCCACATCAAACCAGCCTATCGGTGATCTGCACTTCCTCCATACAAGGTCGTAAGGCGCCATCCGAATCTTGGAGTGGTAGCTATTATTATCGCAAACTCAACGAGGCAAATGATCCTCCCCTACCACGGTCAATAACACGGTTCGCGGATATCCTCGAAAGTGCGGATAGTGCGTTACGCCTGTCCGTCCGTCGAGGATGGAATGCGATTCGAGCTCACTGCGTCCTAGACCTACGGAAAGACCTCCAGTTAGCGAGAAAGCCGGGCTCCTGCATGCGATATGATCGAAATAGGGACTCCATGCGATCTCACGATCTCTCTCGGATATAACGTCGGCATAATCCTCGGTAGAAAGTCGTCTGACGGAAGAAAGTGGGCTGATTTCGCCACTGTCGGCGATAACCCAAATAGAATCATGCTTCTCCGAGTGCGAGGTAATCCTGATAAGGTCCATGTTGATTACCTCCGGCTTCGGTCGATTTCTATAAATGTGCAATAATCCACCGGGCCTCGTGCTCTATCTTTACTGCGCGACAACACGGCCTTTGAGCTACAAACTCTGCAACGTCCCTCTTCAAGTCATCCCACCAATACACATATCTAAGGTCGTGGTACATCTTGGTCGACCCCGGATGGATGGAGTAACGTGCGCTGTGTGCTTCCTCTAGAACTTCGGCCAAGTCTGCAATATCTGGAACACACAACGCCCTCAAACCTTAGCACCCCGTGGTGCTTCGAAAGGACCGCTTCCTCACGAAGAGCGGTATCGCGATCGAATCAAAACCGGATCCTCAAACTGTTTCCTCTTCACCTCCTCGACGATGGAAGACTCGGCAACCTCTCTAACTCGAACCCCACTGCTATCAGAACCAATCAATCGGACTCCAAGGCTCGCTAACTGATGTAAATCGCGAACCATGCCCTCTCTCGGCCGCATCGATGGGCTACCCATCGACCTACGACTAAGGGCATCTGCCACAACATTAGCCTTCCCGTGATACAGATGTCGACATCGTAATCCTGAGCGGCTCAACCACCGCCTGCCGTAAGTTCAGCCTCCTCGTGAAGATATACCGAGGCTCTTGTGAGTACCGTATAAATATCCACATGAACCCCATACAAATAGTGCCTCCAGATCTTGGCGTGAATCACGGCGCCAACTCCGAATCATGGGTGGGGTAGTTCCTCATGCTTTGTCGGGATGCGTCGCTATAACCTTACCAGTGCGTCAACACACATCCGAGCCCGACGCCGACGATCACAATACACTACATAACCGTGGACCTCCGAAGAGTAAACGAGCGGCGTTAGTCTCTCGCTTTAGTAATTGGAAACCGCTCCACAAGCATCACCATTGAAACTTAGCCGCTTTCCGAGTCAGCCTAGTCAATGGTGCGAGATAAACAAACTTCTCTCTGAACCGATAGTAGTAACTGCAAGGCCCGAAAAGTGCGCACTGGCCGAGTAGGTCTAGGCCAACTCATCGCCTCGATCTTGGTCGTATCCACCCGAATACCATCGCCCACAATATGCCCAAGAAAAGCCACCGAAGTCAACCAAAACTCACATTTGGAAAACTTGGCGTATAACTGCTGGTCCTGAAGAACTCTCAGCATAGTCCTCAAATGCTCTGCATGCTCCTGCTCTGAGCGGGAATAAACCAAGATGTCATCGATGAACACTATCACTAACGTGTCCAAAAATGGCTTGAACACTCGGTTCATCAAATCCATAAATATCGCCGGAGCATTGGTCAAACGAGCGACATAACCACGAACTCATAGTGCGTCTGGTCGAATGCGATCCTAGGGACATCCGCCTCTCTAACACGCACTGATGATAGCCGATCGCGGTCAATCTTGAGAAACATCTCGCACCGCAATGGTCGAACAAATCATCAATCACAGGAAGGGTATATGTTCTTAATGGTCACCTTGTTCATTGTAATCAACACACATGCGCGGTCCCGATCTTCTTCTTCACGAACAATCGCGCTCCCGGGGAGAAACACTAGGCGATGAAGCCGCTTCTCCAAATCTCGGTGGTCCTTCAACTCTCTCAACTCGGTGCCATTCTGTATGTGGAATGGAAATAAGTAGAGTGTCGCAACACTCGATACAAAACTCTATCTCCTCTCGGGAGGGATACCCGGAGGTCATCTGAAACACATCCAGGAACTCTCGACTACTGGGCCCGGCGAAAATCTGGTACCGCAGCCTCGATCAAACACCCGAATGAGATGGTAGATATACCCCTTCTGCACCATCTTCCTAGCCTTGAGGTAGGAAATAAACCTACCCCTCAGCGATACAGTGTTCCCCTCCCACTCAACAACCGGCTCCTCAGGAAACTGGAACCGTACCACTCTCTCCCTGCAGTCTACATTGGCGTAGCAAGAATCTAACCAATCCATGCCCATGATCACATCGAAATCAGTCATGTCCAACTCTATCAAGTCGGCTAGGGTCTGACGACTGCATAAGGTCACTGGATAAGCCCTATATACCCGCCGAGCTACCACCGAATCGCCTACTGGCGTAGCTACCTCAAAAGGGTCTATGGATACAGGCTCTATCCCTATCCTACTAGCAATAGGGAGATATATAGGGCCAGTAGAACCCGGATCTATCAGGCATACACATCACAACCAGCGATAAGGTACCTGTGACGACATCAGGTGAGGCCTCACGGTCTGCCGGTACCGACAAGGCATAAATGCGATCGAGGACCATTGAATCGGGACTGCGCCACGACCTCCGCGACTGGCTGCCCATGAGTACCGCCTGCAGGGCTAGTAATGAGAGATGATGAAGGCCAGCGAAAGACCACAGTGGCGACTACCTGCGCCGCTTGGTCGGACAGCTCGCCAAAGTGACCCGGCCGCAATCGTAACAAACTCGGGCGGTACCACAATTCCGTAATGGGATCTCCGCGTCGGCCACACTTGCGGGTGGTCCGTCGACGCTCTGCTACCCTGGGCGTCCAAGTCCGGGGCCACAGTACGCCCTCGAATATCACAGGCCGCCCGAGGCGGTGTAGAGTGCTCTGAGTGGCTGTGGTGCAAATCTAGGCTAACTGCGAGGCCCACCCCGATAGCTACCAAAGACCTGCTGCCGCCCCGGCTTCTCGCTGTCATCAACCCGTCGGCCTCTGCGCTCACATCCAAGCGCATGAGCTGCGTGCGGGTAATGTCCATGCACGGGAAGAGCCACACCCGCACAAGACTGACCATATAATCATCTAGCCGGTGGCGTAGCGATGCACCGCCCTCCATATACGCTACCAGCGCAGGGACATGCTCGAGCCAACGAATCGAACTTCAACGTTGTACTCCCTAAGCGCGTCCTCTCTGTCTCGAACAAAATCGGCTCGTGCCTCTCATCAGCGAGGCAAGAAGTGAGTGAGAAAGCCTCGAGAACTCGTCCCAGTAAGTTGGCGACGCGCTCTCCTCGGGACAACTCCGCGAAGTCAAACCGGTCATTGCGGTATCACGCAGCCGATGAGAACCGAAGATCACGGACTCGGTCTACGAAGCCTTGATCACTCGCATGATCCTCAGAATGGCGATGATGAACTCCTGCGGATCATCCTCGAGCCTCGACCCGTAGAACTGCGCGCTGGCTCGAAAATCTCGTAGCCTCAAACTATCTCGATCTCGGGTGAACCACGGGTGCTGAATGGGCCAATCACGCATCCGGCCTATCCTCGTGTTCGCCATGATCACGGCGATGGCGGGCCATCTCTCAGAACCCGTCTCATCTGCTCCGGTGTGGGTGGAGGTGCAGTCATGTGGTCTCATCGCCATGCCGCGCTCCTAAACTCGCTGGGGCGGCGTCGTGGAACTCGCCGTCTCGGGTGTAGGCGGGCACGAGCCTCGTGACTCTCGGTGTCCTACTAGAAGCTCCCTGCGCTGCCTTGCCCATTCGGGCGGTTTGCCTTACGTGGAGGCATAATCGTAAAGAAAGGAAATACGTTAGAGGTCCGACTTATAACACGCTCTGAGCCACGATCTCGAGTGAGAAGAATGAAACCAATCCTAAATATCTTATAGCCTCACGATTATTGGTGTAGCACAACACACCGATAATCAAGACTACTAGATACGGTCTGTAGACACTTTCCGAGGATTAACTGCTCTGATACCACTTTTGTCACGACCCGTTCCGGGGCCCGTGACTGGTGCCTTACCCGGGCACCCAAGTAGTCATACATCAGAGTAATCAGCGGAATATAGAAACACAAGACATGAAACAATTGTAAATGAGACACAGTTTATCTGAAAAAGAGTCGCCTTTCGGCATATATATATATAACCAAAATCTGGCACATCCCAATGCATAACAGACTACACTCTAAGAAGAAAACAACTATGGCGGGACAGGGCCCCGCCATACCCTGAATGTACAAACTATCTACAACAACCGGGAGATCAGACCCAAAAAGTCGCGCCTCCGGAGAAGATGGAGCTCCTGACACCAAAGCAAAAGATCCTACGGATGCGGATCAAGCACTGCTTTCCTTTACCCGGCATGAACGCAGCCGAAAGGTCGTTACATTTACCAAGTATGTGAAGCGTAAAGTACTTAAATGAAATCATATCATTTTAAAACCAATTTTACAAATATGCGAAACAACGAAGGTAACGCACATAGTGCCACATCATAAACAAGAGCAACAATAGGTAAGCATAGCGAGGTCTTTTCTAGAGTGCGAATGATCGAAGCAAGGCCAATCGCCCATAGTATCGTTATGCGTGCCTAATCACGGACTCCCGGTCGCATAGGCCACTCGCATAGGCGCGTGGGGTATTCCCGCGTCGAGGTAGCTACTCGCGTCGCCTGGACTCGTAGTCCTCGTGGCCACATAGACCGCATGGCCACAAGGACCGCACACTAACCTGGAACTCTCGTAGCTCGCATAGGTCCCCGACCGTGAGGTATTCTCGAATCATAGTCACCGCAGCCGAGGTATACCCGCATGGAGGGCCTTAACCCCGGTATATCATGTCAAGATGTGAGTGATGTAATACTATCATAACTGCTTACAGTTAAACAACATAAGCACAAGAATAACCTTTTATACAAGCGTTACAAGACACTGCATAGCATCATAATATGTATACTCGTCAAACCATCTTATTATACTTTCCAAATCAATACAAGTATTTCATAAACACATAAGTAAACATTCCTTTTATCTGCTTAAGTCGTTATACCTAACTTCCTATAAAGCTAGTATAACTCTTAAGCTTTTGTTTTAAAAACAATTATTCTTCTTCTTCAAAAATGATTTATAATTCTTTTGAAAGACTTCAAGATTCATATTATTTAGACTCAAGTCAAAAGGCGTCAAGTAAAACCATGTTCGATTAACACACGTCGTCACCGTACTATATATATACTTTAAAATATCATGCTTAAGAGTATAGGAAGAATCACATACCTTCTCGAAATCCACCGCCAAGTCGAATATGTCGCGCGAGTATCAACCTATAATAGTCAAATCGTCTATCAGCGTCTAGACTACTGCGTAGGATAATCTAAGAAGAGGTTCTCTATTCTACGGAAAATCGGGCGTGATTCCTGCAGAGTAAACTATACAAGTCTCTGCATCTGATCCCATGTAGAAATGCAGTTCAATTCTCTTCTGTAATACCCTTCTATGTAATTACAGTTCGATTCTCTTCTTTAATATCCTTCTATGTATTTTATACTTATTTCTATACATCTACATTATGTATTCTCCAATTACAATAGAAGGATAAAATTATTTACCTTGATAAGCCCAATATTATCCAAGATATAAGTCGATCATGAGCAAGGTTTAGCTCCTAATCTGAACGCTCCAATCCGCTCCAAGAAACCCTTAGAAGTTTCTACACAACTTACTTTCTACTTCAACCAACTATGAAGTTTCTCTTGAGGTTTCGTTTAGTGACTATAGGAATACAAGGTAGTATTTCCGGACTCTGCGTATAGAGGTAACTTTGGAAATACTATAAGGGATTAGCTAAGGTATTTTGGGGATAATGTGATACTTGGAGAGTATTTCTACCAAGAGGGGGTACTTTGAGACTACAAGGAAAAGGGGAGGGTGTTTTGGCTAGGCTTCCTTTAGAGGAGATGGTGTTTGGACGAGAAGCTCTCTCAAAAGGGGAGTTTTTAGACTTGGAAGAATGATTTGTGGATGAAGAGTTTCTTCAACTTAGGGGTATTTATAGGACTTTCAAGTGGTCAAGATGATGGCAAGTGGAGGGCAAGTGGAGGTGTGGATTCACCCATGTGTCTTATCCATCTACTACACAAAAATATCCTACCTAACCTTGACTAAGGAAAGGCCACAAAATCGTCCAACCTTGCCCATGTTGCCGTCCACTTGAGGGTGACAAGTGTCACCCTCTCGTTGGTCCAAAATATTTCATATCTCGGAAAAATCCGCAAAAATTATAAATGATATAGCCGTAATTTTCCCTTCGCAAGTTTTGTAAAACGTTTAGTCGGAACATTCTTTCGGGGTTGTGCACAAATTTCGTCCTATGCCTAACTTTAAGTTTTGAACTTTTGTACGTACGCCCTCACGTACATACTCTGGAAATACGGGGTATAACAACATGCTCCACAAAAACGACCCAACCTACTCCCACTAACCCAAAGAATCAACTTGCAAGACTTGACTATTTGACTTGTCCACTAGCCCACCATTTTCGTCCAACCATGCCACATAAGGGTGACACATGTCGCCCTCCTATTGGCCCAAAATATTTCATCTTCCGAAAATATCCGTAATGCCAAAAATCCGAAAAATAAAGTGGGCCCCACAAACCGTAAATTCCTCCCGTGGGCCCCACGTGACCAATTCCGGAAATATAATTCCATAATTCTTAAATATTCCAAAAAGTCCGAATACCAAATCTGGGAATCCAATTCCCATTAACGAACCTTTTTCCTCACAAAACCCGGAAACTTTTCCGTCGAAAAGTCACACCTTTCTTTCTTTCCAATATTACTGTCGTATTCTCGTACGTATGCCCTCACATACATACCCTGGAACTACGGGGTATAACATTCTTCCCCCCTTAGAAACATTCGTCCCGAATGTTCCTTCTAAGTTTCCAACGTACATGCGCCGGTATAGTTTCCACTACTACACTTACAAAACCGATCATGCCACCAATGGCCAGAATATATCATGTGCGTAAAACTCAAATCTAAGCCAACGAGGAATCACCTTGAAGAGGTAAAACAACACCAACTCTCGCTCCTGGTCCAAAGGATACTCCCTTCGCACCTTCACTTCACAAAAAAAAAAAAAATGATCACTTCCATCTCTCAGCACATGTTCACTTCCTTCCTTACTCGTCGTACCCTTCTCGAACACCCAAACTCTTTCTAGTACACGTACCACACTTCAGTCATCACTTCAGTTTCCAAAACCTGGGAGTCACTACCTCCAACTTGGTCGTCTTACAAGCCTCAAATTCC
Organism: Przewalskia tangutica; assembly: GCA_029844215.1. Classification (NCBI taxonomy): domain Eukaryota; kingdom Viridiplantae; phylum Streptophyta; class Magnoliopsida; order Solanales; family Solanaceae; genus Przewalskia; species Przewalskia tangutica. Next base: position 343,804 of record JAQGDG010000085.1, read on the forward strand.
TTCAAGGCCTAACCCGGCCTTCATGATCCCATTCTGGTCGAACGCATCCACGAACTCGTACAATGGTCATCTAAACTTAGGCCTAGCGCCCTCGTGACCCTGCCACCTGGCGGGACCACCTCGACTGACCCCACCACATTCCGGGCTGCGGGTTGACCCGCGATCTGTTCTCAACCCGACCCGCTATCGCGCCAAACTCTTGTTCCCCCGATCCGGAACAATCTCACTAATCAAGTCACGAAAACCTAGTGGTCTCCTTAGCTCAACTACCCTCTTTCCTTTCACACCACTCAGGGACTTATTACACAAATATATCCCATGTATACTATGCACTCCGATAAAGGTCAAACATTAAAAAAAAAAAAAAAATCTTTTACTCAAGATGGCCTCGCATCTAAGGTCTCCCCGTATAATATTCTAAGGTTCACCATTCTTCCCTAACCCCCAAACTTACCTTTTTCAACTAACCATGTTCTCTATATCATAATTAACACAATGCTACCCATACATAGCACTCAATCAAAGATCATCATATCAAGCATACTAATCTCTAGAGGGGCAAGAATATACATGTATCTACTGCTTCACTCTAATCATAGGCATGTCCTGCAGGGTGCATAGCTAGAGAAGGCGATGAACCAGCCACTGATCCTGAAGGCCGAGTCTCTACATCCGCGCTACCTCGGGTCGGACAATTTCTCGCAAAATGGCCCTCTTGGCCGCATGTAAACAACCTCCCGAACCAGCACGACACTCCCCCTTATGGATTTTACCGCAACGGCCACACTGAGGTAAGGGTGGCCTCATCTGGCCAACACCACTACTCCCCCGAAAACCTGAACCCTTGGAGCCCTGACCTGCTCCTGAATACTCTGGATGCCCTGAAGACTGTGGAGGACCGCTCAGTACTGGCGGAGGCGCATAACTAGTCTGCTGCTGAGGCGGTCCGCCTCGAAAGTTACCAAAGGACCCTGCCGTCCTAGCCTTCTTCTGCTGGTATTGGTCAATCCGTCGGCCTCTCCGTTCCTCACATCCAAGTGCATAAGCCTGCATGCGGGCAATGTCCATGCCCGGCTGAAGAGCTACACCCGAGCAACTCTCTGCCAAATAATCGTCGAGCCCTGTGACATAGTGGTGCACTCTGTCCTCCATGTCGGCTACTAACGCGGGGACGTACCGAGCTAGTGAGTTAAACTCCACATTGTACTCCCGACGATGCGCGGCCCGCTTTAACGTCTAAAATCTTTCGGCACTAGCCCTCCTCATCTGTGGAGGCAATAAATGTGTAAGAAATGCCCCTGAGAACTCGTCCCATACGGCTGGAAGTGCATACTCTCCCCGGGACAACTCGCGAATCAAACGATCATTGCGGTATCACGCGACGATGTGAACCTAAGACCACCGACTCGATCTCAAGCCCGATCACTCATGATCCATCAGAATCGGATGAACTCCTGCGGATCATCCTCAGGCCTTGACCCATAGAACTCTGGCGGGCTACAACTCAGAAAATCCCGTAGTCTCAAACTATCCGATCTAGGATGAACCACGGGTGCTACTGGAACTGCTGCGTCTAGTCTATCCTCACGTCTCGCCACAATCCTGGCTGGTAACTGGGCCATCTCCCTATAATCCATCTCCCCTGCTCCAGCCGGATGGAGGCTCAATGCAGTGGTCTCGGTAGCCAGCTGCGGCTCTAAACTCTGCTTGGGCTGGCGTCGTCGCAAAACTCGCCGTCTGAAGCACTATCTCAGGTAATGACCGGGCCTGCGCCCTCGTACTCCTCTGTGTCCTACTAGCAGCTCCATCTGCTGCCTTGCCCTTCTGGGATCGGGTTGCCTTGCGCGGAGGCATAACTGGTAAAAATGAAATACGTCAGAGGGGTCCAACTTATAACACAGTTCTAAGGCACGATCTCAGAATGAGAATAATGGAAACCAATCCTAAATATCCTATAGCCTCCTGATTATTGGTATGGTGCACAACACACCGATAATCAAGACTCTACTAGATACGATGCAGACACTTTCCGAGGATTAATCGCTCGATACTACTTTTGTCACGACCGATCCGGGCGTGGTGCCTTACCGGGCACCCTGGTGATACAACATCGAGAAAATCAGCGGAAATAAAAACTTAAACATGAAACAAGAGATATGATAATAAAAGCAGGCCAAAAGCGGTTGCCTTCTTGCATATGCAGAAATTGAGCGATTACATCCTTTACAACCCCGCCACATCGTACTACTGCACTTCTAAGAATGTAACCCCAACTATGACAGGACAGGGCCCCGCCATATCCCTGAATGTACAAGAACCTACAACTCAGGGAAACATACCAAAAGATAAGCCTCCGGAGAAACGGAGCTTCCCAATACGCTGAACTGTGATCCTATGAAGCGGTCAACAACCGATGTACCTTACTGCGGCATGAGCGGCCGAAGGAGGTCGATAACATGTACCAAGTATGTGAAATCAAAATACTGTAAATGAAATCATAGTAGTCTATATAAAACAGGAGACATATATGATAACCAAAACTACAGTACATAATATGTAAGCAGTCACGTCAAGTCAGGGACTCACGCCCTCAAGTCATCACTCAAATATAAACATGGGACTCACGCCCACCACATTATTCGTGCGTGGAATACCTTTCTCACCGCCGATCTATGATATAGCAACACGAGTACACATGAACACCAGGTCCCACCTGTGTCATAACAACCGTACGGGGCAAGTACGAAGGCTAACTACCAGATACCAAAGCCGCATCCTCAACTGACCAGGGCAAGTACGAAAGCCAACTACCAGATACCAAAGCCGTACCAACAAATCTACATAACCATACCACGAAGCTGACCCAGGGCACGAAAGCCAACTACGGATACCACTGCGCCACGTGGCGGGCAAGTACGAAGACTAACTACGGATACCAAGCCGGAATCACGAGACTTCACAAAACTGAACGGGCAAATCGAAGGCTAACTACGGATACCAAGCGAATCAGCCACGACCTCGGGCAAGTCACGAGCCAACGACTACCAGATACCAAGCCGAATCAGTAAAACCTCATGGAGAGCTAGTCCATGGAATAATAATCACAGAAGCGTACCCGTGGAATGCTCCGTCACTGCCGGTACGTCCAAGTAAGATCATAACAAATCAGTCGGCCCTCCATCGAGAGACGCGGTGGTATAGAAATACAATACTAGCACGATAAGGCTATCATACGCAAACATAGGCAAGTTACACACAACTCAAGGTACATTCATTTTATGCCAAAGTCCATGTTCTAACCCCAAAGTACTACGTACGTTAAATTCTTTTAAAAGATCCATTTCTTTTACAAAGGTCACCCGATACCCGTAGTATAAAAATAGAGTGACTAACATTATAAGTAAACCAAAACAACTTCCATACTTTCCTTTTTAAACCAAATTAAGACAATACCATGCCTTCTTTTTAAACCAAAACACTTCTCCTTTTAAAGTCAAGTTACTATTTTAAAACCAATGATAAAACCATTCCTTTGTTTTCATAAAGTCGTTATAACTAACTTCCCAAAAAGCTGTTATAACATTTTATGTTTAAAACCAAAAACTCTTCAATTCCTCAAGTCTCTTTGCTTTTAGAAGTCAAGTTCCTTACATTGGAAATTTAAGAAAATTAATGCTTGTTTATAATGATTCTTATTAAAGCATCCATGATCTAGGAAATGTAATACAATTTTGTCTTATCTTAGCTTCTATGCAGATGAAGGTTTCTACTGGTTTTAATAATAATTAATTAGTCAATACTTTTTCCTTTATTAACGCTGCAGTGGTTTGTTCGATACTTATTCTCATTTCCGAATCAATATAACATTATTCCTTTTAAAACCCAGTTACCCATTTCTCATAAAAGCGGTTTCACAACTTTTTAACACAAACCAAGTCCTTAATATTTCACATCAAGTCATTTATAAGTCAAGTCTCTTATCTTTTATAAACCACAAACCATTTCTTTACCTACATAATGTTGTTATAACAAACTTCCCATAAAGCCGTTATAACACTTTATGCTTTAAACCAACCAAATTCATTTAGCACGTATCGTCTACTGCATATAGTTCACAACAATCATGCTAGAAAAGATAGGAAGAGGTTCACATACCTCGCGATGATTATCGACAATTAGCAAAATGCTCCAAGTACTACAACCTTGCTAGCCTTTTCCACCCTTCAAGTAGAATACGCTACTCGTAGTACTTCCACCTATACTGGCCATAAAACGTCTATCAACTTCTAGATCTCTTCGTAGAATATTCTAAATACAAGATTCCTTATTCTACAGAAAATTCGGCAGCACCTCCCCCCCTCCCCCCGTAACCACATAAATCTCCTCCTCAAACGAGGCCTGCTACCAAACCAACAATCCAATGGGGGGGGGGGGGTTTACACGTCTAACCGGACGTGTACAATTCTACTCCACAATACTACTACAAGTCTACTGTAAATACAGTCCTATGTAAATACAGTTCAATTCTTATCCATATTCATTCTATATATATTATACTCACTATACATTACTACAACATGTAATTTCCAATTACAATAGGGGGACATAGATCATTACCTCGATAAGCCCAAAATTATCCAAGTTTTATATGTCGATCCTGAGCAAGGTTTAGCTCCTATTCTGCACGCTCCAATCCGCTCCAAGAAACCCTTAGAAGTTTCTAAACAACTTATACTTAATACTTCAACCAACTATGAAGATTTTCCTAGGGCTTCATTTTGCGACTATTGGAATAAAGTAGTACCTCCGGGCTCTTATGTTGGGATAACTTTAGAATACAACAAGGGATTTAGGCTAAGGTATTTTGGAATAGTAACAATACTTGAAGACATTTTTCTACCATGGGGGTATTTCACGAGAACAACAAGGAAGGGGAGAGGGTATTTGGGCGAGCTACTCAAAGGGGGAGGGAGTTTTGAGACTTGGAAAATGTTAAGTGGATGAAGAAGTCTTTCAATTAGGGGGGGGGGGGGTATTTATAGGACACTCAAGGGCCAAGATTAAAGCATGTGTAGGGTGGAGATTTGGATCCATGTGAAGAATGAAGTCTTCCAACCAAGTGTCCACCACAATTTTGGGACATATGTCCACCACAACTTTGGGACATATGTCCCCCACAAAAATGAGACATGTGGCTAGCCACATGCTCCACAAAAACGTCCCAACCTACTCCCACTAACCCAAAGAATCAACTTGCAAGACTTGACTATTTCACTTGTCCACTAGCCCACCATTTTCGTCCAACCATGCCACATAAGGGTGACACATGTCGCCCTTCTATTGGCCCAAAATATTTCATCTTCCGAAAATATCCGTAATGCCAAAAATCCGAAAAATAAAGTGGGCCTACAAATAAATTCCTCCCGTGGGCCCCACGTGACCAATTCCGGAAATATAATTCCATAATTCTTAAATATTCCAAAAAGTCCGAATACCAAATCTGGGAATCCAATTCCCATTAACGAACCTTTTTCCTCACAAAACCCGGAAACTTTTCCGTCGAAAAGTCACACCTTTCTTTCTTTCCAATATTACTGTCGTATTCTCGTACGTATGCCCTCACATACATACCCTGGAACTACGGGGTATAACAGTGTCGTAAGGATATAAATGCAGGTAGTACGCATGAATGAAACTGTATGATCATGAATCAAGATAGAAATACTTTTGCTAATAATAAGCATAAGGAAGGGTTATGACCAGAATGATAAAAGAGAATGCAACTATGGTTTTGTAAGTTGCCCGAGATATGATTATCCCAGACTAGTGTAAAGACCATTAGTGAATTATGGGCAGTAAGAACACCTCGAGGAAAGGTGGTAACATCTGTATTGACGCGATCAAGGAAGCCTCCCACTAAATTGTGATTGGCAGGAAGTCTTAGCCATAAGACAAGCTGTTACACCCCGTAAATTCAAGGAGTTAAGATAAGAACATACAAAGGATTATAAGATTTGAAAGTTGATAGATAAGTTGACAAACATGTGTTGGACGGATTTTGAGTTTACCTTGGAGTGTTGTACCCCAGTTATTAAGAATTTCGAGGTGTTTAAAGAGCCTAATGTGTAGTCCGTTAAATCTAGATCCCAACGCAACAAACCGTTCGTACATAGGACATCGGAGTCAAAAGTTATGGAAGTTTCAAGTTGAGCGCAATGCAAAGCGTTGGTTCGTTCAGTGTGCATGCGCACTGGGTTATCTTGGGTTCGCAGGGTTTCAGTGCGCGCACGAATCTGCAGCGGCGCCGGAATGTGGGTAATTATTCTCTGAAGTGGAAGCGCCGCGGCGCCGAGGCGGGATTTTATGCGGGAAAAGACGAAAAATCAGGGGATATTTGTTTAAAAGCCTATGGGAGGGTGACAAGTGTCCCTCCCATCATGTTGACCAGAAAGTGGTCCTATTTTAGGGCCAAGTCTTGGAAGACTTGGCCATTTCTTCTCAAACCCTCCCAAGAAAAACCCTCTCCCTTCTCTCTTGATGTTTGAAGGAAACCTAGCCTAAGAGGAAATTGTTGGAGCGGCGGCAAGAAGGAAAAGTGTGGGTAAACTTATGGGGAGCGCTGGTAGATGAGTTTGACGGAAAAGAAGTGGAAGAAAAAGGGGCGTTTGTGGGCTATTCCTTGAGGTAAAAGTTTCCCCTTCTCTTGGTTATGGGTTATACTTGTTTAGTAGTTTAGAATGAGCCTGAGGCTGTTATATTTTAGTAGTTTAGAATGAGCCTGAGGCTGTTATATTTGAGTAGTTTAGAATTGAGCCTGAGGCTGTTATAATTGAATAGATTTGGATCTTGTTGTCTTGTTGAAACCGAAATGGGCATGTTAGCCTTAAGATTGTAACTTCAAATGGATTTCTAAATTGGTCGTCGCATGTTGTGAAGGGGGATTGTAGTTGTTGAAGATATCTAGGGCTAGATATCATGTTAGACCTAAGAACTTGGATTGGAAAAGAATTGAAAGGGGTTAGTATTGGTTTATTGTTGGCCAAGAATGGCATGGAAATTATTGGTTTATTTTTGTATCATTGTGGGGCGGAATTTTACGCGTCCTGTAAAGGCGTGTAATCCCCTTTGTGGTTAGCTGGATTGTGTGCCTTAAATGTGGCGTTGGTTATTGAAATTCGGCCTTGAAAGAGGTGGCATAGTAAGTAGAAACAAAGGAAGTGATGTCCGACTTTCCGTAGAATGTAGGGACCTTGCACTTAGTTATTCTACGTTCGAAGCTAGATATTGATAGACGTTTTATGACCCTTATAGGATTGAAGTACTACGAGTAGCATATCCTACTTAAGGGAGATAATACTGTGGAACATTTTGCTTATTGTCGACAATCGTCGCGAGGTATGTGATTCTTCCTATCCTCTTCAGCATGACTATTTGTAAAATATATAGTGCGGTAGACTTTGTGTGTTAAAGGAATTTGATTTCCCTTTTGTGTCTTGACTTGATATGAAGTGTTAAGGCTTATGTGTGGAAAAATAGTAAGTCTTATCCGTTAGTAACGGTACTTGAAAGCAAAGAATGAGCCCTATTGGTCTCATGAATGGTTATAGTGGTAATTGGTTGGTTTAAAACATAAAGTGTTATAACGGCTTTATGGGAAGTTTGTTATAACCACTTTATGTAGCTAAAAGAATGGTTTGTTGATTTCAAAAGATAAGAGACGTGACTTGTAATTGACCTAAATGGTGTTGATAAGTATAAAACCTAATTCGTGAGAAATGAATACTTGGTTTTTAAAAGAATAATGTTACAAATTTCGGAAATGGGAATAAGGATCGAACAAGCCAATGCAGCGTCGATAAAGGAAAGAAGTAATGACAATTAATCATATTAAAACCAGTAGAAACCTCCATCTGCATAGAAGCTAAGATAAGACAAAATTGTATTACATTTCCTAGATCATGGCTGCTCTAATAAGAATTATTGAAATCAAGTTTGGATATTCTTAAAAATTCCAAAGTAAGGAATTCGATTTCTAAAAGAAAAGAGGCTTAAGAATTGGAAGTGTTTCGTTTTAAAAGAAAGGCATGGTCTTGTCTGGTATTGTTTTAAAACATAAAGTGTTATAATAGCTTTATGAGAAGTTAATTATAACGACCTTATGGAAAATAAAGGAATGGATTCATTATTGGATTTAGAATGTGTTATACCCCGTATTTCCGGAGTATGTACGTAAGGGAATACGTACAAAAAGTCTAGCCTTAAAGTTTAGGCAAAACGTTTTTTTTGGGCACAACTCACAAAACGAATAGTTTTCCGACGAAACGTTTCCACAACTTTCGTAGGGTAAATTCCGGCTATGCCATTTCTAATTTTTGGATTTTCCGAGAGGCGAAACATTTTGGACCACGAGGGCGACACTTGGCACCTCCAATTTGTGGACTTGAAATCGTCCATTGGACGAATTGAAGACCATTGGCACGTTTTTGTGCCTTGTGCACAAGTCGAGTTGGTAGGATATTTGTGTATAGTTAATCCTCTACACTTGCCTTGCACTTGTCTTAATCTTGGCCATTGGTTGGCCACTTCTTGACCTATAAATACCCCCTTAGAGATGAAGAGTTCTTCATCCACAAATCTTTCCAAGTCTTGAAATTCCTCTCCTCTCCCTTTGTAGCCTTTTCGTCCAACACCTCCTCCCTTGGAAGGCCCTTGGCCGAATACCCCACTCTAGCCTAAGAAGTTTGGCCGAGGCCCCTAGCCTAGCCAAAACCTACCCTCCCTTGGTAGAAAAGTTGCCTTCTTGTATTGTTATAATGCCCAAAATACCTAGCCCAAATACCTTAGTACTTAGTAGAAGTTGTGAAGAACTTCTAAGGTTTCCTCGAGCATACAACTTAGGAGCAAAACCTTGCTCAGTGCGACTTTTCTAGGATATTATTGGGCTTACCGAGGTAACTAATCCTAACCCTCTTTTGAATTAGAGAATACTTACTGTTGTAGTATAAGAATAAGTATAAATACTTAGAAGAATATCACGAATAGAATTGAATCACACCACGTAGGAGGTTTAAAGAAGAATAATCAAAAGTGTACTTACATAGACTGTTTCACATGAGACTTCTATAGCTCACCGGTAGGGAAGTCGCCCAACTTTCCATAGAATTGTGAACCCTCTGTTTAGAATGACCTCGCAGTAGTCTTTGATAGATGTCGTGACTATTATAGTGACTCACGCGACATATTGACTTAGCGGTGGTTTTCAGAGAAGGTATGTGATTCTTCCTAAAGCATGATATTTTACAATATATATAGTACGTGACGTATGTGTTAACTGAATAATAACTACGGCAATGTCTTTGACTTAAGCTGAATAATACTTACGCAATGCCTCACGGCTTAAGCCCGAATAACACATACGGAATGCCTCACTAAGCACGAATAATAAAGATCCAGCATTTCATAAGAATCTTGAATCATTTTTATGAAGAGAACTAATTGGTTTTAAGCGAAGCTTAAGAGTTATACTACCTTTATGGGAAGTTAAGTATAACCACTTAAGATCGATAAAAAGCAGTTTGCCTATGTGTTTATATATATATGCCGAAAGGCGATGTTTTCTCACATAAGCGTGTCTTATTTTATAAAGCGTTTCATGTCTTGCTTTATATTTCCGCCGATTACTCGATGTATGACTACTTGGGTGCCGGTAAGGCACGACGCCCCGAACAGTCGTGACAAAAGTGGTATTAGAGCGATTAATCCTCTGAAAGTGTCTACAGACCTATCTAGTAGTCTTGATTATCGGTGTGTTGTGCACCACACCAATAATCGTGAGGCTATAGGATATTTAGGATTAGTTTCCATTCTTCTCATTCCGAGATCGTGCTTTAGAGTCATTTATAGTTTGGACCCTCTAACGTATTCCTTTCCTATAGATTATGCCTCCACGTAAGGCAACCGGGCCCGTAAGGGCAAGGCCGAGGAGCTGCTAGCAGACACCCAGAGTCACGAGGCTCGGGCCCGTCTATACCGAGACGGCGAGTTCTATGACGCCCGGCCCAAAGAGACCACAGTACCACACCTCCCGCCCCACACTGGGCGGAGGAGTTAGGTACAAGGAGATAGCCCACTATTGGCTAAAGTTGTGGCCCGATACGAGGAAAGGCTGATCTGGCGGTTCAATTCAGCTCGGCACGGCCGCACCCGTGGTACACCCGAGGCGAATAGTTTGAGGCTACGAGATTTCTTGAGTTGTAGCCCGCCGAGTTTTACGGTCGAGGCCGGAGGATGATCCGCAGGAGTTCATTCGCCTCTGGATGATCATGAGGGTGATCAAGGCCTCGAGACAGTCCGTGACGCCCGGTTCGCATCGGCTGCGTGATACCGCAATCGATTGGTTTGATTCACGGAGTTATCCCGGGAGAGCACGCGTCCGCCTACTGGGATGAGTTCTCGAGGCTTTCCTCACTCACTTCTTGCCTCGCAGATGAGGGCGCCGATAGATTTTTACCATCGAGGCGAGAGGGCGACCGCTGTGAGTACAATGTCGAGTTTGATTCATTGGCTCGATATGTCCCGGATTGGTAGCAGATATGGAGGATAGGGTGCACCGCTATGTCACGGGCTAAACGACTATATGGTCGAGTCATGGGTGTTTCTCCAAAGGTATGGACATTACCCGCACGAGCTCATGCTCTTGGATGTGAGGCGTAGAGACCCGGGTTGACAGCAACAAGCAGGCAAGACCAGACGGCAGGTCTTTTGGTGGCTATCGTGGTGGCGGCCTCGGCGAGCCTAGATTTGCACCACACAGCCCAGAGCACTCTGCCGTCCTCAAGACAAACAAGATATTCGAGGGCGCACCAGGCCCTGTGACTTGACGCCCGAGAGGCAGAGGATCGGCGATCGGGACCACCTCTCGGTGGGCCGATGCGTAGATCCCACTTCGAGTTGTGGTGCTACGGGAGTTTGTTTCGATTGTGGCCAGGTCACGCGCGAGAACCGTCCGACCAAGGCGATCTTGATGGTAGGGTCGACCACGTTCTTTCGCCGTCTTCATCTCCTACAGCTTCGCCCGAGGCGTGGTACTCATGGCCGCAGGTCGCGCAGGTCGTGGCTCGGGTCCAGTTCTAGCGGTCCTCGAACCGCATTTATGCTTGTCCACCGAAAGCGGGATCGGAGGCCTCACCGATGTCGTCACGTACTTTATCGCTGGGTTTGATGTGTATGCGTTGATAGATCCGGTTCTACTCGTCATATATCTCCCTTGTTGCTAGTAGGATAGGGATAGAGCACGAGTCCATAGACCTTTCGAGGTAGCTACGCGAAAGGTGATTCGGTGGTAGCTCGGCGGGTATATAGAGCTTGTCCTGTGACCATTTACGCGTCGGACCCTAGCCGACTTGATAGAGTTAGAGATGATTGACCGGCGTGATCATGGGATGGATTGGCTAGCTTCGCTACGCCAATGTAGACTGCAGAGAGAGAGTAATGCAGTTCCAGCTTCACGAGAGCCGGTTGTTGAGTGGGAGGAGCACGGTATCGCCGAGAAGTAGGTTTATTTCCTACCTCAAGGCTAGGAAGATGGTGCGCAGGCGGTATATCTACCATCTCGTTCGTGTTTGATATGAAGTGCGGTACCAGATTTTCCGTCGAGTTCAGTGGTCGAGTTCCCAGACGTGTTTTCCGCACGACCTCGGGTATCCTCCCGAGAGATTGAGTTTTGTATTGACATATTGCGGACACTCGGCCTATTTCCATTCCGCCATACGTAATGGCACCCGAGTTGAGAGTTGAAGGATCGACTTAGAGATTTCTTGGAGAAGGGCTTCATCGCCTAGTGTTTCTCCCCGGGAGCGCCAGATTGTTAAGTGAAGAAGAAGGACGGACGCCGCATGCATGTGTTACATCTGCACAACAAGGTGACCATTAAGAATGATACCCTTCCCGGGATTGATGATTTGTTCGACCGGTTGCGAGGTGCGAGATGTTTCTCCAAGATTGATCTGCGATCGGGCTATCATCAGTGCGAGTCGAGAGGTGGATGTCCCTAGATCGCATTCGTGACCCAGACGCATTATGAGTTCGTGGTCATGTCTTTTGGTTGACCAATGCTCGGCGGTATTCATGGATTTGATGAACCGAGTGTTCAAACCATTTTGGACACGCTTGTGATAGTGTTCATTGATGATATCTTGGTTTATTCTCGCCAGAGCGGAGCATGCGAGCATTTGAGATCTGTCTTGGCAGTTCTCCCGACTAGCTACGCCAAGTTTTCCAAATGTGAGTTTTGGTTGACTTCGATGCTTGGGCATATTGTCGGGGCTGATGGCATTCAGTGGATACGCCAAGATCGGCGTCGAGGACTTGGCCTGGACCTACTACTCCGGCTGAGGTTCGCGATTTTAGGTCTTGCGAGATATTATCCGGTTCGTGAGAAGTTTGCTTCTATCTTCGCACCATTGACTAGGCTGACTCGTATGCCCAAGTTTCATGGATCGATGCTTGTGAGCGTGGTTTCGATTTGAAAGAGACCGGCGATCGCCTCGTTCTTACTCTTCCGGAGGTCCGGATGGTTATGTCGTGTATTGTGATCGTCGGGCATCGGGTTGGGATGTGTGTTGATGCAGATGGCAGGGTTATAGCATATGCATCCCGACACCAAGAAACACGAGGAACTACCCCACCCACGATTTGAGTCGGGCATTGATTCACGCCAAGATCCGAGGCACTATTTGTATGGGGTTCACGTGGATATTTTTACGCACCACAAGAGCCTCCGTATATCTTCACCAGGAGTCGAACTTACGGCGAAGACGGTGGTTAGAGTTGCTTAAGGATTACGATGTTGATATCCTGTACTACCCGGGAAGGCCAATGTTGTGGCGGATGCTCTAGTCGTAGGTCGATGGGAGCTTATCGATGTGCGGCAGAGAGAGGGACATGGTTCGTGATTTGCATCGCCAGCGAGCCTTGGTGTCCGTTTGATTGATTACGATAGCAAGTTAGAGTTCGTGAGGTTGCCGAGTCTTCCATCGTTGAGGAGGTGAAGAGGCAACATTCGAGGATCCGGCTTTGATTCGATATCGTGATACGGCTCTTCAGGGCAAGGTCCTTTGAGGCACCAATGGGGTGCTAAGGTTTGAGGGCGATTGTGTGTTCCGGATGTTTGAGACTTCGGCAAGGTTCTTGGGGAAGCACACAGCAGCGTTTATCCATCCGGTCGACCAAGATGTACCACGACCTTAGATCGTGTATTGGTGGGATGGCACGAGGACGCGTGCGAGTTCGTAGCTCGGCCCGTGTTGTCGCAGTGAAGGTAGAGCACCGAGGCACGGTGGTTTGTTACGACGATTGAGATCCCGACGGAAGTGGGAGGTAATCAACATGGACTTCATCGCGGGATTACCTCGCACTCGAGGAGACATGATTCTATATGGGTTATCGCCGACAGTGACGAAATCAGCCCACTTTCTTCCCGTCGGGCGACTTTTCTGAGATTATGCTAGACTTTACATCCGAGAGATCGTCGATCGCATGGAGTCCTACTGATCATATCGCATGAAGGAGCCCAGATTACTAACTTCGAGGTCCTTCCGGAGGGGTTTAGGGACGCAGTGAGCACGAAATGCATTTCATCCACAGATGACGGACAGCAGCGCACTATCCGAACTCTTGAGGATATGTCGCGAGCCTGTGTTATTGACCAGTGGTAGTTGGGAGGATCATTTGCCTCTAGTTGAGTTCGCGTATAATAATAGCTACCACTCCGTATTCGATGGCGCCTTATGAGGCCTTGTATGGGAGGAAGTGCGGTCGCCTATAGGTTGGTTCGATGTAGGCGAGCGGCTAGTGGGACCAGATTTGATGCGGCAGAAGCTGGATAAGGTGAAGCTTATCCGAGAGCGCTATCGATGCCGTAGTCGAAGTCGATGCGTATCATCATCGTCGTGATCTTGAGTTCGAGGTTCATGATTGGGTTTTCTAAAGTGTCACCCATGAAGGGTGTGATGAGATTCGGGAAGAAGGGAAACTCACTAGGTACATTGGGCGTTTGCATTGTCCGAGGTAGGCAAGGTTTCCTACGAGTTGGATCGTCGTCCGATCCGAGGCGGCATCCGGTTTTTCACGTATCTATCTTGGCGAGATGTATCGGGGATCCATCTAGGTACACCAGATTGGCGATGTCGGTGACCGAGGGGTTATCGTATGAGAGATTCCCATAGCGATAGTCGATCGTCGTTAGGCGTCTGCGACAGGACGTGGCTTCCACAAAGTCTTGTGGCGAACGAGCTCGGGAGGAGATGACGGAAGCCGAGGACATGCGGAAGTATCCTCACCTATTCCCACACCTCCGTAAATTCACTTTCCTACTTATAAATTTCGTTATCGTTTACGCTAAGTGTTGCTCTGTGGCCGTGTGTGGCATTTACAACTGTTTAAGTTATGAAGAATCTTATCGTTAACTGTCTTGGGAAGGAACATTCGGGACGAATGTTTCTAAGGAGGGGAGAATGTTATACCCCGTATTTCCAGAGTATGTACGTAAGGGAATACGTACAAAAGTCTAGCCTTAAAGTTTAGGCAAAACGTTTTTTTTGGGCACAACTCACAAAACGAATAGTTTTCCGACGAAACGTTTCCACAACTTTCGTAGGGTAAATTCCGGCTATGCCATTTCTAATTTTTGCGGATTTTTCCGAGAGACGAAACATTTTGGACCAACGGGAGGGCGACACTTGGCACCCTCCAATTTGTGGACTTGAAATCGTCCATTGGACGAATTGAAGACCATTGGCACGTTTTTTGTGCCTTGTGCACAAGTCAAGGAGTTGGTAGGATATTTGTGTATAGTTAATCCTCACCCTACACTTGCCTTGCACTTGTCTTAATCTTGGCCATTGGTTGGCCACTTCTTGACCTATAAATACCCCCTTAGAGATGAAGAGTTCTTCATCCACAAATCTTTCCAAGTCTTGAAAATCCTCTCCTCTCCCTTTGTAGCCTTTCCGTCCAACACCTCCCCCTCCCCTTGTGAAGGCCCTTGGCCGAATACCCCCCCCTCTAGCCTAAGAAGTTTGGCCGAGGCCCCACAGCCTAGCCAAAACCTACCCTCCCTTGGTAGAAAAGTTGCCTTCTTGTATTGTTATAATGCCCAAAATACCCTAGCCCAAATACCTTAGTACTTAGTAGAAGTTGTGAAGAACTTCTAAGGTTTCTGGAGCATACAACTTAGAGCAAAACCTTGCTCAGTGCGACTTTTCTAGGATATTATTGGGCTTACCGAGGTAACTAATCCTAACCCTCTTTTGAATTAGAGAATACTTACTGTTGTAGTATAAGAATAAGTATAAATACTTAGAAGAATATCACAGAATAGAATTGAACTGTTACCACAGTAGGAGGGTTTAAAAGAAGAATAATCAAACTGTACTTACATAGGACTGTTTTCTGATGACTTCTATAGCTCACGGGTGAGGAAGTCGCCCAACTTTCCATAGAATTGTGAACCCTCTGTTTAGAATGACCTCCAGAGTAGTCTTTGATAGATGTCTGTGACTATTATAGGCTGACTCTCTGCGCGCGACATATTCAACTTGGCAGGTGGTTTTCGCTGAGAAGGTATGTGATTCTTCCTAAAGCATGATATTTTACAAAATATATAGTGCGGTGAGCGTACGTGTTAACTGAATAATAACTACGGCAATGTCTTTGACTTAAGCCTGAATAATACTTACGGCAATGCCTCACGGCTTAAGCCTGAATAACACATACGGCAATGCCTCACGGCTTAAGCCTGAATAATAAAGATCTGAAAGCATTTCATAAGAATACTGAATCATTTTTTAACAGAAGAGAACTAATTGGTTTTTAAACAGAAGCTTAAGAGTTATACTACCTTTATGGGAAGTTAAGTATAACCACTTAAGACTGATAAAAGAAACAGTTTGCCTATGTGTTTATATATATATGCCGAAAGGCGATGTTTTCTCACATAAACTGTGTCTTATTTTATAAACTGTTTCATGTCTTGCTTTATATTTCCGCTGATTACTCTGATGTATGACTACTTGGGTGCACTAGCACGCCGAACGGTCGTGTGAATGGTAACTTGATATTTTTGAAAATAGAGAAGTAACTTGTTTTCAAATATTGAACTCCTTGTGATGGAAAAACATAAGTGGCTTGGTTATAAAAGGTAGGAGTACCTTGATCTTAAAGAGGTTAGATACTTGGGTTTTACTGGTATACTTGACGTTGTGTTAAGAAGTGTTTAAAGTACCTTGAGTTGTGTGTAACTTGCATATGCTTGTTGTGATAGCCTTGTTGTGCAAGTGTTTGATTGTGTGCTACTGATCGGTGTATTTTATATACACCTTTTGAGTCTGTTTTAGTTAGTCTTTTGTCCCATTTTGCACATATAAGTGTCGTATTAGGATAGTTTTTCTTTCTATTGAGTCAAAGTGGTTGAAATGGCCAAATGGCGGAAAAAGGAGCAAAAAGAGGGCAAAAGAGGAGATGCCAGAGCTGAAAACAGAGAAAGTGGCGAACAAGGCTAAAATCCAGACCAGCGCCGCCTCCTGACCAGCGAGGTGGCGCGCCATTATTCGAGAGGCAAAGACTCAGCGCGGCTAAGACAAATAGATGCAGTCTGGCCGCGGCGCTAAACATCAGAGAGCTCAGAAGATCTGTACGCGCCTCGCAGCCAGATATCGGCCGCGGCGCCAAAACACCCGACGGATCGCAGAACTTAGCGGCGCTGTCACAGGCAGCGGCCGACGCAGTAAAAATTAGGTCTTTGACGGATTTTTGGGCCAGGCCTGCAGGGAAAAGAAGGAGGCGTTTTTAAACCTATAAAAGGAGAACCCTATGCAGTTTTAAAGGGTTCCCTTTCTTGCACAACTCAAGATTTTCTTGCTAGGAGATTGGAGACCTAAACATTAGTAATTTTCTTTTCTTTAATTCAGTTTTTGCATGATGAACTTTGAATTAGTTCTTGTCATATTCATGGATAGGAACTAATTCTCTTATAGGGCTTTCTATGTTGAATTTCTTGAACCTTATGTTATAAATTAATGCATGCTTATGGTGATTATTCTTATTGAGAGATCTATCCAATAATTGAATTGAATTCTTGGTAGCTAATTGACAACTAGTTATCACTATATGATTTCTAATCGATTCGAAAAGGGGATTGTGAATATCTTTGTAAGTTGGGTAGATCTTGAATTGGGGATGAAAATACCTCAATTAGATTTGTAGTGTTGATGAGAGGCTTAACAACCCTAATTTTGCGCATTGCGTGGCCAACTAGGTTTTGGTGCTTAATCCTCCTATAGCGTTACCCTTATCAGCGAAAGTTAGGTAAGGAACAATACTGGGGTTGAGTGTTTATATAACCCTAACGGGAGTATAAAACGATTTCGTAAACCTGCTTTCTCCAAAAGAAGAACACCATAAGTTAATGTATTAGTAAGTAGCATAAGCGGATAGTAAGGATACATAGAAGCCCTATTCTCATCACATCTGAATTAAATCTTTATATTTAATTAGCTTTCATAACTCTTAGTTACAAACCAAACAATCAATCATTAATTCGCCAAATAGATACTAGAAAATAGATAACTGGTACTTGAACCATAATCCTAGAGGACGATATTTGGTCTTATCTAAGACTATACTACTTGATACGATAACGTGCACTTGCGTTTAAAAAGTGTGTGCATATTACGCGCATCAAGTTTTTGGCGCTGTTGCCGGGGATTTGGCAATAGTTCAATATCAAATTATCTATTTTTAATTTCTAATTTGGTTTTAATTTTTTTTCATTTTTATTTTTAGTTTTTACGAAAATTCAGGTTGCCGTGATTTGTTTTCTGTTTTTGATCTATTTCGTGCAATCGGTTTATGCGAAGGAGAAGAGGAAGCGACACTCTTGTTCCCTTCAACGAGATTGAGAAAACCGCAAGCGAGCAAAGAATCAACGAATTGCAACTTTGATAGAGATGGACGGTAATCTAAACAATAACAGGATGAGAGAAGGGTTAAGTGAAAATCAATTTAACCCAGGAGATCCTCGGCAAGTGCAATAGATGTGGAGGATGTAGTCCGAATCCAGCCGAGAAAAAGCTTGGGAGATTATGTGCTACCAAGAGTGAATGGAGCACGATTTGCATTAGGCTCCTGCATAGGAGCCAACAATTTTGAGATAAAGCCGCAATTACGAGTACGGCAAAGACACCGTGCAATTCGGAGGACTGCCATCGGAGG
The DNA here is from genome assembly GCA_029844215.1 of Przewalskia tangutica. Classification (NCBI taxonomy): domain Eukaryota; kingdom Viridiplantae; phylum Streptophyta; class Magnoliopsida; order Solanales; family Solanaceae; genus Przewalskia; species Przewalskia tangutica. Next base: position 362,074 of record JAQGDG010000085.1, read on the forward strand.
ATCCACACATGCACATAGCTAATTTCTTGGAGCTATGTGCCACTTTCAGATATAACGGCGTTACTGATGATGCCGTCAGGTTGAGGCTCTTTCCTTTCTCACTCAGGGATAGAGCAAAAGTATGGTTGAATTCCCTGCCAGCCGATTCGATATTCACATGGCACGAGCTGGCACAGAAATTTCTAGCTAAGTTCTTTCCGCCTTGTAAAGCAGCAAAATTGAGAGGGGAGTTGAATAACTTCTACCAAGCTGATGGAGAGTCATTATATGAAGCATGGGAAAGGTTCAAGGATCTACAGAGGAAGTGTCCACACCATTGCATTGAGTTGTGGAACTTGGTCCACATCTTCTACAACGGTGGCAAAGACAACCAGAACCATCATAGATGCAGCAGCAGGTGGAGCATTCATGAGGAAAACAGCCCACGACGCTCATGAGTTATTAGAAGATATGGCCACTAACAACCATGTCACTGAGGAGAGGGCGACTAGTGGAAGAAGAACTGTGGGGGTCCACGAAGTAGATGCTATTGCTGCCTTGAATGCCCAAGTGGCTCTTCTAGCGAAACAGTTGCAGCAGCATACAGTGTCAGTGAATGCTGTACAGATGCCCAAAAGCTGTGAGATATGTGGCGGCCCACATACATTTGATAGGTGTCCTTCAGCGGATCCCAACAATGTATCAATGGAGCAGGCAGAGTGTCAGGCAGTAGGTAATTATCAGAGGCAACAGAACAACCCCTACTCCAACACTTATAATCCAGGGTGGAGGAATCACCCAAATTTCTCATGGAAAGGAGATCAGGGCCGTGACCGCATGCAGGCCAAGAAACCAGTACCAGGGACAACAGAACCAATATCGTGGCGCAGAATCGGTATAGGCGATATCAAAACCAAGAAGACAGAATCAACAGCCCTTCACTCAAGCCCCACAGCCTCAATAATAAGAATGCGCCAGCAAAGAATGCAGATGATCCGAAAGTAGCAGAATAAAGATTGGCCAACGCCCAGACGCAGTTTTTGATAGAAGCTAGAGCCTCGTTCAGAAATTTGGAAACACAAGTAGGACAGCTAGCAAAGCAGACAAACATCGAAGCAGGGACATTGCAAGCAATACAGAGGTAAATCCGAGGGAGCAGTGTAAGGCAGTGCAGTTGAGAAGTGGAAAACAGTTGGAGCAGCAGCCATTTGAGCCATTAGTTGAGGAGAAAGCATTATTGGGATAAGAGAAGGTGGCTGCCCCTAGCCGGTGATAGAAAACCTGCAGAAGAAGTATACATAAAAGATTCCTTTTCCTGAGGTTCAGAGGAAGGTGGTGGATAAACAATTCTCCAAATTTTTGGAAGTATTCAAGAAGTCGCACATCAACATACCCTTCATGAAGCATTAGAGCGGATGCCATCCTATTTCAAGTTTATGAAGGAGATATTGGGAAAAAGAAGAAGTTGGCGGAATGAGGTAGTAGCACTAACAGAGGAGTGTAGTGCTATTCGAAAGAAGTTGCCACCAAAGCAGGACCTGGAAGCTTCACACTACCTTGCACCTGGCGGGGTGACTTGCAAATGAGCTCTATGCGATTTGGGGCGAGTATAAATCATGCCCCACGGCTTTTAAAAGGTCGAGTTGGGAGAGGCCAAACCAACCACCGTGAGTCCGCAACTAGCCACGGACGTGATGGTTCTGCCCGAGGGCAAGATTGAGGACGTGATTGTGAAAGTAGGAAAGTTCTTCTTCCTCGCATTTCCTCATCCTTGATATGGAAGAAGACGCGAAATCCCTATCATATGGGAGGTCATTCCTAGCAACTGTAGAGCCTTGATTGACGTTGAAAGAGGAGAGCTAACGCTAAGGGTGGAGAATGAAGAAATGGTATTTAAAGTGTTTAAACATGTCATCGAACCACCACCCACGAGTAGGTGTTTTGCAATCAACACCATCAAACCCCACGCGAGCCCTTACAGCAACCAAAGAGTGAGCCCAAGAAAGGTGCATGGTTTCTGAAATGACACTAAATGAGGTAAATGTCCCTAACTCCCTACTCACGATAATGCTAAAAGAAAAGAAGAAAAGGAAATGCCAAATGTGGCGGAAATGGATTGGGGACTTAATCCACCCAAGGCTATTAAGTCTAAGGAACTTGCGTCCGACTAAAAGGCGTTAAAGACAACGCTACTTGGGAGGCAACCCAATGTTTTCAATTATGTATTTTAATTTCTATCATTAGTTTAATTTTATTTTGTCTAAGAACGATCTCCAGATTGGATCTTGTTGTTTGTGTGATTGGCAGTCAGAAATTAAACCGGGACGAAGCCGAATGAAAGCCGGATTTCCAAAGCGGGTAGCGCCCATGGCGCCAGAGGCGCAGGGCGCAAAAGATCAATAGCCTCGGAAGTTTAAGAGCCGCGGCGCCGAGCAGGCCGCGCAGAGAATTCCGTAAAGTTGGCGAGATTAGCCGCACTCAGATCGGCGGCGCGCGAAAATCCCGAGGAGCGCAGATGATTAGCGCCATGCGCCGAAGCGGGAAATCCAGAACTTAAAACGCCCAAAAATCAGATCTTTCCCAATTCCAACTTCAAAAACCTAACCTTCCCTCTCCAAAAACCCACGAAATTTCAGAAATTCTCCCACAAATCCTCCACAAATCCAACCCAACCACAACCTAAACTCTTAAATTCCCAAAAACCCCCAACTATCTCAAACAACAAAGCTTCATTCCATAGCCTCAACCCACCAATTGAAACAAGAACAAGCTTGAATCTTCTCATCAAAAGGTAATCCCTATCCTTGTTCTTGAATCCTTTTACTAAAGTCATAGGAGGTAGTAGTTTGGAGAAGTATTGTAGTTGGAGTAGTTCGGAGGCTGAAAAGTGATTGTGAAGTTGGAGAAAGGAGTAGAAAAGAAGGTTGTGGGTATTGAGTAGAAAGATTGAAGTTTGGGGGTGTTGTTTTTCGCTGCTAGTTGTTGAGTGTGTAGGAGACGTTGTGCCACTAAGTTAAAAGCTCCAGAAACTGTTTTAACCATGGCCACCAGGAAGAGAAAAGGCTCCACATGTTATACCCCGTATTTCCAGAGTATGTACGTAGGGACGTACGTAGAAAATTTGAACTTTTAAATAAGGCTTGGCCGAATTATTTTTGTGCACAACACCCGATTAGAGTCGTTTTTCGACGAAACGTTTCCACAGCTTTCGTAGGGAAAATTCCGGCTATGTCATTTTTAATTTTTTCGGATTTTTACGAGAGAAGAAAAATTTTTGACCAAAAATATGGCGCCACGGCACCCTCTCATTGTGGCGTAGAGTGGACGAATTGCTTGGCTTTTGTCAAGTAGTTGGTAGGATATTTTGTGGGTAGATGGATAAGGTGCACTTGGCATGATCTAGGCCCTACACTTGCATAGCACTTGGCTAGATATTGGCCATTGGTTGGCCTTGGCTTGTACTATAAATACCCCCCTTTGGAAGACTTCTTCATCCATTCCTAAAATTCCTTAAGTGTTAAAATCCTCCCTTCCCTTTGTGTAGTTGTTTCGTCCCACCCTCCCCCTTTGAGAAGGCCTTGTGGCGAGAGTTCTTTCCCCCTCGTCGAGAGTCCCCACAGTGGGGTAGGCGGGTATACACCCTCCCCTCTTGGTAGAAATACTCTCAAAGTATTGTTATAATGCCTAAATTACCTTAGCCAGATACCTTGTAGTATTCTAAGGTTATACTGCATAAAGCCCATTATACTATTATACTTCCCGGTCAATACCAAACCGAAACCCTAAGGAAAATCTCCATAGTTAGTTGGAGTAGTATGTAGAAGTTGGTTAGAACTTCTAAGGGTGGTTTAGGCGGGTTGAGCGCACGGAGTTTGAGCTAAACGTTGCCTGGATCGACTTTATACTTGGATAATTATGGGCTTATCGAGGTAAATATCTTGTCCTCTATTGTAATTGGAAATTACATGATTGTTAGACTATATAGTTGAAGTATACTATATATAGAATGAACGTTGTTATCGGCAATGTCTTTTGACTTAAGCTGAATAATAAGAAACCTTTTCGAAAGAAAGTCTTGGCTCTGTAATTACATAGATCGTATTACAAAGAGACTTGTAGCTTTTCTGTGAGGTAGAATTGTGCACGCCCGTTAGATGTATGAACCCCCGGTTGGCTTGATAGCCGGCCTCGATAGAGGAGAGATTTACGCGCGGGGAGGTCTTAGAATTTTCGTAGAATGTTCTACGATGAGGTCTAAATGTTAATAAGCGCCTTGTGGCCTTATAGGTTGAAGTACTACGTGTGGCGCGATCTACTTGGCTTAAGGAGTAGCCGACGGTTGGAAGTACTTGAGCGTTTTGCTATTAGTCGATACTCGTCGAGGTATGTGAACCTCTTCCTATCTCTTCTAGCATGATATGTGTAAACTATTTAGTACGGTGACGTACGTGCTAAATGTATTTGATTGGTTTAAAACATAAAAGTGTTATAACGGCTTTATGGGAAGTTGGTTATAACGACTTTACGAGGTAAGAAAATACTTGTGGTTTTTAAAAGGTAAGCGATTTGAACTATAAATTTGGTTATGTGATAATAAAGAACTTGAAGTATTTCAAAAGATTTTTGAATCATTTTGAAAGAAGAAGTAATACTTGGTTTTCGAAAACTTAAGAGTTATACTAGCTTTATGGGAAGTTAGGTATAACGGCTTAAGAATGTTTCTTGATTTGAATCGAATGTGTCGACAAACCACCGCGGTGTTAATAAAAGGAAATGTTTTGTGATTAAGTATTATTAAAACGAGAAACTTCCATCCGCATGAAGCTAAGATGAGACAAAATGATATTTCCTAGATCATGGTCATTGTAATAAGATTGTTATAAACAAGAATGTCCTACTCACACATAAGGTTTATGTTTCTCAGATTGTTAAAAGAGAATTATATTCCTAAATAAATAAGACTATGAACTACGAAACCTTTCTAAAATAAGAAACGTAAACATTTGAAATTAGGCAAACTTGGACGTTTGGAAAATAATGTTGTTACTTGATTTTACAAAGGTAAGTATTTTGATTACTTAAAAAGACAGTCACTCTATTTTATACTACGGGTATTGTGTGACTTATGTGAACGAAACGGATCTTTTAAAGATTTAATGTGTGAAGTACTTTGGGGATAGGTACCCGAACTTGTTAGTAGAAAGTACCTTGTGTGAATAACTTGATTGTATTGGTTTGTGATAGCCTTGTAATACTTTCTTGTTGATTTGATAAGTAAACATGTTAGGATGCTACGTCAGTTAGTATCTTGTGATTATTATGTAAGGGGGTCACTCTTGTTGTGCTTACGTTGTCAAACGTTAAGCCCGTTGTACTGTTATTATATCACATACCCCCTTGACTTGTTATACCGAGGGCTTGCCACCCTTGATGCGGGTCTATACGGCCTATGCAGTCCTTGTGACTATGCGGAGTTGCGGGAGCTCCAGGATTGATCATTCCGGGTGTTTAGCCTGATGCGGGGGATGCCCTATGCGGTCTTTGAGGGACTATGCGGTCTTTGAGGGACTATGCGGGCTGCGGGAGCCTAGGTGGATACCGGGGGTTAAGCTGCCCTCGATGCGGGGTATACCTCAGGCGGTCTGGGAACATGATTCGAGGAATACCTCATGCGGTGCAGTGTGACCTATGCGAGTCGCGGTAGTTCCGAGGATAGACGCGCAGATTGATACCGCGCGAAGCCGCCTTCGATTAGTGCGGTCTAGAAAGACCTCGTGATGCAGTTTATGGTATTTTGTTTGTACTGTGGGTCTTAGTAGTCGGCTATGCCTTCGTACTTACCCCGTACGGTTCTATTGTGATGACTTGAGGGCGTGAGTCCCTGACTTGACATATTTATTTATTGTGAATCGTAGTTGGTTATCATACATGTCTCTGCTTATATAGACTACTATGATTTCATTTACGATTTATTTGATTTCACATACTTGCACTGTTATCGACTCCTTCGGGGCCGTTCATCTGCGGTAAAGGTACACCGATCGTTGATCCTCGCCTTAGGGTCACAGCAAAGATTTGGGAAAGCTCGTTTCTCCGAGGCTTATCTTAGTATAGTCCTGTTGTGGTAGGTGCTTACGTTCGGGGTATGGCGGGCCCCGTCCGTCATTGTTATCATATTATTCGTAGAGGTGCATAGTAATCGTTGTGGCGAATTTGTAAGAGGTTATGGCTTCAAATTGCTATTTATATATATACCAAGGTAACCGCTTTTAGTTGCTTTCTTATTTCACCGCCATATTACATTGGTTTCATGTATTGTCTTTATGTTCCGCTAATTACTCGATGTTGTGTCACTAGGGTGCCCGGTAAGGCACGATGCCGAACGGGTCGTTACAAGTGGTATCAGAGCAGTTAATCCTCGGAAAGTGTCTGACGCCGTATCGATGGGAGTCTTGATTATCGGTGTGTTGTGCACCACACCAATAATCGTGAGGCTATGGGATATTTAGGATTGATTTCTATTCTTCTCACTCGAGATCGTGCCTTAGAGCCGTGTTGTAAGTTGGACCTCTAACGTATTTCTTTCCTCACTGCTATGCCTCGCGTAGGCAACCCGACCGGGAGGCAAAGCGCAGAGGCTGCGAGTAGAGTACAGAGGGTTACGTGAGCACAGGCCCAATTATCACCTTGGGTGGTGCTTCATTCGGGAGTTACTGCGATGTCACTAGCCCCAACAGAGTTTAGCACGGCGGCGATTCCATCTGCGGTCATGATATTTGAACCTTCGCCCACGACCAGAGCAGAGAATATAGATTTCAAGGAGGCGACCTGTTATTAACTATGGATTTGACTACGCAGAGTATACCGATGTACCGCGAGTCTTGATGAATATCAACGAGAAGGTTGTGCAAGAGTAAGTTCTTGATTGAAGCTCGAGCATGGCACGTATGCGGGCTTATACGCAGCCGAGAAACGTAGAGATCGGCCAGTTAACGGGACAAGAAGAGGCCGTGAGCAGCAAGGTCGCTTTGGTAACTTTCGGCGAGTCGCCTACCAAAGCAGATTAGATTATGCGCATCCACCGGTGGGCGAGAAAGGTCCTCCACGGGTTCGGGGCGTCGGGTATACGCAGGAGTTGGTCGAGCTCCGAGTTTCGGTTCATTGTGTGAGCGTCATCCGGGAATGTCGTCTTTAGTTGGTACTTGTTGTACCTACCGCCGTCGGTCCGATGTCGAGAGAGTGTCCTAGTAGGAGGACTTAGCCTTCGGGATCGGTGGGTAGTTCGTCATCTTCCTAGCTGCGCCTCAGGCGATTTGATTAGAACGACTAAGGGGAGTGAAGCAGTAGATATAGATATATCCTTAACACTCTAGAGATCAGTATGTATGATAAGATGGGTATATCATAAGTGCTATGTTCTGATAGCAGTGTGTAAGTTATGATTAGAAATCTTGGTGGGTTAGCAGAGTAAGATTTTGGGGATAGAGGCGTGTGAGCCTTAGAGTTTTATACTTGGAGACCTTAGAGGTAAGGCCATCTCGAGTAAGGTGTAGTGTTCATGTTTGACCTTATAGGAGTGCATAGTGCACGTGAGCTATGTTTATAGGATAAGTCCTGAGTAGTGTGGAATGAAAGAGGTAGTTGAGCTAAGAAGACCGCTAGGTTTTCGTAACGTGATTAGTAGAGTTTTCCTTCGGGAGCTAGCGTTTTCGCGCGTTGCCGGTCGGGTTGAGGCCACGTTGGGTCAACCCGCATGTATGGTGGTGGGGTCGGTTGTGGTGGTCCCGCCTTGTGGTAGGGTCACGAGGGTGTTAGCCCAAGATTTGTTAACCAAACAGTCGAACTTCGTGGATCATTCGACCCGATGGTTGGCCGAGAGGTCACCGCCTTGTCTTCTAGCAAAGCACCGCTTACTCAGCGATGTTGATTTTATCGTAAAGGTTGTAAGGCTGCACGAGGTGCCTACCTTCACCTTATGTCGACAGTGGAGCCCAGGTACATCGCTTTTGTTTCGAAGTTTTACCAGCAGGTTAAGAACTCGGTGAGTCTCGACCGCATTCGCCTCGCCGCGCTGGTTTGAGGTAGTTGTAGGGATTGTTGTCTCATGTGAAGGAGTGTTTAAGCTACCATTTCGGTGTTCGGATGTCGCCTTATGAAGCCTTGTAGGGGCGGATGTGTAAGTCGCCGGCCGATTGGTTCGATGTTGGCAAGATTCAGATAGTTGGTTCGAGCTTATTCCACAGACCGTGGATAGGTAAAGCTTGTCTAGAAGAGGTTCGGCACTCGGAGAAATCGTCGCGGATAATCGGCGGCGACGCTAGAGTTCGAGTTGACGGTCGGTCTTCGAAAGTACCACCCGGTCATGTGACGAGTTTTGGAATACAGAGGAACTTAGCCCGAGTTACTTTGGGCCTTTGAGTTCATGTGAAGAATAGGCGGGTTGCACATATGTTAGCTTTGCCGTCCGACTTAGGAGGCGATACATCCGATCTTTCAGATTGATATGTTCGAAAGTATCGGAGATCCATCCGCAGTGTTCCCGCTAATGACGCACCACGTTAGAGATAGTAACCGAGTTTTGGAAATCGATTTAATGTGGTAAGAGTTCGAGGTATGGCACCTCGAGGATCGCATGCAGCCGGTACCATTTGTTGGTCGCCGAGTGACACTAGAACCTCGGCAAAGTGACAAAAGTGGTATCATTTCTTTTGTAAAGAGAAGGTCTGAAGGAAGTATATTTTAGACCCCGGAGAGAGGTGTTTGTGGTGATGTTAGAGGTGTTTCCTCGTGGACTTGGAGGTAAGTATTTTGCGCAAGTCGGTTCCGTGGCCATGTGTGGCAGGATTGTTCTCGCAAGTATAGCAGTGAAGACTATACTGGCGCATGTTTGTTTTGAGACTTAGAAGGAACATTGGGACGAATGTTTCTGGAGGGGAGAATGTTATACCCGTATTTCAGTATATGCGTAGGGACGTGCGTAGAAAATTTGAACTTTTAAATAAGGCTTGGCGAATTATTTTTGTGCACAACACGATTAGAGTCGTTTTTCGATGAAGCGTTTCCACGACTTTCGTAGGGAAAATTCCGCTATGTCATTTTTAATTTTTGCGGATTTTTCCGAGAGGCGTAATATTTTGGACCAACAAGAGGCGCCACTTGGCACCCTCTCATTAGTGTGATGAAGTGGGCGAATTGTTTGGCTTTTTTCAAGTAGTTGGTAGGATATTTTGTGGGTAGATGGATAAGGTGCACTTGGCATGATCTAGGCCTACACTTGCATAGCACTTGGCTAGATCTTGGCCATTGGCCTTGGCTTGTACTATAAATACCCACTTTGGAAGACTTCTTCATCCATTCCTAACATTCCTTAAGTGTTAAAATCCTCCCTTCCCTTTGTGTAGTTGTTTCGTCCCCCCCTCCCCCTTTGAGAAGGCTTGTGGCGAGAGTTCTTTCCCCCTGGCCGAGAGTCCCCTCAGGTAGGCGAGGGTACACCCCCTCTTGGTAGAAATACTCTCAAAAGTATTGTTATAATGCCTAAATTACCTTAGCCGTATACCTTGTAGTATTCTAAGGTTATACCTGTACAAAGCCCAGTTATACTATTATACTTCCCGTCAGTCACAAAACCGAAACCCTAAGAAAAATCTCCATAGTTAGTTGGAGTAGTATGTAGAAGTTGGTTAGAACTTCTAAGGGTGGTTTAGAGCGGGTTGGAGCGCGCGGAGTTGGAGCTAAACGTTGCCCAGGATCGACTTTATACTTGGATAATTATGGGCTTATCGAGGTAAATATCTTGTCCCTCTATTGTAATTGGAAATTACATGATTGTTAGACTATATAGTTGAAGTATACTATATATAGAACTGAACGTTGTTATCGGCAATGTCTTTGGACTTAAGCCTGAATAATAAGAAACCTTTTCGAAAGAAGAGTACTGAACTGTAATTACATAGGACTGTATTACAGTAGACTTGTGTAGCTTTTCTGTGAGGTAGAATTGTGCACGTCCGGTTAGATGTATGAACCCCCCCCCCCCTGGTTGGCTTGATAGCCGGCCTCGATAGAGGAGGAGATTTACGCGGTTGCGGGAGTCGCCAATTTTCGGTAGAATGTTCTACGATGAGGTCTAAATGTTAATAAGCGCCTTGTGGCCTTATAGGTTGAAGTACTACGTGTGGCGCGATCTACTTGGCTTAAGGAGTAGCCGACGGTTGGAAGTACTTGGAGCGTTTTGCTATTAGTCGATACTCGTCGCGAGGTATGTGAACCTCTTCCTATCTCTTCTAGCATGATATGTGTGAACTATTTAGTACGGTAGACGTACATGTGCTAAATGTATTTGATTGGTTTAAAACATAAAGTGTTATAACGGCTTTATGGGAAGTTGGTTATAACGACTTTATGTAGGTAAGAAAATACTTGTGGTTTTAAAAGGTAATCGATTTGAACTATAAGCTGGTGGTTATGTGATAATAAAGAACTTGAAGTATTTCAAAAGATTTTTGAATCATTTTGAAAGAAGAAGTAATACTTGGTTTTTGAAAACTTAAGAGTTATACTAGCTTTATGGGAAGTTAGGTATAACGGCTTAAGAATGTTTTACTGATTTGAAATCGAATGTGTATCGACAAACCAACTGCAGCGTTAATAAAAGGAAATGTTTTGATTAAGTATTATTAAAACCGATGAAACTTCCATCCGCATGAAGCTAAGATGAGACAAAATGATATTTCCTAGATCATGTTCTGTAATAAGATTGTTATAAACAAGAATGTCCTACTACACATAAGGTTTATGTTTCTCAGTTGTTAAAAGAGAATTATATTCCTAAATAAATAAGACTATGAACTACTAAACCTTTCTAAAATAAGAACGTAAACATTTGAAATTAGCAAACTTGGGCGCTTGGAAAATAATGTTGTTACTTGATTTTACAAAGGTAAGTATTTTGATTACTTTAAAAGATTACCTCTATTTTATACTACGGGTATTGTGTGACTTATGTGAGCAAACGGATCTTTTAAAGATTTAATGTGTGAAGTACTTTGGGGATAGGTTCGAACTTGTTAGTAGAAAGTACCTTGTGTGAATAACGTGATTGTATTGGTTTGTGATAGCCTTGTAATACTTTCTTGTTGATTTGATAAGTAAACATGTTAGGATGCTACGTGTGTTAGTATCTTGTGATTATTATGTAAGAAGTCACTCTTGTTGTGCTTACGTTGTCAAACGTTAAGCGTTATCTTTATTATATCACATACCCTGACTTGTTATACCGAGGGCTTGCCACCCTTGATGCGGTCTATACGGCCTATGCAGTCCTTGTGACTATGCGAGTTGCGGAGCTCGAGATTGATCATTCCGGTGTTTAGCGATCGAGATGCCCTATGCGGTCTTTGAGGACTACGCGGTCTTTGAGGACTATGCGGCCGCGGAGCCTAGGTGGATACCGGGGTTGTCGCCCTCGAGCGCGGGTATACCTCAGCGGCGGGAACATGATTCGAGGAATACCTCACGCGTCCGCAGTGTGACCTATGCGGGTCTGCGATAGTTCGTGGATAGACGCGCACATCGATACCGCGGGCGAGTGGCCGCCGATTACGTAGTGCGGTCAGAAAGACCTCGTGATACGATTTATGGTATTTTGTTTGTACTGGTCTTAGTAGTCGGCTATGCCTTCGCCTTACCCGCATTTCTATTGTGATGACTTGAGGCGTGAGTCCCCGACTTGACATGATCGTTTATTTATTGTGAGTAGTTTGGTTATCATACATGTCTCTGCTTTATATAGACTACTATGATTTCATTTACGATTTATTTGATTTCACATACTAGAATTTTTGTTATGACCTCCTTCGGGCCTGCGTTCATGCCGCAGTAAAGGTACACGCCGTTGATCCTCGCTCTTAGGGTCACAGTCATTGTTTGGGAAAGCTCCGCTTCTCGGAGCTTATCTTAGCATAGTCCCTGTTGTGGTAGTGCACATTCGGGGGTATGACGGGCCCCGTCCGTCGTTGTTATCATATTATTCGTAGAGAGAGTGTAGTCTTGTGGCGAATTTGTAAGAGGTTATCGCTCAAATTGCTATTTATATATCTGAAGGTAAGTTTTTAGTTGCTTTGTCTTCTTATTTCACTTGTCATATTACATTGGTTTCATGTATTGTCTTTATGTTCCCGATTACTCACGATGTTGTGTCACTAGGGTGCCCGGTAAGGCACGATGTGAACCGGGCGAGTCGTTACCACATCCACCCCAACACCGTCTGATGAAAATAGATTTGTGAGTTACCAGGCCTACCAAAGATACAAAAGACTTGATACTGCACCGTAATTCCGAGAAGGAATGGATTACCAAGGGGATCCATGGGGAGGAAGGCGTTTATGAGCCCATCAGCGATGATTGAGCTAAGGGGTGGAAGAGATTTGTCAATCCGTGAAGATAACGATGAATACAACAATGGTGCGGTAATTTTATGCAAACTTTCAGGAGAGAAGGCAGAAGGGTGCTTTGTAAGAAATTATATGCTGGCTCACGAAGCAATAAATACAATGCTAAAAACAGTTGATGTTGAAGAAAGTAGTGATTGGAACCATTTTAGAACATGGTCTAGAGCGTAGAACAACATCGATGGAATAACATTGCGAACACGATGAGCTACAAATTGCTTTTGAGATGGAAGAAATGGATCTGAAACCAGCAGTGCGATTCAACAAGGCGACCAAGGCGTGGCTATACTTCATCAGCGCGCATGATCCCATCCACGACTTCCTGAGTGCGAAGGCGAATTAAGCTAGTATATGGAATCATGACGGGAAAAGCAATTGATATGGGAAAGAGATAGTGCAGAGCATAGAAGAAATCAGCGGGTTGGTGACAACAGTGGATTGGGACACGTTCACTTATTACCGATCTATGCCACGAGTGTGGTCCCACAACTACCCGAGACACTCATGAGAGAAACCAACGCGGTGTCTATGGATAGTGCACTCTTTCCTGGACTTCCGGCCCGTGACGGACGGAGAGCACCAAGCGGCGTGAGGCAACCATGGATGAAGATGAGCCTGAAATAGGGGCTCAATGAAGCGAGACCACCCGGCCAACCACAAGAGCCAGAACCTTCAGAGCCCACAATGGGCAATTATACCAACACGAAGGAGATGATGCAGACGCACAAGCGGTAGTACAAGGACAGCAAGAAACAAGGCAACAAATCGGCCAGTGAGTGTCTTGTTCAACCAATGGTCAATGCATTATCCGCCACCACCACCATTTTAGCCAAAGTCTGTAAGTGTCTTTTTTTTCTTTTATTTTCTTTGAGTCTTACACATTGGGGACAATGTGTGATTTAAGTTTAGGGTGTTTTATTTGTGTGTCATGTTATGTTTTAATTAAGTCTTTTCTTTGTTTTATGTTTATTTTGAGTCACCAAATTTTTCTTTCTTTTGAGTCATAATTGCTGTCAAAGATCATATATCTTGTAGTTGCTAGAAACACCTAGTGAAGTAAGGTGGAATAATGTAAAGGAATTGAAGCAACTATCTAAACACTTAGGTTAGATATGCCAAAAACTCACGTAATCTGTCTATTGGAGTTTCTTACTTGAGTTATGCATGCTAAATGATAAATGCTTATGTGTTATGATTGCTTGCTATTTGAGGCGAAATAGTTAGGATATGTATGTTAGGGAGATGACTCAGGCATTTCTTTGATAGCCAATTCTTACCATTCTTTTCTATCCTGTACTTTAAAAATATCCCTAGTCAGCCCCATTGAGCCTAAATTTGAAACTTCTTTTTTTGACACCCTATGTTCCCACAAATTGTACCATAAGTGCAAATATGAAATAGTGGAATCAATTGTGTTAAAAAAGAGACAAAAAGAGTGAATGAGTTTGTTGCTTTGATAAAAAGTAATAAGAAAGAGGCAAAAGCCTAAGTTTGGGGGTGCCTATTAGTATAATACACTTCACTCTCCCAAAATAAAAGAGGGGAAGGATAGAATTGAATTGAAGGAAAGAATCAAAAGAAAAAGGGAAAAATTGAAAAGCCAAAGAGCTTATGGTACAGAAAAATGAGCCTAAATGCCTATCTTTACCAACCCCTACCTAAGCCAACATTACAACCCTCAAAGTCCTGAAGATCTCTTTTATGCATATCCAGAATTAGTGGAGAATAGCAAGTAAGCATGCCATAGGAATTCTTAAATTTATATGCATGATTTAGTATATGGACTTCCATTTAAGCATGATAAGTATGAGTTTGCGAAATATCTAGCTCAATGTGTTGAAATTCCATGCTATATGTTCCTGCATAGTATTCTGCTAACCTTTATGTTTTTCTAGTTAACATCTATGCAGCAAAAGTGATTAATGACAGGGAGTCCTTTATTTTTCATTCTTTTGAGTCTTTTATTGTATTTCTTTCTATCTTTGCTCGAGGGCGAGCAAAGGTTAAGTTTGGGGGTATTTGATCGGTGTATTTTATATACACCTTTTGAGTCTGTTTTAGTTAGTCTTTTGTCCCATTTTGCACATATAAGTGTCGTATTAGGATAGTTTTTCTTTCTATTAAGTCAAAGTGGTTGTAATGGCCAAATGGCGGAAAAAGGAGCAAAAAGAGGGAAAAAGAGGAGATGCCAGAGCTGAAAACAGAGAAAGTGGCGAACAAGGCTAAAATCCAGACCAGCGTCGCGGCGCCTCCTGCACCAAAGCGAGCGCGGCGCCATTATTCGTAGAGGCAAAAGACTCATCGCCGGCGCCTAAGACAGATCGTAGCGCGGCGCTAAACATCCGGAGAGCTGAAGATACTGGTGGCACCCTCGACAGCGGATATCGAGCCGCGGCGCCAAAACACCGGACGGATCGCGAACTCCGGCGCGGCTGTCTGCACAGGTCGCGCAGCGTAAAAAGTGGGTCTTTTGACGGATTTTTGGGTCGAACTGCGAGGAAAAGAAGGAGGCGTTTTAAACCTATAAAAGGAGAACCCTAGGCGCTTTGAGGTTCCTTTCACAACTCAAGATTTTCTTGCTAGAGATTGGAGACCTAAACATTAGTAATTTCTTTCCTTTTCTTTTCTTTAATTCAGTTTTGCATGATGAACTTTGAATTAGTTCTTGTCATATTCATGGCTAGAAACTAATTCTCTTATAGGCTTTCTATGTTGAATTTCTTGAACCTTATGTTATAAATTAATGCATGCTTATGGTGATTATTCTTATTGAGAGATCTATCCAATAATTGAGTTGAATTCTTGGTAGCTAATTGACAACTAGTTATCACTATATGATTTCTAATCGATTACGAAAGGGGATTGTGAATATCTTGTAAGTTGGGTAGGCAGATCTTGAATTGGGGATGAAAATACCTCAATTAGATTTGTAGCGTTGATGAGAGGCTTAACAACCCTAATTTTGCGCATTGTGCGTGACGGCCAACTAGGTTTTTGTGCTTAATCCTCCTATAGCGTTACCACTTATCGTGAGTTAGGTAAGGAACAATCTGGGGTTGAGTGTTTATATAACCCTAACGGGAGTATAAAACGATTTAAATAAACCCTTTCTCCAAAGAAGAACACCATAAGTTAATGTATTAGTAAGTAGCATGCGGATAGTAAGGATACATGAAGCCCTATTCTCATCACATCTGAATTAAATCTTTATATTTAATTAGCTTTCATAACTCTTAGTTACAAACCAAACAATCAATCATTAATTCTCCAAATAGATACTAGAAAATAGATAACTGGTACTTGAACCCTAATCCTAGAGGACGATATTCGGTCTTATCTAAGACTATACTACTTGATACGATAATGTGCACTTGCGTTTAAAAAGTGTGTGCATATTACGCATCATCGACCTGAGCTCTCAATGGAGGGCGACTATCCGTTGATTGATGGACATACCCGACACGTTGGGTAGCCGGGTATGCTTCCACATGAGTAGTATTTTGTTATTTGATTGGACATCTTGACACGTTGGGTAGCCGCGGGTATGCTTCCACGATGAGTAGTATCTTGTTATTTGATTGGACATCTTGACACGTTGGGTAGCCACGGGTATGCTTCCACAAATGAGTATTGTTTTGTTAGTTGTTTGGACATCGACACGTTAGGTAGCCCACGGTATGCTTCCACAGGATTGTTATCTTGTTATCTCCTTTGGGCATACCGACACGTTGGATGGTCCACGTATGGGCCCACTGGGAGGTTCGGGCCATGCTTATACCGAGGTGAGATCGGGGCATGAGGCCTATGTGCGGTTAAATTCGGGTTGTATTTGAGTGATGATTTCACCGCATGAGTCCCTATCTTGATATGATGCTTATATGTTGTGTCAGTAATTTGGTTATCATACATGTCTCTGCTTTATATAGACTATTATGATTTCATTTACTGATTTTTCGTTCACATACTTGGTACTGTTATGCGACCTCCTTCTGGGGCTGCGTTCATGCCGCAGTAGAGGTACATAGCTTGCGATCCACACCCTAGGATCGCTGTTCGGTTCTCGGAAAGCTCCATATCTCCTAAGCTTGTCATTCCGTGGTACGGTTCCTCAAGTAGTAGACTTTGTATATTCGTGGGCATGGCGGGCCCTGTCCGTCATTATGGTTTCAACATTCTTAGAGTGCAGTAACCGCTTTGTTGTGGCAGGTTTGTAAGGGATGTAACTGTTCAAAGTTTTAATTTATGTACAAAAAGGTAACCGTTTGGGTTATCCTGTTTTCTTATTTCACTGTTTTCTTTCATGAGTTTTTATTTCCGCCGGTTTTCTCTGATGTTGTATCACTAGGGTGCCCGGGGTAAGGCACCAGTCACGGGCCGGGTGTCGTGACAAAAGTGGTATCGAGCGATTAATCCTCGGAAGGTGTCTGAACCGTATCTAGTAGAGTCTTGATTATCGGTGTGTTGTACATCTATAATCGTGAGGCTATAGGATATTTAGGATTGGTTTCCATTCTTCTCACTCGAGATCGTGCCTTAGAGCCGTGTTATAAGTTGGACTCCTCAGCGTATTCTTTGTATACGATGATGCCTCCCAGCGGCAACGAGCCCATAAGGCGGCAGTGGAGGCTGCGAGTAGGCGGCAGCGGTCTCTCGAGACCACGGCACTGAGCCTCCACCCACACGGCTGAGGCGAAAGATGGGTTCTGAGATAGCCCGATTATTGGCGGGATCGTGGCGAGCACGAGATAACCGGATCGGCGGTTCCGAAGCACCCATGGTTCACCCGAGGTCGGATAGTTTGAGACTACGGGATTTTTCGAGTTCTGACCACCCGAAGTTCTATGGGTCGAGGCACGAGGATGATCCGCAGGAGTTCATCCGAAGCGATTCTGAGGATCAAGTCAAGAGCCGGAGACCGAGTCGGTGATTTTGGGTTCACATCGGCCGCGTGATACCTGCGATCGGTTTGATTCGTGGGAGCCGTCGGAGAGCATGCACCTCCGGTGGTTGGGTGAGTTCTCGGAGGCTTTCGCCATTTCTTGCCTCCGCGTAAGAGAGGACACGCCGGCCAGATTTTGATCTTTGAGACAAGGAGGCGCATTCGAGTACAATGTAGAGTTTGACGCATTGGCTCGGTATGTCCCGCTCCGTGGCGGATATGGAGGATAGAGTGCACCGTTATGTCACAGACTCGATGACTACTTAGCAGAGAGTTGCGGGAGTAGCTCTTCACCGGCATGGATATTGCCCACATGCAGCTTATGCACTTGGGTGTGAGGCGTAGGTCGGCGGATTAACCAAGATCAGCGAGAGGGCCGGGACAGCGGTCCTCCGTGACCTTCGAGCGGCAGCACTCAAGGCGACTAGTTATGCGCCTCCCAAGATCTGAGTTGTCACGACCGACCGGGCGTGGATGGTGCCCTACAGGCACTTACGTAAACATCGTGAGATAATCAGTAGAACATACATGAAACTTATAAAATAAAACAATGAATAAACAATGAGTTAGCCGATAGGGCTACCTTTCCCCGACATATATATATAATCAAGCGGTTGCCTCATTTCTTTACAAACAGACCCACAATATGTGACTACAGGACCTAAGAGTTTTAACATAACAATCAGTGGCGGACAGGGCCGCCATACCTGAATAATACATGAATCTTACCTCGGGAAAACCGTGCGGATAAGCCTCGGAGCAAATGGAGCTTTTTCCCAAAATGAACCGAGATCCTAAGAGCAAGGATCACACAGGTACCTAAACTGCGGGCATGAGCGGCCGAAGAAGTCGACAACAGTCTAATATGGAACAGAATATAACGTACGATAAACAAATCATAATCAGACAAAAGAATGACAGGACAAGTATAAAAGTACATACCGGATCCTACCGTATCATTACCACTTATGAACTTAATCGCACCTTATTATCTTTTCCCATTTTCAATAAAAGTTATAGTCACACTCTTATGTACATGATTAGGAAATCATTAAGTTCATTACCATAAAACTTACTTATCTTTCATAACACAATCCGCCTTTTATGGAGGATATATATACTCCCGACCCAATCCAGACGCGATCAAGTCACACAAAATAGCAAAGTGTGGCGTGGAATCCCATCACCGCCGACTATAAGTGTAAAATATAACCACGTGATGCGCGCCGTGGCATCCACTCACCGCGTCAGCATACACAATACATATATATATCTCCCGCCCATGGAATCCCACATCCTTGCCGGCTATAAGTGTAAAATATAAACATGGGTCTCATGCCCATAACATCAATCAAGCGGTGGTATAACGTCTTGGGGTTACCCTCATTTATACTCTTACCTGGAGTGTGGTATAGCGTCTTGGGGGTTTACCCCTCACTGATACTCTTACCCTGGAGAAAGTGGTAGAGTAGGTGGTATAGCATCTTGGGGGTTTACCCCTCACTTATACTCTTATCCTGGAGAAGGTGGTAACGTCTTGGGCTTGCCTCATTTATACTCTTACCTATCTCAACCGACCATCAAACAAGACATCACTACCATGTCTTTTATAAAAATCCAGAATTTAACTCAAGTACTACAAATAACGGAAGCATACGTGGAATCCTACATCACCATCGACGCGTCAAGTAACTTAACAAGACGGTAGGCCTCCAACCGAGAGTCGCGACAACGTAATAAAACATAATACTTGCACTCAAAGGCTATCACCAGCACATATAGGTTAATTCTCAATTAACCAATCCAAAGTACTTATCAAGGCACACATAGAAAAAATTCTCATTTAACAAGCCAAAGTACTTATCAAGGCACAAATAGAATAATTCTCATTTAACAAGCCAAAGTACTTATCAAGGCGCACTTAGACAAATTCTCAATTTATCAAGCCAAAGTACTAATCAAGTCACACTTAGACAAATTCTCAATTTATCAAGCCAAAGTACTTATCAAGGCACAAATAGAATAATTCTCATTTAACAAGCCAAAGTACTTATCAAGGCGCACAAATAGAATAATTCTCATTTAACAAGCCAAAGTACTTATCAAGGCGCCAAAATAGAATAATTCTCATTTAACAAGACAAAGTACTTATCGATAGCATACAAATAGAATAATTCTCATTTAACAAGCCAAAGTACTTATCAGCGCACTTAGACACATTCTCAATTTATCAAGCCAAAGTACTAATCAAGGCACACTTAGACAAATTCTCAATTTATCAAGCCAAAGTACTAATCAAGGCACACTTAGACAAATTCTCAATTTATCAAGCCAAAGTACTAATCAAGGCACACTTAGACAAATTCTCAATTTATCAAGCCAAAGTACTAATCAAGGCACACTTAGACAAATTCTCAATTTATCAAGCCAAAGTACTAATCAAGGCACACTTAGACAAATTCTCAATTTATCAAGCCAAAGTACTTCGTACGTACATTCTTTTCAAAAGACTCCTTTCCAAATAAAACTTCCCCGATACTAACAACCGTAGTATCAAGTCCTATCCACCTTTCAAGACAAGTCACAATACCTTTTTTAGAAATACAATTACCGGCTTCTAAATCAAGTGACTTCTTTATTAAAAATCTTAAGCAATTGGTACCTTTAAAACAATTTGCCCTTCCTTAATACAAGTTATTTCTTTGATTACTTCCTTAGAGAAAACCATTCTCTTAACCTTCCATAAAGCCGTTATAACCAACTTCCCATAAAGCCGTTATAACCCTTTATGGTTTAGACCAACAAGTGACTCATTTTATTATAAAACCTTAGGCAATTGATGCCTTAAAAACAAGTTGCCTTTTCACTAAAATCAAGTCATTTATCTTTCCATAAAGCAAATATAACTAACTTCCCATAAAGCCGTTATATTCACTTTATACCTTAGCCAAAAACAATTTCCTATCCAAGGGACTTATACGTTTAAAACGGAACAAGTATCACATACTTTAAAACTCTTCAAGTCCCTTAACTTTAATAAAACTTAAGACATCCTTTATACTTTCAAAGAAGTGAGTTAATCTCCTAACTCACCCGACTTGGCTATTCATAAAACTAGTAAAGGATATCAAGGTGTTGTACGTCTACCGTACTACACACGTGCAACTAGTCATGCTCAAAGATAGGAAAAGTTCTACATAGAGTAGATCACACAACTACCTCTTAACTTCTAAGAGTAACGAAACATGAAATGATACCACAGGTATATTCCATACATAGAATCATGCCAAAGGAATGAAGAGGTTCACATACCTCGCGACGATTATCGATAAGTAGCAAAATGCTCCAAAGTACTCCAACCTTGATAGCTATTCCACTTTCCAAGTAGGATATGCTATACCTAGTACTTCAACCTATAATGGTTACAATATGTTCATTAACCTCTTACTTCAAATGTAGAATATTCTAAGTGCTAAGTCGCTAATTTCTACGGAAAATCGGACAGCACCTCCTTTGTTTCTACTAACTTTGCCACCTTTTTCAAGGCCGAATACAATAACCAACCACGCCACATTTAAGGCCCAATCAATGAAATCAACAATAGGGGATTACACGCCTACTAGACGTGTAAAATTCCGCCCCACAAACGATATCAAATTAATACAACTTACTAGGCCAATTCGGCTAACTTGAAGTACTACAACATCAATTCTTATCCAATTTCCAATTCAATCCAAGTTATTAGCCTAACATGATATCAAGTCACAAACGATTATAACTACTATAATCTCCAAGTAATTAACATGCGACGATTTTAGTAAACGACCAAATTTGTAATCCAACTCAACATGGCTCACATTACATTTCGGATTTCCAAGGCTAAAATCGATCCATAATCATTATAACTTCAACACATATACTTCATGCTAGCAACAAGTAAAGCTAACAACAATATAAATAATCTTGTAACACTTTCAAAGAACAAGATTATACCTCAACGATTCTTAATCCAATCTTCAAAACCGAAGTCGCTCCTTAGCAACTTAGAGCCTCTTCAAGACACTCCAATCCACTACTTGAGACCCTTAAAACCATACCAACAACTTTCCTTCAAACTTCCAATCCAAAACCTAGAAAGCAACTAAGTTTTCACTTTGCGACTAATACGAAAACTCTCTTTTTCGGGATTTTTCTATTGAGATACACTTACATAACACTCATGAACCTTGGTTTAAAATGTGGAGCTTAAAGGACAAGAAACGAAAATTTTTGCTCTTCACAATGCCTTGAACCCGAGAGCTCTCTTGCTCTTCCTTCAAATTTTTGTGAAAAATAAGGCTAAGTGTTAAGCTTGTCTTGCACTACTAGTATTATAAAGTGTAATGGAGGGTCATGATATAAACAAATGGGTGGTTTGGATGAGCTCTTAATTAAATATCAAGCTAATGTGGACCCATTGACTTAGTCAATATTGTCAAGCTACTACTTGCAAGACTTGTCTTGCTAACCAAGGTCCAATGACCCTCTTGCCCTTGCAAGATTTCTTCCAAGGCATCATCTAAGGGGGGGTGACACGTGTCTCCCTCCCATTCCTCACAATAATACGTTTCCCGAAAATTTCATAATTCTGATAAATTCTTACAAGTCTCAAATCTTAACACTTGTGAGTTCTTACGTACGTTCTTAAAACATATCCTGTAACTACTGGTGTAACAATATGAGTGCTCCACCACGCCTTCGTGGCGTTGGAGATTCGGGAGCAGTCGAGCTCGAGGTTTCGTGTTTTGGGGAGCGGGACGTTAGTCGAGATGGACCACCCTACCTCGCTGTGGTCGCTGTGGTAGGCTCCATAACGGGAGTGTCGTCCGAATGGGAGTTTGTTTTGCATGCGACAGCAGGGCCATTTTGCGAGAAATTGTCCAACCAGAGGTAGCACGGATGTAGAGACTCAGCCTTCGGGATCAGTGGCTGATTCATCTCCTCCTTTTGTGCGCCGTGCAGGGAAGGAACATGAGTAGAACAAAAAAAAAAAAAGTGAAGCAGTAGTTACAGGTATATTCTTAACCCTCTAGAGACTAGTATGCAGTGATGATATGTGATGTGTTAAGTGTTATGTTCGGATAGCATTGTGTTAGTTGTGAATTAGAAAACATGGGTAGTTGAAAATGGGTAAGTCTGGAGACGAGACAATTGTGAGCTTTAAGATTTATAACAGTTAGGACCTCGGATGCAAGGTCGTCTTGAGTGGAAGATTTTATGGTTATCTTTGTCGGAGTACATAGTATACGTGGAGTATATTCGAGTGATAAGTCCATGAGTGGCATAACTGATTCTGTTGTGAGTGGAGTAGTGAAGACTATACCGGCGTCTGCATTTTGGAGACTTAGAAGGAACATTCGGGACGAATGTTTCTAAGGGGGGAAGAATGTTACACCCCGTAAATTCAAGGAGTTAAGATAAGAACATACAAAGGATTATAAGATTTGAAAGTTGATAGATAAGTTGACAAACATGTGTTGGACGGATTTTGAGTTTACCTTGGAGTGTTGTACCCCAGTTATTAAGAATTTCGAGTTGTTTAAAGAGCCTAATGTGTAGTCCGTTAAATCTAGATCCCAATGCAACAAACCGTTCGTCGATAGGACATCGGAGTTAAAAGTTATGGAAGTTTCAAGTTGGTGCGCAGTCGGGCAAAGCAGTGGTTTGGTTCGAAGTACAAGCGCCGCGGCCGAATCGGCGCGCGCGGTTGTACCGGGGTTCGCAGGTTGCAGTGCGCCGCCGGAATGCGGTAATTATTCTCAAGTGGAAGGCCATGGCCCTGGGTGGCCCCGCGCCGGCGGATTTTCGCGAAAAGACGAAAAATCGGGATATTTGTTTAAAAGCCTATGGGAGGGTGACAAGTGTCCTCCCATCATGTTGACCAGAAGTGGTCTATTTTAGGCCAAGTCTTGGAAGACTTGGCCATTTCTTCTCAAACCCTCCCAAGAAAAACCCTCTCCCTTCTCTCTTGATTTTTGAAGGAAACCTAGCCTAAGAGGAAATTGTTGGAGCGGCGGCAAGAAGGAAAAGTGTGGGTAAACTTATGGGGAGCGCTGGTAGATGAGTTTGACGGAAAAGAAGTGGAAGAAAAAGGGGCGTTTGTGGGCTATTCCTTGAGGTAAAAGTTTCCCCTTCTCTTGGTTATGGGTTATACTTGTTTAGTAGTTTAGAATGAGCCTGAGGTTGTTATATTTTAGTAGTTTAGAATGAGCCTGAGGCTGTTATATTTGAGTAGTTTAGAATTGAGCCTGAGGCTGTTATAATTGAATAGATTTGGATCTTGTTGTCTTGTTGAAACCGAAATGGGCATGTTAGCCTTAAGATTGTAACTTCAAATGGATTTCTAAATTGGTCGTCGCATGTTGTGAAGGGGGATTGTAGTTGTTGAAGATGTCTAGGGCTAGATATCATGTTAGACCTAAGAACTTGGATTGGAAAAGAATTGAAAGGGGTTAGTATTGGTTTATTGTTGGCCAAGAATGGCATGGAAATTATTGGTTTATTTTTTGTATCATTGTGGGGCGGAATTTTACGCGTCCTGTAAAGGCGTGTAATCCCCTTTGTGGTTAGCTGGATTGTGTGCCTTAAATGTGGCGTTGGTTATTGAAATTCGGCCTTGAAAGAGGTGGCATAGTAAGTAGAAACAAAGGAAGTGCTGTCCGAATTTCCGTAGAATGTAGGGACCTTGCACTTAGTTATTCTACGTTCGAAGCTAGATATTGATAGACGTTTTATGACCCTTATAGGATTGAAGTACTACGAGTAGCATATCCTACTTAAGGGAGATAGTACTGTGGAGCATTTTGCTTATTGTCGACAATCGTCGCGAGGTATGTGATTCTTCCTATCCTCTTCAGCATGACTATTTGTAAAATATATAGTGCGGTAGACGCACGTGTGTTAAAGGAATTTGATTTCCCTTTTGTGTCTTGACTTGATATGAAGTGTTAAGGGCTTCTATGTGTGGAAAAAATAGTAAAGTCTTATCCGTTAGTAACGGGTACTCGGTGGTTAAAGAATGAGCCCTATTGGTCTCATGAATGGTTATAGTGGTAATTGGTTGGTTTAAAACATAAAGTGTTATAACGGCTTTATGGGAAGTTTGTTATAACCACTTTATGTAGCTAAAAGAATGGTTTGTTGATTTCAAAAGATAAGAGACGTGACTTGTAATTGACCTAAATGGTGTTGATAAGTATAAAACCTAATTCGTGAGAAATGAATACTTGGTTTTTAAAAGAATAATGTTACAAATTTCGGAAATGGGAATAAGGATCGAACAAGCCAATGCAGCGTCGATAAAGGAAAGAAGTAATGACAATTAATCATATTAAAACCAGTAGAAACCTCCATCTGCATAGAAGCTAAGATAAGACAAAATTGTATTACATTTCCTAGATCATGGCTGCTCTAATAAGAATTATTGAAATCAAGTTTGGATCTTCTTAAAAATTCCAAAGTAAGGAATTCGATTTCTAAAAGAAAAGAGGCTTAAGAATTGGAAGTGTTTCGTTTTAAAAGAAAGGCATGGTCTTGTCTGGTATTGTTTTAAAACATAAAGTGTTATAATAGCTTTATGGGATGTTAATTATAACGACCTTATGGAAAATAAAGGAATGGATTCATTATTGGATTTAGAATGGTAACTTGATATTTTTGAAAATAGAGAAGTAACTTGTTTTCAAATATTGAACTCCTTGTGATGGAAAAACATAAGTGGCTTGGTTATAAAAGGTAGGAGTACCTTGATCTTAAAGAGGTTAGATACTTGGGTTTTACTGGTATACTTGACGTTGTGTTAAGAAGTGTTTAAAGTACCTCGAGTTGTGTGTAACTTGCCTATACTTGTTGTGATAGCCTTGTTGTGCAAGTGTTTGAATGTGTGCTACCGAGCCTCTCGATGGAGGGCCGACTATCTGGTTGATTGATGGACATACTGACACGTTGGGTAGCCCACGGGTATGCTTCCACAGTGAGTAGTATCTTGTTATTTGATTGGACATACTGACACGTTGGGTAGCCCACGGGTATGCTTCCACAGTGAGTAGTATCTTGTTATTTGATTGGACATACTGACACGTTGGGTAGCCCACCGGTATGCTTCCTGATGAGTATTGTTTTGTTAGTTGTTTGGACATACCGACACGTTGGGTAGCCCACGTATGCTTCCGAGGATTGTTATCTTGTTATCTCCTTTGGGCATACCGACACGTTGGATGGTCCACGTATGGGCCACTGGACTGCTCGAGGCCATGCTTATACCGAGGTGAGATCTGGGGCACGCGGCCTTTGTGCGGGTTAAATTCCCGTTGTATTTGAGTGATGATTTCACGCATGAGTCCTATCTTGATATGATCGCTATATGTTGTGTCAGAATTTGGTTATCATACATGTCTCCGCTTTATATAGACTATTATGATTTCATTTACGTATTTTTCGCTTCACATACTTGGTACTGTTATCGACCTCCGGGGCTGCGTTCATGCCGCAGGTTGAGGTACATAGCTTGCTGATCCACACTCCTAGGATCGATGTTCGGTTCTTGGAAAGCTCCATATCTCCAGAAGCTTGTCCTGTGGTACGGTTCCCTGAAGTAGTAGACTTTTGTATATTCAGGGGCATGGCGGGGCCCTGTCCCGTCATTATGGTTTCAACATTCTTAGAGGTCTGTAGCACTGTTGTAGGCAGGTTTGTAAGGTATGTAACTGTTCAAAGTTTTAATTTATGTACAAAAAGGTAACCGTTTGGGTTAGCCTGCTTTCTTATTTCACTGTTTTCTTTCATGAGTTTTTATTTCCGCTGGTTTTTCTCTGATGTTGTATCACTAGGGTGCCCGGGGTAAGGCACCAGTCACGGGCCCGGGGTCGGGTCGTGACACAAGCAAAGGAATCGAATTTAAGTATAGTAACCAAGTTTGGTTGCAACAGAGAAATGGAAACATGAATCATAATTGAGATTATATCCCCGACTATTTCGGAAGTATGAGAAAGGCTTCCAATTATTGGAAGATAAGTTGACTATGACTACAGTTCTAACCCATCCTAAGGGACTAGAGGGTTAGGTTATTATTGTAACACTTTGAGTGTTTGGCTGGGTTGTGTACATATGCAACACGATAAGGTAACAACCTATATTTCCCGGCAGCTACAGGAGCATGATAGTGGAGCTCAGATTCGAGAGGTTACCGAGTCTTCCCTCGTTGAGGAGGTGAAGAGGCGACAGTATAAAGATCCAGTTCTAGGGCGAATTTGAGATACGGCCCTCCAAGAGGAGAAAAACCTGTTTGGATAGCAACGTATAAGGTGCTGTGATATGAGGATAGATTGTGTGTGCCCGATGCTGCAGGACTTGTCAGCAGATTTTAGGGGAGGCACGCAGTGCTCATTACTCTATTTATTCGGGGTCGACTAAGATGTATCATGACCTCAGATGTTGTATTAGTAAAATGGTTTGGAGAGGGACGTAGCAGAGTTTTGCTCAGTGTCCAAATTGGCAGCAGGTCAAGGGTGAGCACCAGAATCCTAGCGGGCTATTACAGGCGATTGAGATCCCGACTTAGAAATGGGAGGTGATTAATGTAGATTTTGTTACAGGGTTGCATCGTACTCAGAGGAAGTGCGACTCCCTGAGGGTCATAGTAAACAAGCTGACGAAATCAGCCCATGTTCTTCCGGTCAGGACCACTTACTCGGCTGAGGATTATGCTAGATTATATAGCGCAGATTGTGACCGCACGGTTCCTATATTTATGATGTTAGAGGGATGAGCTCAGTTTACGGATAACTCTGGAGGTTTTCCAGAAGGGATTAGGGACACAGGTGAGTCTCAGTGTTGCATTTCACCCTCAGACCGACGGACAGGCAGAGCGTACTATCCAGGCACTTGAGGATAGTGTCACGACCCAACCCCGGGCCCGCGACTGGTGCCCTACCTGGACACCCCTTTCAGGTATACATCAGAAAATAGCAGCGAAACATACATGTTACACCCCGTAGTTCCAGGACATGTGTTTAAGAGGATGTACGACTTAAAAGATTTTAAACGAAAGAAGGATTTCTTTTTCCTACGGAAAATGATTTCGAACCTCGGGAAGGAAAATTTTGTTCGTTAATGAGAATTGGGTTCTCAAAAGTTTTAGTTGAGACTGTTGGAATTTATCGGAATTATGGAATTCTATTTTCAGAGTTGGATACGTGGGGCCCACCCGAGGAATTTTATGTTTTTGTGGGGCCCACGAGGTTTCCGGTATTTTGACCAATTATGGAAATTTCGGAAAACGAAATATTTTAGACCAATGGGAGGGCGACACGTGTCACCCTCCACATGGGCTTGTTGGATGAATAAAAAGATGGACCAAGTCAACTAAAAAGTATAGCTTGAGATAATTGACCAATCCTAGCCATCCATTTGGTTTAATCCAAACCCTTGATTGTAGTATATATCTACACTAGTGCAAGACCATTTCCATACTTAGAAAAATTTCAAGAACATTTTCTTGTCCTTAGGAGCTCTCGGCCAAAGGGTCTTTTGAGAGAAAAAAATTTGCAATTGTGGATCATAATTCACAAGACTTTAACCCAAGGTTCCTAGGGGTATTGTAGGGATATCTCAATAGAAAGATCCCGGAAAAATGACGTTTTTACGTTAGTCGCAAGGCGAAACCCTAAGGTGTTCTTCAACTTTGAAAATGGAACTTGAAGAGGAATTCTTCATGAGCTTCTAAGGAGTGCTTGGAGCGGATTGGAACATAAGAAGAAGAGTTAAGGTTGCTAAGGATCGACTTTGAATCTTGGGTTGAATTTGGGCTTATTGAGGTATAAATTTCCGTCTTACTATTGTGATTGAAGATTTCATGTTATGATAAGTTAGAAATGATCATGTGATATATATTATGAAGATTGATTAGTGTTATGGAATTTTGGAAGCCTAAATTCGAAAAGTTCATGTTAGCCTTTAAGATTGTAATTCAATTTAATTGTTAGTTACGATCGTCCCATGTTATAGAAAGAAGGGATTATATTTGTTATAATCGTTTGAGGCTCTATAACATGTTAGAATAACAATTTGGATTGAATAGGAATTGGAATGAACTTTATGTGTAACACATTTTTGAGCCAAGAATTGCCTTAATCTTTGATTCACATTATTAATTGCGGGCATAATTTTACATACTGTTAAGGCGTGTAATCCCCTTTGGTTAGCTGAATTGATTGAGCCTTAAATGTGGCATTTGGTTATTGAATTCGGGCCTTGAAAAAGGTGGAAAAGTACGTAGAAACAAAGGAAGTGCTGTCCGATTTTCCGTAGAATTTGGTGACTTTACACTTAGAATATTCTACGTTTGAAGCTAGAGGTTAATAGAAATATTATGACCCTTATAGGTTGAAGTACTACGAGTAGAGTATTCTACTTGAAGGGTGGAAAAGCTAGCAAGGTTATAGTACTTTGGAGCATTTTGCTACTTGTCGATAATCGTCGCGAGGTATGTGAACCTCTTCCTTCTTTTGGCATGATTCTATCTATGGAATATACATGTAGTAATATTTCACGTTCCCTTCTACTCTTAGAAGTTAAGAGGTATGTATGTGATTTACTCTATGTAAAGGTTATGTCTAGGTTATCCTAAGTTCTTACCAAGTCTTATGGGGGATGTTGGTAAGAGTCGTTAGGAGGTATTTGGAGCCAAGTTGACTTGGCTAATTTTATGGCACAAATGAGAATAAGTATCGAGCAAGCCATTGCAGCGTTATTAAAGGAAAATGTAATGACAATTGATTATATTAAAATGAGTAGAATTCTCCATCTGCATAGAAACTAAGATAAGACAAAATTGTATTACATTTTCTAGATCATGGCTGCTTTAATAAGATCGTTATAAACTAGTATAACCTATTCACAACACATAAAAGTATATGTTACTTAATTTAAAAAGTTTACGTATGAAGTTTTAAGACTATGAACCTTAAATTCTTAAAAGGTTAAGAGACTTTATTTTTCAAGTTATGGGAATTGATTCGTAAAGGAAGAAATGACTTGATTTGGAAAAAAATGATTTCTTGACATTCTAAAGATACGAGACTTGTTTTCTAAGTAAGAAACTTGATTTCTAAAGATAAGAGACTTGAAGTATTTTGAAAGTTATGTAACTTGATTTGAAAGTATAAGTCTCTTGGTTATAAAAGGAATGAATTTGCCTAAGACATAAAGAGTTATAACGGCTTTATGGGAAGTTGGTTATAACAACTTTATGGAAGGTTAAAAGAATGTTTTTTTTCACAGTATTGTAAACAAAGAGATGACTTGAAATAATGAAGGGCAATTTGATTTAAAGGCATCAATTGCTCAAATATTTTTAAGTGGAAGTCACTTGATTTAGAAGCCGATAAATGTATTTCTAAAAAGTATTGTGACTTGTCTTGAAAAGTAGATATGACTTGATACTACGGTTATTAGTATCTTGGAAGTTTTATTTGGAAAAAAGGTCATTTTAAAAGAATAAAGGTACGTAGTACTTTGGGTTAAATTCCCGGATTTTATAATGACATGTTAGTGCCTTAAGTAAACTAAAAAGAGAGCGTATGTAAATAAGGTTAATAAGAAGTTAGGGTATTTCTTAACTTGCTTATGTTATGTATGATAAGCCGGTAGTGCTTATGTTATGTATGATAAGTCGGTAGCGCTTATGTTATGTATGATAAGCCGGTAGCGCTTATGTTATGTATGATAAGCCGGTAGTGCTTATGTTATGTATGATAGCCGGTTGTGCTAGTTTATGTTATTCTTACGGGGTAAAGCCTCGGGTTACTACTAATTTCATGGATTTGCTACCCATGATGCGAGTGCGGCGTTTGTACTCATTACGGGCCTACCGGGCCTAAGCGGGTGAAATAGTCCTATGCGGGTGAAATAGTCTCATGCGGAGCGCATCGCTCCATTGCGGGTCCACAAGAACTATGTGCGTGAAATAGTCCCATGCGAGGCGGATGACCTCATTGCGGGTCCACAAGACCTATGCGGGTGAAATAGTCCCAGGAGTAGGATTGCCAAATGATTGTTATACCCCGTATTTCCAAAGTATGTACGTAAGGGCGTACGTACAAAAGTTTAGCCTTAGTTAGGCATAGGGGGGGACGAAAAATTGTGCACACCTATCAAAGAATCGCTTCCACTAAACGTTTTCCAAACTTTGCGTAGGGAAAATTCCGGCTATGTCATTTATTATTTTTGCGGATTTTTCTGAGAGATGAAATATTTTGGACCAACGAGAGGGTGACACTTGTCACCCTCAAGTGGACGGCAAAGGACTTGCCTTGGCACGTTTTTTGTGCTATGTTTTTGGTCAAGGAGTTGGTAGGATATTTGTGTAGTAGATGGATAAGGCCACTTGCCTAAATGTCCACCTTACACTTGCCTACCACTTGGCTTCATCTTGGCCCTTGAAGACCCTATAAATACCCCCCTAAGTTGAAGAAGTTCTTCATCCACAAATTATCTTCCAAGTCTCAAAATCCCCTTCTCCCTTAAGAGCTCTCGTCAAAGCTCTCTTTCCCTCCAAAAGAGCCTATCCGAAACACCCTCTCCCTCTCCCTTCCTTGTAGTCTCGGCAAAACCTCCCCCCCTCTTGGAAGCCCTAGACGAAACACTACCCCCCCTCTTGGTAGAAATACTCTCCAAGGGTTGTTACTATCCCCAAAAATACCTTAGCAAATCCCTTGTAGTATTTCCAAAGTTACCTCAATACTTAGAGTCCGGAAAATACTACTATACTTCCTTTAGTCACTAAACGAAACCCTAGGAGAAACTTCATTGTTGGTTGAAGTTGTAAGTAGAAGTTGTGTAGAAACTTCTAAGGGTTTCTTGGAGCGGATTGGAGCGCTTGATTAGAGCTAAACCTTGCTCAGATCGACATTTATACTTGGATAATATTGGGCTTATAGAGGTAAATAATCTTATCCTCGCTATCAGAATTGGAGAATACATACCGTAGAAGTATAGAAATAAGTATAAAACACATAGAAGGATATTAAAGAAGAGAATTGAACCGTAATTACATCAAGGATAATACGTAAGAGTATTGAACTGAAATCACATCAGAAGTTTAATAAAGAAGAATTGAACTGTACTTACATAGGACTGTATTTACAGTAGACTTGTGTAGCTTGACGGGTAGGGAATAGTCTACAGAGTAGTCTAGACGTTGATAGACGTATTTGACTATTATAGGTTGATACTCTGCGCGCGACATATTCGACTTGGCAGGTGGATTTCGCCGAGGAGGTATGTGTCACGACCCGTTCCGGGGCCCGTGACTGGTGCCTTACCGGGGCACCCAAGTAGACATACATCAGAGTAATCAGCGGAATATAAAGACAAGACATGAAACATGATATAACTAGAACATTTTATCTGATGAAAAGATTGCCTTTCGCATATATACATAAACCAAGTTTTTTGCGCTACATCCCAACCGCATAACAGACTACGCACTCTAAGGAAATAACAACTATGGCGGGACAGGTTCGCCATACCTGTCTGCACAAAACTATCTACAACAGGAGATCATACCCAAAAGTAGAGCCTCCGAGAGAGTGGAGCTCCTAACACCAACGTAGAGATCCTAAGGATGTGGATCTAGCACTGCTTTCCTCTAGAACTGCGGCATGAACGCAGCCCCGGGGAGGTCAAGACAAGTACCAAGTATGTGAAACTATAAAGTACTTTAAATGAAATCAAAGTATTTAAAACCTTTTCACAAATACATTCATTCAATTGCACATAGTGCCACATCACAATAATAACAAGAATAGGAAATCAGAATGTGTCTAGTCTAGGCGAATGATCAAGCAAGGCCAACCGCCCATAGTATCATTCCCGCGTGCCTAGTCTCGAACTTCCGCACCGCATAGGTCACACACAGACCGCATGAGGTATTCCCGCGTCGGGGTAGCTAGCCCCTGCATTCTCCTCGACTTCCGCACCGCATAGCCTCAAAGACCGCATAGTCCCATGGACCGCATAGCATCCCCGTCGGGCTAATCACCCTAATGATCAATCCGAGTACGCCAGCTCCGCATAGTCTCACAGACCGCATAGGCCGTATAGACCCGCATCAAGGGGGGCAAGCCCTCAGTATAACAGACAAGGGGGTAGGTGATACAATAACAGTACAACGGACTTACCGTTTAGCAACGTAAGCACAACTAGAAGAATGACCCCTTTCACAACATTACAAGCCAATTAACACACGCAGATCATAGTATGTCTACCTATCAACCAATCTTACTACCCTTAATGTAAATCAATACAAGGCTTTTATAAACAAACAAGTAAACAGCCTTTTATCATTCTTAAGTTGTTATACCTAACTTCCCATAAAGCTAGTATAACTCTTAAGCTTTTGTTTTAAAACCAAATAGTACTCTTCTGTTAAAAATGATTCATTATTCTTTTGACATACTTCAAGGTTCTTATTATTCAGGCTTAAGTCAAAAGACATTGCCGATTATCATATGTACGCTCACCGCACTATATATACTTAAAATATCATGCTCAAGAGTATAGGAAGAATCACATACCTTCTCGGAAATCCACCGCCAAGTCGAGTATGTCGCGCAAGCAGAATCACCTATAATAGTCAGACATCTATCAAAGTCTAGACTATTCTGTAGGTCGTTCTAAACAGAGGGTCCTCAATTCTACTGAAAGTCGGGCAGCACAACCCTACCCTGAGCTATATAAGTTCATCAGGAAAACAAATTCTATGTAAGCATTCAGATAATCTTCTTTTATACCCTTCTAAGGTGTTACAGTACAATTCTATTCTTAATAACCTCCTAAGTATTTATAGCTATTTCAATACTTCTACAGTATGCATTCTCTAATTACAAAAGAGGGTTAGGATTATATACCTCGATAAGCCCAATAAAATCCAAGTAAAAAGTCGATCCTGAGCGAGGTTTAACTCCTAATCCAAAGCTCCAAGGCGCTCCAAGAATCCTTAGAAGTTTCCCACAACTTCTACTAAGTACTAAGGAATTTGGGCTAGGTTAAATTGGGCATTATAACAATACTAGAAGGCAACTTTTCTACCAAGGAGGGGGTAGGTTTCAAGCTAGGCTAGAGGGGGAAGGGCCTCGCCAAAACTTCACCAAAGGGGAGGTGTGTTAGGAAGAATTGATCACAAGGGAGACGGGAGAATTTTTCAAGACATTAAAGATTAAGTGGATGAAGAAATCTTCATCTCAAGAGGGGTATTTATTGGTCAAGACAGGGCGAACAAATTGCAAAGTTTTATCCATGTGGTAGGGTAGTGTATGGTCAAGATTAGGGCAAGTGTAGCTAGCGAACTTGCACACAATATTTCTATCCAACTTTATGACAAGGATTGTCATCCAATCGCCCTATTGCTGTGATAAGTCCACCAATGAGAGGGTGGAAAGTGTCGCTCTCTCATTGGTCCAAAGTGTTACGCCTCTGAAAATCCGCAAAAATAAGAAATGACATAGCCGAATTTATCCTATGAAAGTCGTGGAAACGCTTCGCCGAAAAACCAATCGCTTTGTGAGTCGTGCCCAATAATTTTCGGCCCAAGCTTAACTTTTAAGGCTAACCTTTCAGACGTATTCCCCACGACATACTGGAAATACGGGTATAACATTCTCTCCTTAGAAACATTCGCCCCGAATGTTCCTTCCCAAGACGCTTAAAGATAAGGTTCTTAACAACCTAAGCTTCGCAAAAACACTTAGCACATAAGTCAATTGAATCAATAAGTAGGAAAGTAGGTTACCCGAGGTGGGGAATAGGTGAGGTATCTCCGCCTCATGTCCTCCTCTGCTTCCCACGCCATCTCCTCCCTAAGCTCGCTCCGCCACAAAACTTTGACTGCTACGCCCTGGTCCGCAGACGCCTAACTCGACGATCGACTATCGCTATGGGAATCTCCTCATACGATAACCCCTGGCCACCGACATCGCCAATCGGTACCTTAGATGGATCCCCACACATCTCCTCAAAGATAGATACGTGAAATACCGATGCACCGCCTCCAGACGGATGGCAGATCCAACTCATAGGCAACCTTGCCTACCCCGCGATAATCAAACGACCCAATGTACTGGCCGAAGTTTTCCTTCTTCCCGAATCTCATCACACCCTTCATGGGTGACACCTTCAGAAAACCCAATCATCAATCGCGAACTCGCATGTCGACGCCGATGATCTCGCATACGACTTCGCCGACTCGAAGCCGCCAATAGCCGCTTGGATAAGCTTCACCTTATCCATCGCCGCTGCATCAAGTCGTCCCACTAATCGCATTTCGCCCACATCGAACCATGCTATCGCGACCGCACTTCCTCCCATACAAAGCCTCATACGGCGCCATCTCAATGCTAGAGTGGTAGCCGTATTATACGCGAACTCTACCAGCGGCAAGTGATCCTCCCGCCTACTGGTCAATAACACAGCCGCAAAGATATCCTCAAGAGTCCGATAGTGCGCCGCCGTCCGTCTGCTCGCGGATGAAATGCAGACTGTGCTCACCGCCCCTAAACCCTCTCGAAGGACCTCTGTTAGCCAGAACCGGCTCCTCTGCTCGATATGATCGAAATAGGGACTCATGCACCGACGACCTTCTGATGTAAAGTCCGCATAATCCTCACCGAAAGTCGCCCCGACGGAAGAAAGCTGGTCGCTGCCACGCCGACGATTTATAACCCATATAGAATCATGTCTCCTCCGAGTGCAGGCAATCCTGACGAAGTCCATGTTGATCACCTCCCACTTCCGTGTCGGGATCTCTATAGTTCAGAATAAACCACCGTGCCTCCGTGCTCTACCTTCACCGCCGACAACACGGCACCGAGCTACGAACTCGCAACGCCCTCTTCAAACCATCCCACCAATACACGTATCTAAGGTCGGGTACATCTTGGTCGACTTCGACGGATAGAGTAACGCTACCGCCGTGCTTCCCCAAGAACTCCGGCCAAGTCCTCAAACATCCGGAACACACAACCGCCTCAAACCTTAGCGCCCATCGTGTGCTACTCAAAAGGACCCTTGCCCTCACGAAGAGTCAGACACGATAACGTACAAACCGGATCTCGAATCGTTGCTCTTCACCTCTCGACGATGGAAGACTCGCAACCTCACGAACTCTAACCCCATCGCTATCGTAATCAATCAAACGGACACCAAGGCTCGCTAATCGATGCAAATCACGAACCATGCCCTCCTCTCTGCTGCACTCGATAGGCTCCCATCGACCTACGACTAGAGCATCCGCCACAACATGGCCTTCCCGTGGTACAGATATCGACGCCATAATCCTTAAGCAACTCTAACCACCGCTCTCGCCGTAAGTTCAGCTCCTCTGCCGAAGATATACCGAGGCTCTTGTGGTCTGTATAAATATCCACGTGAACCCCATACAAATAGTGCCTCCGCATCTTTAAAGCGTGAATCACCGCCGCCACTCCAAATCATGGGTGGGTAGTTCCTCTCGTATCTTAAGTCGCCGATGCGTATGCTATAACTCGCCTCGCCGCATCAACACACATCCCAACCCGATGCTCGACGCATCACAATACACCACGTAACTATCCGACCTCCGAAGAGTAAGAACGGGGCGGTCGCTTTCTTTTCAAAGAATCGAAACCCCGCCACAAGCATCACCATCAAACTTGGTCGCCTTTCCGAAGTCACTCTAGTCAATGGTGCGTAGATAGAAGCAAACTTCCACGAACCGATAATATCCTCGCAAGGCCCGAAATCGCGAACCTCTCGGAGTAAGAGTTCAGGCCAAGTCCTCGATCGCTTCGATCTTGGCCGTATCCACTGAATGCCATCACCCCACAATGTGCCCAAGAAAAGCCACCGAGGTCAACCAAAACTCACATTTGGAAAACTTCGCATACAAATACGATCCCGAGAACTCACAAGATAGCCTCAAATGCCCGCATGCTCCTCGCCGAGCGAGAATAAACCAAGATATCATCAATGAACACTATCACAAACGTGTCCAAAATGGTTTGAACACTCGTTCATCAACTCCATGAATACCACGAGCATCGTCAACCCAAAAGACATGACCGAACTCATAATGCCCGCATCGTCCGAATGCAGCCTAGGACATCCACCTCTAACTCGAACTCGATGATAGCCCGATCGTAGATCAATCTTGGAAAAGCATCTCGCGCTCGCAATCGATCGAACAAATCATCAATCCCGGGAAGGGGGTATTCGTTTAATGGTCACCTTGTTCACCGTCAGAGTCAACACACATGCGCAGCGCCCCGCCTTTCTTCTTCACGAACAATACCGGCGCTTCGTGGAGAAACACTAGGTCCGATGAAACCCTTCTCCAACAAATCACTCGCTTCCTTCAACTCTCTTAACTCGGCAGTGCCATCCTCGTATGGCGGAATGGAATAGGCCGAGTGTCCGCAACACATCTATACAAAACTCAATCTCCTCTCTCGAGGAATACCCGGAGGTCGCTCGAAACACGCCCGAGAACTTCTGACCATCGAACTGCTCAAAATCTGCACCGCAGCCTCGATCAAACACCCGAACGAGATGGTAGATATACCCTTCGCACCATCTTCCTAGCCTCGAGGTAGGAAATAAACCTACCTTTCGGCGATACCGCGTTCTTCCCACTCAACAACCGGCCTCAGAAATCGAACCGCATTACTCTCTCTCGCAGCCTACATTGGCGTAGCAGAAGCTAGCCAATCCATCCCCATGATCACGCCGGTCAATCATCTCCAACTCTATCAAGTTTCCAGCGGTCCGACGATCAGAATGGTCACAGACAAGCTTTCATATACCCGCCGAGCTACCACCGAATCACCCACCGCGTAGCTACCTCGAAAGCGGTCTATGGACTCGTGCTCTATCCCTATCCTACTAGCAACAAGTGGAGATATATAGACGAGTAGAACCCGGATCTATCAAAGCATATACATCAAACCAGAACCGAGCAAGGTACCGCGACGACATCGTGCGAGGCCTCCCGATCCTCGCCGGCCGACAAAGCATAAATGCGTTCGAGGACCGCTAGAATCGGGACTCGCGCCACGACTCGCCGCGACTGCCGATCTTCGAGTACCCCGCCCGGCGAGTAATCGCCGGGGATGAAGAAGCGCAATGCACTCGTAGCCGGGCCCTACCCCGCCACGCCTGGCCGCAAACCTCGCGAATGACCGCTGCCACAAGTATGGCAAGTCCTCGTAGTAGCATAACCTCCCGTAATGGAATCTACCACAACGGGCACACCGAACAGACTCGATCGCTAGCACTCTCTACCCGAAATCAAGTCCTCGCCCCGACCGCCTCGATCGCTCGTCAGATCAAATGATGTAGAGCGCTCGCGCGGCCGTGGTGCAACCGACCTCCGATGCCGCCACCCCGAACCACTAAACGAACCGCCGCCTTCGCCTTCTTCTCGCCGCTGATATCGGCCTACCCGGCGTCTCTACGCCTCGCATCCCAACGCATGAGCTCGCATACGGTAATGTCCATGCTCGTGAAGGGACACTCGCACAAGACTCGCCATATAGTCGTTTCAGCCCTGACGTAGCGATGCACCCGTCCTCCATATCGCTACGCAGCAGAACATATCGAGCCAATGAATCAAACTCGACATTGTACTTCTAATCGCGGCGCCCTCCTCGCCTCGCAGAATAAAAATCACGATCGCGTCTTCTCATCTCGCGGAGGCAAGAAGTGTGTGAGAAAGCCTCAAAACTCATCCCATACCGCCGAGGTGCATGCTCTCCCGAAAGCTCCCATGAATCGAACCAATCGATCGCGTATCACGCAGCCGATGCGAACCGAATGTCACAGACTCCTCAAGCTCACCACCCGCATAATCCTTCAGAATCGACGGATGAACTCCTGCGATCATCCTCCGCCTTGACCAGAAAAACTCGGGCGGCTACAACTAAGGAAGTCCCGTAGCCTCAAACTATCCGCC
Source organism: Przewalskia tangutica (assembly GCA_029844215.1). NCBI lineage: Eukaryota > Viridiplantae > Streptophyta > Magnoliopsida > Solanales > Solanaceae > Przewalskia > Przewalskia tangutica. Next base: position 400,463 of record JAQGDG010000085.1, read on the forward strand.
TCCGTGAACGACGGTGCTACCGAGCCGGAATCGAATGGCCGCCAAACCTCTCTCATATCCGCCACGACCTTGGCTAGTAATCGCCATCTCTTGTACTCCTAACCCTTCGCCCGGGCCGAGGGGACGTGAGGCGGTACCGCGGTCGCCGGGCCGGCGGTGTCATAGAACTCGCCGCCTCGTATAGATCGGGCTCGAGCCCTCGTGACTCGGGTGTCACACTAGCAGCCTCCTCGGCTGCCGCCCTTCTCGCCCGGTTGCCTTACGTGAGGCATATCTCATAGAAAGGAATGCGTTGAGGGGTCCAACCTATAACACAGCTCTAAAGCACGATCTCGTGAGTGAGAAGAATGGAAACCAATCCTAAATATCCTATAGCCTCCTCGACATTGGTGTGGTGCACAACACACCGATAATCAAGACTTACTAGATACGGTCAGAGACACTTTCCGAGGATTAACCGCTCGATACCACTTTTGTCACGACTGCCGGGCCCGTGGATCGTGCCTTACCCGCACCCAAGTAGTCATACATCGAGAACAATCACGGAATATAAAACAAGACATGAAACATGATATAACTAGAACATTTTATCTCGATGAAAAGATTGCCTTTCGCATATATACATAAACCAAGTTTTTGCGCTACATCCCAACTGCATAACAGACTACGCACTTAAGGAAATAACAACTATGGCGGACAGGCTCGCCATACCTGTCTGACAAAACTATCTACAACAGGAGATCATACCCAAAAGTAGAGCCTCCGAGAGAGTGGAGCTCCTAACACCAACGTAGAGATCCTAAGGACGTGGATCTAGCACCCGCTTCCTCTAGAACTCGCGGCATTTAACGCAGCCCCAAGGAGTTCAAGACAACAGTACCAAGTATGTGAAACTATAAAGTACTTTAAATGAAATCAAAGTATTTAAAACCTTTTCACAAATACATTCAGCTCAATTGCACATAGTGCCACATCACAATAATAACAAGAATAGGAAAATCAGAATGTGTCTAGTCTAGGCCGCGAATGATCGGCAAGGCCAACCGCCCATAGTATCATTCTCGTGCCTAGTCTCGAATTCCGCACCGCATAGGTCACACATGCACCGCATGAGGTATTCCTCGTGACGGTAGCTAGCCCCTGCATTCTCCTCGACTTCCGCACCGCATAGCCTCAAAAGACCGCGATAGTCCCATGGACCGCATAGGCATCCCAGATCGCTAATCACCCGAATGATCAATCTCGAGCATGCCGCAGCCTCCGCATAGTCTCATAGACCGCATAGCCGTATAGACCCGCATCAAGGGTGGCAAGCCCTCGGATAACAAGTCAAGGGGTAGGTGATACAATAACAAGACAACGGACTTACCGTTAGCAACGTAAGCACAAAGAAGAATGACCCTTTCACAACATTACAAGCCAATTAACACATGCAGATCATAGTATGTCTACCTATCAACCAATCTTACTACCCTTAACAGAAATCAATACAAGGCTTTTATAAACAAACAAGTAAACAGCCCTTTTATCATTCTTAAGTTGTTATACCTAACTTCCCATAAAGCTAGTATAACTCTTAAGCTTTTGTTTTAAAACCAAATATTACTCTTCGTTAAAAATGATTCATTATTCTTTTGACATACTTCAAGGTTCTTATTATTCAGCTTAAGTCAAAAGACATTGCCGATTATCATATGTACGCCTTCACCGCACTATATATACTTAAAATATCATGCTCAAGAGTATAGGAAGAATCACATACCTTCTCACAAATCCACCGCCAAGTAGAGTATGTCGCACAGAGAATCAGCCTATAATAGTCACAGACATCTATCAAAGTCTAGACTATTCTCAGAGGTCGCTCTAAACAGAGGGTCCTCAATTCTACTGAAAGTCGGGCAGCACAACCCTACCCGGTGAGCTATATAAGTTCATCAGTGAAAACAGTCCCATGTAAGTACAACAGATAATCTTCTTTTATACCCTTCTAAGGTGTTACAATCAATTCTATTCTTAATAACCTCCTAAGTATTTATACTTATTTCAATACTTCTACAGTATGCATTCTCTAATTACAAAAGAGGGTTAGGATTATATACCTCGATAAGCCCAATAATATCCAAGTAAAAAGTCGATCCTGAGCGAGGTTTAGCTCCTAATCCAACGCTCCACGGCGCTCCAAGAATCCTTAGTATTTTCCCACAACTTCTACTAAGTACTAAGGAATTTGGGCTAGGTTAAATTGGGCATTATAACAATACTAGAAGGCAACTTTTCTCCCAAGGGAGGGGGGGTAGTTTTCGGCTAGGCTAGAGTGGGGGAAGGGCCTCGCCAAAACTTCACTCAACGGGGAGGGTGTTTGGACGAATTGCTCACAAGGGAGAGGGGAGGATTTTTCAAGACTTGAAAGCTTTAGTGGATGAAGAACTCTTCATCTCAAGAGGGGTATTTATAGGTCAAGACATGGCCAACCAATGGCCAAGATTTAGCCAAGTGCTAGGCAAGTGTAAGGTCAAGATTAGCGCAAGTGTACCTAGCCAACTTGCACACAAAATATCTATCCAACTTTATGACAAGGATTGTCATCCAATCGCCCTATTGCCGTGATAAGTCCACCAATGAGAGGGTGGAAAGTGTCGCCTCTCATTGGTCCAAAGTGTTACGCCTCTAAAAATCCGCAAAAATAAGAAATGACATAGCCGGAATTTATCCTATGAAAGCTGTGGAAACGTTTCGTCGGAAAACCAATCGTTTTGTGAGTTGTGCCCAATAATTTTCGTCCAAGCCTAACTTTTAAGGCTAACCTTTTGTACGTATTCCCTTACGTACATACTCTGGAAATACGGGGTATAACAGTATGTGATTCTCCCTATACTCTTGAGCATGATATTTTAAAATATATATATAGTACGGTAGACGTACGTGTGTTAACTGGACGTAGTTTTACGGTAATGTCTTTTGACTTAAGCCTGAATAATAAGAATCTTGAAGTCTTTTCAAAATAATTATAAATCATTTTTGAAAGAAGAAGAATATTTGTTTTTAAAACAAAAAGCTTAAGAGTTATACTAGCTTTATGGGAAGTTAGGTATAACGACTTAAGAAAGATAAAAGGAACAATTTACTTATGTGTTTATGAAAGACTTGTATTGATTTTGGAAAGTATAATAAGATGGTTTGTTGAGTAGATATATTGTGATGCTATGTGTGTTAGTATCTTGTAAACGTTTGTGTAAAGAGGTTATTCTTATTGTGCTTATGTTGTTTAACGATAAGCTGTTACGTTAGTATTATATCACTCACCTCTTGACATGATACCGGAGGTTAAGCTGCCCTCCGATGCGGGGTATAGCTCAGGCATTCTGTGTGACTATGATTCGAGAATACCTCATGCGAGTCCCGGGGGCCTATGCGGAGCTACGAGAGTTCCAGGTTAGTGTGCGGTCCTTGTGGCCATGCGGTCTATGTGGCCATGCGGACTACGAGTCCAGGACGATGCCGATGAGTAGCTACCCTCAATGCGGGGAATACCTCATGCGGGCCTACGTGAGTGGCCTATGCGGACTGCGGGAGTCCAGGATTAGGCATGCTTAATGATACTATGGGCGATTGGTCTTGCTTCGATCATTCGCATCCTAGAAAGAGACCTGTTACAGTTTACCTCTTATTGCTCTTGTTTGTGATGTGGCACTATGTGCGGTTACCTTGTTTGTTTCGTACATATTTGTAAAACTGGTTTTAAATTGATATGATTTCATTTAAGTACTTTACAGTTTCACATACTTGGTACCTGTTGTACTGACCTCCTTCGGGGGGCTGCGTTCATGCCGCAGGTAAGGGCAAGCAGGTGCTAGATCCGCATCCTTAGGATCTTTGCTTTGGTGTCAGGAGCTCCATCTTCTCCGGAGGCTCGACTTTTGGTATGGTTCTCCCTGATGTTGTAGATATATGTACATTCAGGGTATGGCGGGGCCCTGTCCCGCCATAGTTGTTTACATTCCTAGAGGTCTGTAGTCATGTTGTAAAGTTGGGATGTAACTGTTCACTCTTTATATATATATGCCGAAAGGCGACTTTTCTCAGATAAGCTGTGTCTCAATTTACAATTATTTCATGTCTTGTTTTTATATTCCGCTGATTACTCTGATGTATGTCTACTTGGGTGCCCCGGTAAGGCACCAGTCACGGGCCCCGGAACGGGTCGTGACAAAAGTGGTATCAGAGCAGTTAATCCTCGGAAAGTGTCTACGCATCGCATCTAGTAGAGTCTTGATTATCGTGTGTTGTGCACCACACCAATAATCGAGGCTATAGGATATTTAGGATTGGTTTCATTCTTCTCATTCCGAGATCGTGCCTTAGAGTCAGATTATAAGTTGGACCTCTAACGTATTCCTTTCAGTCAGCTATGCCCCCAATGCAACCCGCCCGTGGCAAGGCAGCCGAGGGAGCTGCTAGTAGGACACCGAGAGTCACGAGGGCTCAGGCCCAGTCTATACCTGAGACGGCGAGTTCCATGACGCCGCCGGCCCCAGCAGAGACCACAGTACCCGCACCTCCTGTCCCACAGCCTGGGGCAGAGGAGTTAGGGTACAAGGAGATGGCCCAGTTATTGGCCAGGATTGTGGCCAGACATGAGGATAGTGTCACGACCCGTTCCGGGGCCCGTGACTGATGCCTTACCGGGGCACCCAAGTAGTCATACATCAGAGTAACCAGCGGAAATATAAAACAAGACAGGAAACATAATAAAAACAGAAACAGTTTATCTGATGAAAAGCTTGCCTTACGGCATAATATAAATAACTCAAGTTTTGCAGTTACATCCCAACCATAATAGTACTACGCACCTCTAAGGAAGTAAACAACTATGGCGGACAGTGGCCCGCCATACTCGATCAGCATAAAACTATCTACAATACAGGGAGATCATACCCAAAAGTAGAGCCTCCGGAGAAGATGGAGCTCCTGACACCAACGCAAAGATCCTAAGGATGTGGATCTAGCACCTGCTTGCCCTTACTGCATGCATACGCAGCCCCAAGGAGGTCGATAACAGTACCAAGTATGTGAAACTATAAGAACTGAAATGAAATCAAAGTATTTAAAACCTTTTCACAAATACAATCAATTCAATTGCACATAATGTCACATCACAAACAACAACAGTAATAGGAAAACTGTAACAGGTCTATTCTAGGCCGCGAATGGTCGAAGCAAGGCCAATCGCCCATAGTATCATTCTGCGTGCCTAGTCCTGGACTTCCGCAGTCCGCATAGGTCACACATGCACCCGCATGAGGTATTCTCGCATCGGGGCAGCCAACCCCGACATCCGCCTAGGCTCCGCACTCGCATAGCCTCAAAATACCGCATAGTCTCACAGCACCGCATAGGAATCCCCGCATCAAGCTAAACGCCGAATGATCAATCTCGAGCATACCGCTCGCATAGTCTCACAGACCGCACAGGCCGATAGACCAAGATCGCGGGCAAGCCCTGTATAACAACAAGGGTAGGTGATACAATAACAATACAACGGACTTACTGCTAGCAACGTAAGCACAACAAGAATGACCCCTTACACAAAGATTTCAAGACACTAACCTGTAGCATCATAATATGTCTACTTATCACACAAATCTTACTACACTTAATGTAAATCAATACAAGGCTTTTATAAACAAACAAGTAAACAGCCTTTTTATCTTTCTTAAGTTGTTATACCTAACTTCCCATAAAGCTAGTATAACTCTTAAGCTTTTGTTTTAAAACCAAATATTTATCTTCAAGTTAAAAAAATGATTCAAGATTCTTTGAAATGCTTTCTTCTTTATTATTCAAAGCTTAAGCCGTGAGGTCATATACCGTATTTCCGCAGTATGTACGTAAGGTAATACGCATAAAAAGTTTGGCCTTAAAGTTAGCCTTGGACGCTTTATTTTGTACACAACTCACTAAAAGAATCGTTTCCGACGAACGTTTCCACAGCTTTCGTAGGGAAAATTCCGGCTATGCCATTACTAATTTTTGCGGATTTTTCCGAGAGACGAAACATTTTGGACCAACGGGAGGGCGACACTTGGCACCCTCCCATTGGTGGACTTGAATCGTCCATTTGGACGAATTGAAGGGCCATGGCACGTTTTTTGTGCCTTGTGCACAAGTCAAGGAGTTGGTAGGATATTTGTGTATAGTTAATCCTCACCCTACACTTGCCTTGCACTTGTCTTCATCTTGGCCATTGGTTGGCCAAGGCTTGAGCTATAAATACCCCCTTAGAGATGAAGAGTTCTTCATCCACAAAGTTATCTTCCAAGTCTAAAAATCCTCTCCTCTCCCTTAGCCTTTCGTCCAACACTTTCCCCCCCCCCTTGAGTGAGTTTGGCCGAGGGCCTACCCCCCCTAGCCTAGCCGAAATCTACCCCCCTCCCTTGGTAGAAAAGTTGTCTTCTAGTATTGTTATAATGCCCAAAATACCCTAGCCCAAATCCCTTAGTCCTTTGTAGAAGTTGTAAAGAACTTCTAAGGTTTCTTGAGCTATCTGAAAGCGCATACAACTTAGAGCTAAACCTTGCTCAGCGCGACTTTATCTAGGATATTATTGGGCTTACCGAGGTAACTAATCCTAACCTCTTTTGAATTAGAGAATACTTACCGTAGTAGTATTAGAATAAGTATTAAATACTTAGAAGAATATCACGAATAGAATTGAACTGCTACCACAAGAGAAGGGTTTAAAAGAAGAATAATCAAAATCAGACTCACATAGGACTGCTTTTCACAAAGAGACTTATATAGCTCACCGCAGGGAAGTCACCCAACTTTCCATAGAATTGTGAACCCTCTGCTTAGAATGACCTTCAGAGTAGTCTTTGATAGATGTCCGTGACTATTATAGGTCGACTCTCACGACATATTCAACTTGGCAGGTGGTTTTCACGAGAAGGTATGTGATTCCTCCTAAAGCATGATATTTTACAATATATAGTACGGTGACGATACGTGTTAATCGAATAATAACTACGGCAATGTCTTTGACTTAAGCCCTGATAATACTTACGGTAATGCCTCACGGCTTAAGCCCGAATAACAAAGAACCAAAGCATTTCAAAAGAATATCAATCATTTTTTTTTACGTAAGATAAATATTTGGTTTTAAAACAAAAGCTTAAGAGTTATACTAGCTTTATGGGAAGTTAGGTATAACAACTTAAGAATGATAAAAGGAACTTTACTTGCCGTTTATAAAAGCCTTGTATTGATTTCTATGTAGTAAGATTTGTGTGATAAGTAGACTATTATGATGCTACAGGTTATTGTCTTGAAACGCCGTAAGGGGTCATTCTTGCCGTGCTTACGCTAACCGTAAGTCCGCTGTTATCATATTGTATCACCTACCCTCGATCGTTATACCGAGGGCTTGCCCCTTGACGCGGGTCTATATGGCCTACGCGGTCTGTGAGACTATGCGGAGCCGGTATGCTCCGTGATTGATCATTCCGGTGTTTAGCCCGATCGGGGATTCCCTATGCGGTCCGCTGAGACTATCGCGGTCTTTTGAGGCTATGCGGTCGCGGAGCCTCAGGCGGATGCCGGGTTGGCTGCCCCGATGCGAGGGAAACCTCACGCGGGTCTGTATGACCTATGCGGCCGCGAAAGTCAGACTAGGCACGCAGAATGATACTATGGGCGATGGCCTTGCTTTCGATCATTCGCGCCTAGAATAGACTCGCATAGCTTTCCTATTATCGTTGTTGTTTGTGATGTGGAACTATGTGCAATTGAACTGATTGTATTTGTGAAAAGGTTTTAAATACTTTGATTTCATTTCGCTTCTTTATAGTTTCACATACTTGGTACTGTTGTATCGACTTCGGGGCTGCTCATGCCGCAGTAAAGGCAAGGTGTGCTAGATCCGCATCCTTAGATCTTTTGCGTTGGTGTCGAGCTCCATCTTCTCCGAGGCTCTACTTTTGGGTATGATCTCCTGATTGTAGATAGTTTTGTATGCGAGGTATGGCGGGCCCCGTCCCGCCATAGTTGTTTACTTCCTAGAGGTCTCAGAGTACTATTGTACACTGGGATGTAATCGCAAAACATGATTATTTATATATGACTGAAGGCGACGTTTTCTTACATAACTTGTGTCTTATTTTATAAATTGTTTCCTGTCTTGGTTTATATTTCCACGTTACTCGATGTATGGCTACTTGGGTGCCCCTGAAGGCACCAACACGTGCCCCGAACGGGTCGTAACAAAGTGGTATCGAGCGCTTAATCCTCGGAAAGTGTCTACGCATCGTATCTAGTAGAGTCTTGATTATCGTGTTGTGCACCACACAAATAATCGTGAGGCTATAGGATATTTAGGATTGGTTTCCATTCTTCTCATTCCGAGATCGTGCTTTAGAGTCAGTGTTATAGGTTGAACCCTCTAACGTATTCCTTTCCTAATGCTTATGCCTCCACGTAAGGCAACCCGCCCAAGGGCAAGGCAAGGCGGAGTCGCTACCGTGACACCCAGAGTCACGAGGGCTCGTGCCCGCCTATACCGAGACGGCGAGTTCTATGACGCCGCTGGCCCCAGCAGAGACCACAGTACCCACACCCCCTGTCCCACAGCCTGGGGCGGAGGAGTTAGGGTACAAGGAGATGGCCCAGCTATTGGCTAAAGTTGTGGCCCGATACGAGGAGAGGCCGACGCGCGGTTCCAGCCTCCAGCCCGCCGCACCGTAGTGCACCCGAGGGCAGATAGTTTGAGGCTACGAGATTTCTTGAGTTGTAGCCCGCCAGAGTTTTACGGGTCGAGGCCTGAGGATGATCCGCAGGAGTTCATCCGTCAGCTGCAGAGGATTATGCGGGTGATCAGGGCTTCAGAGACTGAGGCTGTGACATTCGGTTCGCATCGGCTGCGTGATACCGCAGTCGATTGGTTTGATTCATGGAGCTTTCCCGGGAGAGCATGCACCTCCAGAGATGGGATGAGTTTTCAGAGGTTTTTCTCACACACTTCTTGCCTCCGCAGATGAGGAGGGCACGAGCTGATAGATTCTTGTTGCTGAGACAGGGAGGACGCACAGTGAGGGAGTACAATGTCGAGTTTGATTCTTTGGCTCGATATGTCCCTGCACCGTAGCAGATGGAGGATGTGGTGCATCGCTATGTCATCGGCTAGATGATTACATGGCCGAGTCTTGTGCGGGTGTGTCCTTCACCTGCATGGACATAACCCGTATGCAGCTCATGCACTCAGATGCGGCGAGCGCAGAGACCACGGCAGAGCGATATCAGCAGGGTAAGGCCAAGACGGCCGGTTCTTTGGTGGTTCTCGTGGTGGGCGGCATCGCCAGAAGTCCAGATTTGCACCACACCAGGCAGAGCGCCCTACCTCATTTTCGATACCAGAGCACGGGGCGTGTCGTGGCCCCAGACTTCGGATTTCGGTAGCAGGGTGCTAACTGCTCGAGGTCTCGCCCAGCAGCCTGTGGTAGATACCATTCTGGGAGTCAGACCGAGCTCGCTATACTTGTGGCCATCGTCATTTCATGAGAGTTTGTCCGACCGAGCGGCGCCGGTAGTGGGGCCTGCCATGCGGTCTGCCGCTTCTTCATCCTCGACGCATTACTCGCCCCGAGGGCAAGGTACTCATGGACCAGCGGTCGCGGCAGGTCGTGGGCGGGTCCCAGCCTAGCGTCCTCGAATCGCATTTATGCTTTGTCCACCGACAGATCGTGAGGCCTCACCGATGTCGCCAGTACTTTATCGCTTCGGGTTTGATGTGTATGCTGATAGATCCGGTTCTACTGCCCCATATATCTCCCTTGTTGCTAGTAGGATAGGGATAGAGCCCGAGTCCATAGACCCTTTCGAGGTAGCTACGCTGGGTGATTCGTGGTAGCTCGGCGGTATATGGAGCTTGTCCCGTGACCATTTACGCAACGTCGGACCCCAGCCGATTTGATAGAGTTGGAGATGATTGACTTCGACGTGATTATGGTGATGGATTGGCTAGCTTCTGCTACGCCAATGTAGACTGCAGAGAGAGAGTAGTACGGTTCCAGCTCGGCGAGCCATTGTTGAGTGAGGAGCACCAGACGCCGGCGGTAGGTTTATTTCCTACCTCAAGGCTAGGAAGATGGTGCAGGCGGGTATATCTACCATCTCGCTCGGGTGTTTGATAATCAAGCCGCGGTACCAGATTTTCGGGCCCAGAGTCACGAAGTTCCCGCACGTGTTTCCATGACCTCGTATCCTCCCGAGAGGAGATTGAGTTTTGTATTGACATATTGCTGCACACCGCCTATTTCCATTCCGCCATACGTAACGGCACCCGCCGAGTTGAGAGAGTCAAGGATCAACTTAGGGATTTGCCGGAGAAGCGGCTTCATCAGCCTAGTGTTTCTCCCCGGGAGCGCCGTATTGTTCGTGAAGAAGGACGGACGCCGCGCATGTGTTGATTATGTGCAACAACAAGGTGACCATTAAGAACAGATACCCCTTCCCGTGATTGATGATTTGTTCGACCAGCGTGGCGCGAGATGTTTCTCCAAGATTGATCTGCGCTCGCTATCATCGTTCGTGTCGAGGTGGATATCCCTAGATCGCATTCCGACCCAGACGCATTATGAGTTCGTGGTCATGTCTTTGGGTTGACCAATGCTCCGCGGTATTCATGGATTTGATGAACCGAGTGTTCAAACCATTTTTGGACACGCTTGTGATAGTGTTCATTGATGATATCTTGGTTTATTCGCCAGAGCAGAGCACGCGAGCATTTGAGGGTCTTGCCGATAGCTTCTCCAGATCAAAGCCAGACGCCAAGTTTTCCAAATGTGAGTTTTGTTGACTTCATGGCGTTTCTGGGCATATTGTCGGGCCGATGGCATTCGAGTGGATACGCCAAGATCGAGGCGCCAGACTTGGCCTAGACCTACTACTCCGGCAGAGGTTCGCAGTCGGGCCTTGCAGATATTATCGCGGTTCAGAGAAGTTTGCTTCTATCTTCTCGCACCATTGACTAGGCCGACTCGTAAGGCGCCAAGTTTCGATGGATCGATGCTTGGAGCGTGGTTTCGATTCTTTGAAAGAGAGACCGACGACCGCCCGTTTACTCTTCCGCAGGGTCCAGATGGTTATGTCGCGTATTGAGACGCGCCGCATCGGGTTGGGACGTGTGTTGACGCAGCATGGCAGGTTATAGCATACGCATCCCGGACACCAAGAAACACGGTAGGAACTACCCACCCATGATTTGGAGTTGGCGCTGTGATTCACGCTTTCAAGATCCGAGGCACTATTTGTACGGGTTCACGTGGATATTTTTACGCACCACAAGAGCCTCCAGATATCTTCACCGCAGGAGCCGAACTTACGAGACGGTGGTTAGAGTTGCTTAAGGATTACGATGTTGATATCCTGCACCACCCGGGAAGGCCAACGCCAGGCGTATGCTCTAGTCGTAGGTCGATGGGGAGCCTATCGATGTGCAGCAGAGAGGAGGACATGGTTCGTGATTTGCATCTTAGCTTAGCCTCGTGTCCGCTTGATTGATTCTCGATAGCAAGGGGTTAGAGTTCGCGAGGCTGCCGAGTCTTCCATCGCCGAGGAGGTGAAGAGGCAACAGCCGAGGATCCACTTTGATTCGATATCGCGATACGCCTCTTCGTGAGGGCAAGGGTCCTTTGAGGTAGCACCACGGGTGCTAAGGTTTGAGGGCGTGTGTGTTTCGGATGTTTCAGACTTCGCAAAGGTTCTGGGAAGCACACAACACAAGCATTTCTATCCATCCGGGTCGACTAAGATGTACCACGACCTTAGGTCCGTATTGGTGGGATGGCTTGAAGAGGGACGCTGCAGAGTTCGTAGCTCGCCCTTGCTGTCGCCAGCGAAGGTAGAGCACCGAGGCCCGTGGTTTGTTGCAGCGATAGATATCCCGACCGAAGTGGGAGGTAATCAACATGGACTTCATCACAGGATTACCTCGCACTCGCAGGAGACATGATTCTATATGGGTTATCGCCGACAGTCGACTAAATCAGCCCACTTTCTTCCCGTCAGATCGACTTTTTCTACCGAGGATTATGCCAGACTTTACATCCGAGAGATCGCCGATCGCATGGAGTCCCTACTTCGATCATATCGCATGCAGGAGCCCGCCACGCTAACTGGAGGTCCTTCCGCAGGGTTTAGGACGCAGTGAGCCCGAGTATCGCATTTCATCCACGCATGCATGACGACAGCAGAGCGCACTATCCGCACTCGAGGATATGTCACGAGCCCGTGTTATTGACTTCTGGTAGTTGGGAGGATCATTTGCCTCTAGTTGAGTTTGCGTGATAATAATAGCTACCACCCAAGATTCGATGGAGCCTTATGAGGCCTTGTATGGGAGAAGTGCAGACGCCTATAGGTTGGTTCGATGTGGGCGAGGTGCGCAGTGGGACCAGATTTGGTGCAAAGCAAATGGATAAGGTGAAGCTTATCCGAGAGCGACTATCGACAGCTCGTAGTCGCATGTAAGTCGATGCAGATCATCGCCGGCATCTTGAGTTCGAGGTTCATGATTGGGTTTTCCTAGCTGTCACCCATGGCGGTGTGATGAGATTTGGGAAGGGGGAAACTCACCCAGGTACATTGGGCCGCTTCGCATTGTCCGCAGGTGCAAGGTTGCTCATGAGTTGATCCGCCGTCCGATCCGGAGGCAAGCATCCGCTTTTCACGATCTATGCCGAGGAGATGTATCGGGATCCATCTAGGTACACCCGATTGACGATGTCCGTGTGACCGAGGGTTATCGTGAGGAGATTCCCATAGCGATAGTCGATCGTCAGTTAGCGCCCATGACGAAGGACGGGCTTCCGTGAAAGTCTTGTGGTGGAACGAGCTCAGTGAGGAGATGACGTGGAAGCCGAGGAGGACATGAGGCGTAGTATCCTCACCTATTCCCACACCTCCGTAATTCACTTTCCTACTTGTAAATTTCCATTATCATTTATGCCTAAGTGTTTTTTGTGGCCATGTGGCACTTACAAACCGCTTAAGCTTCTTCAGAATCGTTTGAGAAGGAACATTCGGGACGAATGTTTCTAAGGAGGGGAGAATGTTATACCCCGTATTTCCAGAGTATGTACGTAAGGTAATACGTACAAAAAGTTTGGCCTTAAAGTTAGCCTTGGACGTTTTATTTTGTACACAACTCACTAAAAGAATCGTTTTCCGACGAAACGTTTCCACAGCTTTCGTAGGGAAAATTCCGGCTATGCCATTACTAATTTTTGCGGATTTTTCCGAGAGACGAAACATTTTGGACCAACGGGAGGGCGACACTTGGCACCCTCCCATTGGTGGACTTGAATCGTCCATTTGGACGAATTGAAGGGCCATGGCACGTTTTTTGTGCCTCAGCACAAGTCAAGGAGTTGGTAGGATATTTGTGTATAGTTAATCCTCACCCTACACTTGCCTTGCACTTGTCTTCATCTTGGCCATTGGTTGGCCAAGGCTTGAGCTATAAATACCCCCTTAGAGATGAAGAGTTCTTCATCCACAAAGTTATCTTCCAAGTCTAAAAATCCTCTCCTCTCCCTTAGCCTTTCGTCCAACACTTTCCCCCCCCCCCCCCTTGAGTGAGTTTGGCCGAGGGCCTACCCCCCCTAGCCTAGCCGAAATCTACCCCCCTCCCTTGGTAGAAAAGTTGTCTTCTAGTATTGTTATAATGCCCAAAATACCCTAGCCCAAATCCCTTAGTCCTTTGTAGAAGTTGTAAAGAACTTCTAAGGTTTCTTGGAGCTACCGGAGCGTACAACTTAGGAGCTAAACCTGCTCAGCGCGACTTTATCTAGATATTATTGGGCTTACCGAGGTAACTAATCCTAACCCTCTTTGAATTAGAGAATACTTACGTAGTAGTATTAGAATAAGTATTAAATACTTAGAAGAATATCACAGAATAGAATTGAACTTACCACAAAGAAGGGTTTAAAAGAAGAATAATCAAAATCAGACTCACATAGGACTGCTTTCACAAAGAGACTTATATAGCTCACCTGCAGGGAAGTGCTGCCCAAATTTCCATAGAATTGTGAACCTCTGCTTAGAATGACCTTCAGAGTAGTCTTTGATAGATGTCCGTGACTATTATAGTCACTTTCTCGCGACATATTCAACTTGGCAGTGGTTTTCACGGAAGGTATGTGATTCCTCCTAAAGCATGATATTTTACAATATATAGTACGGTAGACGTATACGTGTTAATCGAATAATAACTACGGCAATGTCTTTGACTTAAGCCCGAATAATACTTACTGAATGCCTCACGCTTAAGTTCTAATAACAAAGAATCAAAGCATTTCAAAAGAATATCAATCATTTTTTACGTAAGATAAATATTTGGTTTTAAAACAAAAGCTTAAGAGTTATACTAGCTTTATGGGAAGTTGGGTATAACAACTTAAGAATGATAAAAGGAACTGTTTTGCCGCTTATAAAGCCTTGTATTGATTTCAAGTTAAGTGTAGTAAGATTTGTGTGATAAGTAGACTATTATGATGCTACATGGTTATTGTCTTGAAATGCCGTATGGGTCATTCTTGCCGTGCTTACGCTTAACCTGTAAGTCCGCTGTATCGCTATTGTATCACCTACCCTCGATCGTTATACCGAGGGCTTTCCTGATGCGGTCTATATGGCCTATGCGGTCTGTGAGACTATGCGAGCAGCCGTATGCTCCGGTGATTGATCATTCCGGTGTTTAGCCCGATGCGGATTCCCTGCGCGTCCGCTGAGACTACGCGGTCTTGAGGCTATGCGCGGTCGCGGAGCCTAGGCGGATGCCGGGTTGGCTGCCCCGATGCGAGAAACCTCACGCGTCTGTACGACCTATGCGGGCCGCGAAGTCCAGACTAGGCACGCACGATACTATGGGCGATTGGCCTTGCGATCATTCGCGGCCTAGAATAGACCCATTACGCTTTTCCTATTATCGTTGTTATTTGTGATGTGGCACTATGTGCAATTGAACCGATTGTATTTGTGAAAAGGTTTTAAATACTTTGATTTCATTTCGCTTTATAGTTTCACATACTTGGTACCGTTGTCGACCTCGGCCGGGGCTGCGTTCACGCAGTAAAGGCAAGTGTGCTAGATCCGCATCCTTAGGATCTTTTGCGCTGGTGTCGAGCTCCATCTTCTCCGAGGCTCTACTTTTGGGTATGATCTCCTGTATTGTAGATAGTTTTGTATAGTGGTATGGCGGGCCCCGTCCCGCCATAGTTGTTTACTTCCTTAGGTGCAGAGTACTATTGTGCTGGGATGTAACTGCAAAACTTGATTATTTATATATGCCGAAAGGCGACGTTTTCTTACATAAGCTGTGTCTTATTTTATAAACCATTTCTCGCCTTGGTTTATATTTCCGGTTACTCGATGTATGGCTACTTGGGTGCCCGGCAGCGCACTACCACGCCCCTAACGGGTCGTGACAGAGGCATTGCCGTAAGTATTATTCGCTTGCCGTGAGGCATTGCCGTAAGTATTATTCAGCTTAAGTCAAAGACATTGCCGTAGTTATTATTCGCTTAACACATACGCCTCTACCGCATCATATATATATTGTAAAATATCATGCTTTAGGAAGAATCACATACCTTCAAATAAAACCACCGCCAAGTTGAATATGTCACACAGAGAGTCACCTTATAATAGTCACGACATCTATCAAAGGCTACTCAAGGTCATTCTAAACAGAGGGTTCATAATTTACTAAAAGTCGGGCAAAGACTTCCCTACCCGTGAGCTATATAAGTCTCATCGTGAAAACAAATTCTATATAAGCATAGTTCAATTATTCATCTTTAAACCCTTCTACCGTGATAACAGCTCAATTCTATTCTCAATATTCTTCTAAGTATTTATACTTAATCTTATACTACTACATTAAGTATTCTCTAATTCAAAAGAGGGTAAGGATTTGTTACCTCTGTAAGACCAATAATATCCTAGATAAAGTCGCGCCTGAGCAAGGGTGAGCTCCTAAGTTGTACGCTCCCAGAGTCTAAGAAACCTTAGAAGTTCTTAACAACTTCTACAAAGGACTAAGGGATTTGGGCTAGGTATTTTGGGCATTATAACAATACTAGAAGACAACTTTTCTACCAAGGGAGGGTAGATTTCGCAAAGCTAGTGGGGTAGGCCTCGGCCAAACTCACTCAAAGCGGGAGGTGTTGGACGAAAGGCTTAAGGAGAGGAGAGGATTTTTCAAGACTTGGAAGATAACTTTGTGGATGAAGAACTCTTCATCTAAAGGGGTATTTATAGCTCAAGCCTTGGCCAACCAATGGCCAAGATGAAGACAAGTGCAAGGCAAGTGTAGGTGAGGATTAACTCCACACTAATATCCTACCAACTCCTTGACTTGTGCACAAGGCACAAAAACGTGCTCACCTTTGCCCAATTCGTCCAAATGGACGATTTCAAGTCCATCAATTGGAGGGTGACAAGTGTCGCCCTCCCGTTGGTCCAAAATGTTTCGTCTTTCGGAAAAATCCGCAAAAAATAGTAATGGCATAGCCGGAATTTTCCCTACGAAAGTGGAAACGCTTGGCCGAAAACGATTCTTTTAGCGTAGTTGTGTACAAATAAAAACGCCCAAGGCTAACTTTAAGGCCAACTTTTTACGTATTCCTTACGCATACTCTGAAATACGGGTATAACATTCTCCTCTTAGAAACATTCGTCGAATGTTCCTTCTCAAGACAGTCATCGATGAAGCTTAAACAGTTTGTAAGTGCCACACATGGCCACAAAAATAACACTTAGGCATATATGATAATGGAAATTTACAAGTAGGAAAGTGAATTACCTGGAGGTGTGGGGAATAGGTGAGGATACTTCTGCCTCATGTCCTCCTCAGCTTCCCACGTCATCTCCTCCCTGAGCTCGTTCCGCCACAAGACTTTGACGAAGCCACGCCTTGGTCGCAGACGCCTAACCCGACGATCGACTATCGCTATGGGAATCTCCTCATACGATAACCCCTTCACACCGACATCACAATCGGGTGTACCTAGATGGATCCCCGATACATCTCCTCAAGATAGATACGTGAAAAACCGGATGCACCGCTTCCAGACGGACGGCAGATTCAACTCATAGGCAACCTTGCCTACCTGCGACAATCAAAACGGCCCAATGTACTCTTGGGCCGAAGTTTCCCCTTCTTCCCGAATCTCATCACACCCTTCATGGGTGACACCTTTAGGAAAACCCAATCATGAACCTCGAACTCAAGATGCCGACGACGATGATCTGAATACGACTTCTGTCGACTCTGAGCTGTCAATAGCCGCTCTCGGATAATCTTCACCTTATCCACTGCCTGCTGCACCAAACCGTCCCACTAGCCGCCGCCCACATCGAACCAACCTATAGGCGATCCGCACTTCCTCCCATACAAGGCCTCATAAGGCGCCATCTGAATACGGAGTGGTAGCTATTATTATACGCGAACTCAACTAGAGGCAAATGATCCTCCCAACTACCACTGGTCAATAACACAGCTCGCAGATATCCTCAAGAGTCCGGATAGTGCGCCCGCCTGCCCGTATGCGTGGATGAAATGCGACTCGTGCTCACCGCCCCTAAACCCTCCGGAAGGACTCTCCAGTTAGCCAGAACCGGGCTCCTCGATCGATATGATCGGTAGGGACTCCATGTAGTCCTGACGATCTCTGATGTAAAGTCGGCATAATCCTCACCAAAAGTCGCCCGACGGAAGAAAGTGGGCTGATTTTCGTCAAGATGTCGACGATAACCCATATAGAATCATGTCTCCTCCGAGTGCGAGGTAATCCCGTGATGAAGTCCATGTTGATTACCTCCCACTTCGTGTCGGGATCTCTATCGTCAGAATAAAACCACCGTGCCTCGTGCTCTACCTTCAATCACGACAACACGCACCGAGCTACGAACTCGCAACGCCCCTCTTCAAGCCATCCCACCAATACACGTGATCTAAGCGTCGTGGTACATCTTGGTCGACCACTTGATGGATAGAGTAACGCCGCTGTGTGCTTCCCCAAGAACCCGTCAAGTCTCAAACATCCGGGACACACAACCTGCTTCAAACCTTAGCACCCCATCAAAGCTACCTCAAAAGGACCCTTGCCTCGTGAAGAGTCAGATCACGATATCGAATCAAAGCCGATCCGAATCGGTTGCCTCTTCACCTCTCGACGATGGAAGACTCGGCAACCTCACGAACTCTAACCCCACGGCTATCGTAATCAATCAAACGGACACCAAGGCTCGCTAATCGATGCAAATCACGAACCATGTCCCTCCTCTCTAGCCGCACATCCGATAGGCTCCTCATCGACTCACGACTAAGAGCATCCGCCACAACATCGCCTTCCCGTGGTACAGATATCAACATCGTAATCCTTAAGCAACTCTAACCACCGCTCTCTGCCGTAAGTTCGGGCCTCCTCTGGTCAAGATATACTGAGGCTCTTGTGGTCTGTAAAAATATCCACGTGAACCCCATACAAATAGTGCCTCAGATCTTCAAAGCGCGAATCACGTACCGCCAACCCAAATCATGGGTGGGGTAGTTCCTCGTGTTTCTTCAAACCGATGCATATGCTATAACCCCGCCATGCCGCATCAACACACATCCCAACCCGATGCCCGACGATCACAATACACGACATAACCATCCGACCCTCCGGAAGAGTAAGAACGGGGCGGTCGCCGGGCTCTCTTTCAAAGAATCGAAACCCCGCCACAAGCATCACCATCAAACTTGGCCGCTTCTCGAGTCACCTAGTCAATGGTGCGTAGATAGAAGCAAACTTCTCCACGAACCGCCGATAATATCCTGCAAGGCCCGTAAAATCGCGAACCTCACGGAGTAGAGGTCTAGGCCAAGTCCGATCGCTTTCGATCTTGGCCGTGATCCACTCGAATGCCATCACCCCGCTAATATGCCCAAGAAACGCCATCAAGTCAACCAAAACTCACATTTGGAAAACTTGGCGCATAATTGTCGGTCCCGAGAATCACAAGACAGCCTCGTGTTCGCGATGCTCCTCGCTCGAGCGAGAATAAACCAAGATATCATCAATGAACACTATCACAAACGTGTCCAAAATGGTTTGATCACCGGTTCATCAAATCCATGAATACCGCCGAGCATTGGTCAACCCAAAAGACATGACCACGAACTTCATAATGCCCGCAGGGTCCAATGCACCCTGGTGGACATCCACCTCCGACACGAACTCGATGATAGCGCATCAATCTTGGAGAAACATCTCGCGCCTCGCAACCGGTCGAACAAATCATCAATCCGGGAAGGGTATCTGTTTAATGGTCACCTTGTTCACCGTCAGAAGTCAACACACATGCGCGTCCCCGCCCTTCTTCTTCACTAACAATACGGCGCTCCCTGAGGAGAAACACTAGGCCCCATGAAGCCCTTCTCCAAAGAAATCCCTAAGCTGATCCTTCAACTCTCTCAACTCGCAAAGCCATTCGTATGGCGGAATGGAAATAGGCCGTTGTCCGCAACACATCTATACAAAACTCGATCTCCTCTCGGGAGGATACCCGAGGTAGTCCGAAACACGTCTGGGAATTCTCGACCACTGAATCGATCAAAATCTGGCACCGCAGCTTCAGTATCAAACACCCGAACGAGATGGTAGATATACCCTTCGCACCATCTTCCTAGCCTCGAGGTAGGAAATAAACTCTACCCCTACGATACCGCGTTCTCCCACTCAACAACCGCCTCCTCAGAAACCGAACCGCACTACTTTCTCTCTCATAGCTTATATTGGCGTAGGAAAAGTTAGCCAATCCATCCCCATGATCACGTCAAGTCAATCATCTCCAACTCTATCAGTCATTAGGGTCCGACGATCAGAATGGTCACAGACAAGCTCTATATACCCGCCGAGCTACCACCGAATCACCCAGCGTAGCTACCTCGTAAAGGGTCTATGGACTCGTGCTCTATCCCTATCCTACTAGCAACAAGGGAGATATATAGATGAGTAGAACCGGATCTATCAAAGCATACACATCAAACCCGTAAACCGATATGTACCCGCGATTTATCGTGAGGCCTCCCGATCTGCCGCTGGACAAAGCATAAACGCGGTTCGAGACCGCGAATCGACCAGCGCCACGACCTCGCCGCGACCCGCTGGTCCACGAGTACCTTGTTCCTCCGGGCGAGTAATCGTCGGGATGGAAGCGCAATGACCTGCATCGGGCCCTACTACCGGCCGCCCGGCGGACAAACTCGCGAAATGACCTCGCTGGCTACAAGTATAGCAGTGCTCGAGTACAGCCCTAATGGTATCTACCACAACGGGCACACCGAGCAGACTTCTAACGTTAGCACCACTACTCGAAATCCGGTCCTCGCCCCGACCGCCCCGATCGCTCCGCGGTACCAAAATGAGGTAGGAGCGCTCGCGCTGGCGTGGTGCAACCGACTTCTGGCGATGCCGCCACCCGAGAACCACCAAAAGAACCGCCGCTTGGCCTTCTTCTCGCCAGCTGATATCGCTTCTACCGCGGTCTCTACGCTCCCGCATCCTAGCGCATGAGCTCGCGATACGGGTTATGTCCATGCGGTCAAGGACACACCCGCACAAGACTCGCCATGTAATCATCTAGCCCAGTGACATAGCGATGCACTCCGGCCCTCCATCTGCTACGCAGCAGGACATATCGAGCCAAAGAATCAAACTCGACATTGTACTCCTCACCGCGCCTCCCTATCTCAAAGAATAAGAATCTATCACCGTGCCCTCCTCATCCGCGGAGGCAAGAAGTGTGTGAGAAAGCCTCAAAACTCATCCCATACTGCTGGAGGTGCATGCTCTCCCTGAAAGCTCCTATGAATCAAACCAATCGATCGGTATCACGCAAATGCGCGAACCGGTCACGTACTGCTTCGAGGCCTTGATCACCCGCATGATCTCAGAATGACGGATGAACTCGCGGATCATCCTCCCGCCTCGACCAGAAACTCGCGGGCTACAACTCAAGAAATCTCGTAGCCTCAAACTATCTCGCTTCGGTGCACCACGGTGCGATCGAGCCGAGCCGAACCGAATCGCCAGATCCAGCCTTCCTCGTGACGGGCCACAACTCTAGCCAATAGCCGGGCCATCTCCTTGTACCCTAACTCCTCCGCCCTGTGTGGGGACGAGGCGTGGGTACCGTGGTCTCTCGCTGGGCCGGGCGGGCGCCATAGAACTCGCCTTCGTATAGATCGGGCTCGAGCCCTCGTGACTCGGGTGTCTCGCTAGCGCCTCCTCGGCCGCCTTGCCCTCGGGCCGGTTGCCTTACGCGAGGCATAATCACAGAAAGGAATACGTTAGAGGGGTCCAACCTATAACACGCCTCTAGAGCACGATCTCGAATGAGAAGAATGGAAACCAATCCTAAATATCCTATAGCCTCCTCGACATTGGTGCGGTGCACAACACACCGATAATCAAGACTCTACTAGATACGGTCTGTAGACACTTTCCGAGGATTAACTGCTCTGATACCACTTTTGTCACGACACGCCCGGTCGTGATCGTGCCTTACGGGCACCCAAGTAGTCATACATCGAGTAACAGCTGAAATATAAAACAAGACAGGAAACATAATAAAAACAGAAACAGTTTATCTGATGAAAAGCTTGCCTTACGGCATAATATAAATAACTCAAGTTTTGCAGTTACATCCCAACTGTACAATAGTACTACAGACCTCTAAGGAAGTAAACAACTATGGCGGGACAGGGCCCCGCCATACCCTGACTGTACAAAACTATCTACAATACAGGGAGATCATACCCAAAAGTAGAGCCTCCGGAGAAGATGGAGCTCCTGACACCAACGCAAAGATCCTAAGGATGTGGATCTAGCACCTGCTTGCCCTTACCTGCGGCATGAACGCAGCCCCCCGAAGGAGGTCAGTACAACAGGTACCAAGTATGTGAAACTATAAGAACTGAAATGAAATCAAAGTATTTAAAACCTTTTCACAAATACAATCAGTTCAATTGCACATAATGCCACATCACAAACAACAACAGTAATAGGAAAACGAATGTGTCTATTCTAGGCCGCGAATGATCGAAGCAAGGCCAATCGCCCATAGTATCATTCTGCGTGCCTAGTCCTGGACTTCCGCAGTCCGCATAGGTCACACACAGACCCGCATGAGGTATTCCTCGCATCGGGGGCAGCCAACCCCCGGCATCCGCCTAGGCTCCCGCAGCCCGCATAGCCTCAAAAGACCGCATAGTCTCAACAGACCGCATAGGGAATCCCCCGCATCAGGCTAGACGCCCGGAATGATCAATCCTGGAGCATACCGCTGCTCCGCATAGTCTCACAGACCGCATAGGCCGTATAGACCAAGATCATGGCAAGCCCTCAGATAACGATGGCGGGGTAGGTGATACAATAACAGTACAACGGACTTACCGGTTAGCAACGTAAGCACAGCAAGAATGACCCCCTTACACAGCATTTCAAGACACTAACCCAGGTAGCATCATAATATGTCTACTTATCACACAAATCTTACTACACTTAACCGAACTCACTACAAGGCTTTTATAAACAAACAAGTAAACAGTTCCTTTTTATCTTTCTTAAGTTGTTATACCTAACTTCCCATAAAGCTAGTATAACTCTTAAGCTTTTGTTTTAAAAACCAAATATTTATCTTCTGTTAAAAAAATGATTCAGTATTCTTTTGAAATGCTTTCAGTTCTTATTATTCAGGCTTAAGCCGTGAGGCATTGCCGTAAGTATTATTCAAAGCTTGCCAGGCATTGCCGTAAGTATTATTCAGCTTAAGTCAAAGACATTGCCGTAGTTATTATTCGCTTAACACATGTACGCCTACCGCACTATATATATATTGTAAAATATCATGCTTTAGAAGAATCACATACCTTCTCAATAAAACCACCGCCAAGTTGAATATGTCACAGCAGAGAGTCAGCCTATAATAGTCACAGACATCTATCAAAGGCTACTCTGAAGGTCATTCTAAACAGAGGGTTCATAATTCTACGGAAAGTCGGGCAGCACTTCCCTACCCGGTGAGCTATATAAGTCTACTGTGAAAACAGTCCTATATAAGCATAGTTCAATTATTCATCTTTTAAACTCTTCTACTGTGATAACAGTTCAATTCTATTCTGTAATATCCTTCTAAGTATTTAATACTTATTTTTATACTACTACAGTAAGTATTCTCTAATTCAAAAGAGGGTTAGGATTAGTTACCTCGGTAAGCCCAATAATATCCTAGATAAAGTCGCTACTGAGCAAGGTTTAGCTCTAAGTTGTAGACGCTCAGAGTCTAAGAAACCTTAGAAGTTCTTAACAACTTCTACAAAGGACTAAGGGATTTGGGCTAGGTATTTGGGCATTATAACAATACTAGAAGACAACTTTTCTACCAAGGGAGGGGTAGATTTCGGCTAGGCTAGGGGTAGGCCCTCGCCAAACTCACTCAAAGGGGGAGGTGTTGGACTAAAGGCGTAAGGGAGAGGAGAGGATTTTTCAAGACTTGGAAGATAACTTTGTGGATGGAGAACTCTTCATCTAAAGGGGTATTTATAGCTCAAGCCTCAGCCAACCAATGGCCAAGATGAAGACAAGTGCAAGGCAAGTGTAGGGTGAGGATTAACTCCACACAAATATCCTACCAACCTTGACTTGTGCACAAGGCACAAAAACGTGCTCACCTTTTGCCCAATTCGTCCAAATGGACGATTTCAAGTCCATCAATCGGAGGTGACAAGTGTCGCCCTCCGCTGGTCCAAAATGTTTCATCTTTCTGAAAAATCCGCAAAAATAGTAATGGCATAGCCGGAATTTTCTCTACGAAAGTTGTGGAAACGCTTCACGGAAAACGATTCTTTTAGCGAGTTGTGTACAAATAAAAGCCCAAGGCTAATCTTAGGCCAACTTTTGACGTATTCCTCACGTATATACTGGAAATACTGGTATAATGTATAGGTCGGATGCTGGATGCAAGAGCTTCCAAAGAAGATCCGCGTTCACCCAGATCGCATAGCTTGAGGCTACGGATTTTCGAGTTGTAGCCCGCCAGAGTTCTACGTCGAGGCTCGAGGATGATCCACGTGATTTCATCCGCCATGAGGATCAGGATCGCGGGTGATCAAGGCTTCGAGACCGATTCCTGATCTTCGATTCGCATTACGCGCGTGATACCGCAGTCGATTGGTTTGATTCGCGGAGCTTTCCCGGAGAGCATGCGCCTCCAAAGAAGATGGGACGAAGTTCTGAGGCTTTCTCATCACTTCTGCCTCCGCAGATGGCGAGGCACGGCCGACATATTTTTGTCAGCCGAGATGATAGGACGCACAGCTATGAGTACAACGCTGAGTTCGATTCGCTGGCTCGATATGTCCCCGTGTTGGTAGCAGATATGGAGCAGGTGGTGCATCGCCACGCCACCCGCTAGATGATTATATGGCCGAAGTCTTGCGTGGCTCTTCACCGTGCATGGACATTACCCGCATGCAGGCTCATGCACTTGGATGCGAGGAGCATAGAGGCCGACGGGTCGGCTGCACGCCAGCTGAGGCAAGGCGCCGTGGACGCAGGTCTTTTGAAGCTATTAGTGGACGCCTCAAATAAGAGATATATTTGCACCACAAATCGTAGCACTCCTACACCGCCCCCCTCGCCCGTGATATTCGAGGGCGCATCAGGCCCCGGACTCGTGACGCCCGGTAGCAGAGGTGCTACCGATCGACCACCTCAGTGTGACCGATGCAGATCCCATTACGGAATTGTGGTGCTCGCAGAGTTTGTTACGCCAGGCCACGGTCAATACTTTGCGAGCCTGTCCGGCCTGGCGGCGCACAGGGTGAGTCACCATACGAGGTGTTTCACGGGTCTTCATCTCCTACAATACTCGCCCCGAGGCGTGGTATGGGCGGGCCAGCAAGTCGCGCAGAGGTCGTGGTGCGGGTCCCGCCTAGTGGTCCTCGAATCGTGATATATGCCTTGTCCACCAGCAGACTGGGAGCGCCACCGATGTCGCCACTGTACCTTATCGGGCCGTTACGATGTGTATGCCTTGATAGATCCGGTTCTACTGCCCTATATATCTCCTTATTGCTAGTAGGATAGGATAGAGTCATATCCATAGACCCTTTTGAGGTAGCTACGCCACTGGCTTATCGGTGGTAGCTACGGTATATAGGGCTTCGCAGCGACTTTATGCACTGCGCACTCTAGCCGACTTGATAGAGTTGGACATGACCATTTCGATGTGATCACGGGTACGGATTGGTTAGCTTCTTGCTAAGCCAATGTAGACCGCAGAGAGAGTGGTACGGTTCCGCTTCGGAGTCGGTTATTGAGTGGAGGAACATCAGATCGCCGGCGGTAGGTTTATTTCTACCTCGCCAGGAAGATGGTGCGTAGGGCACATCTACCATCTCGTTCGTGTTTGACATCGCCAGGTGCCAGATTTTCGCTTCCAGAGTCGAGAGTTCCTGCACGTGTTTCTGCATCGACCTTCCCGCATCCTCCGAGAGGAGATAGAGTTTTGTATCGAGACGCACACTGCCTATTTCCATTCCGCCATACTGCACGGCACCGCCGAGTTGAGATAGTTGAAGGACCACCAGAGATTTGCCGAGAAGCGGCTTCATCAGCCTAGTGTTTCTCCCCCCGGGAGCGCTGCAGATTGTTCGCGAAGAAGAGGACGGACGCCGCGCGCATGTGGTTGATTACAAATTAACAAGGTGACCATTAAGAACATATACCCCCTTCCCAGGATTGATAATTTGTTCGATCAGTTGCAGGGTGCGAGATGTTTTTCCAAGATTGATCTGCGATCGGTCTATCATCAGGTGCTAGTCAGAGAATCGGACATCCCTAGGAATGCATTCCCGACCGTGACGGAACCATGAGTTTAGTGGTTATGTCGCTCGGTTTGACCAACGCCGGCGGTATTCATGGATTTGATGAACCGAGTGTTCAAGCCATTTTTGGACACGCCAGGATAGTGTTCATCGATGATATCTTGGTTTATTCTCCAGTCGCAGAGCAAGCGAGCATTGAGGACTGTATTGTAGTTCGACCAGCAGAATAGACCAAGTTTTTGAAATGAGTTTTGCTGATTATACTTCGATTGCATTATGTAATGGAGGACGACGCATAAAAGTTTAGCCTTAGTTAGGCACTTTGGATGAAATGTTTGTGCACAACACTTAAAAGAATCGCTTTCCGACTAAACATTTTCCAAAGTCATGTAGGAAAATTCGCCATGTCATTTCTAATTTTATGGATTTTCCGAGAGACGAAATATTTTGGATCAACGAGAGGTGACACTTGTCACCCTCAAGTGGCGGATCGACGACCTTGGGCACGTTTTTGTGCCTTTCTCCTTAGTCAGGAGTTGGTAGGATATTTGTGTAGTAGATGGATATGACACTTGCCTAAATCTCCACCTTACACTTGCCTAGCACTTGGCTTCATCTTGGCCATTGGTTGGCCATTGCTTGACCTATAAATACCCCTAACTTGAAGGTTTTCATCCACAAATCAATTCTCCAAGTCTTGAAAAAATCCTCCTCCTCTTATAAGCTTTTCGCCCAAGGCTCTCCCCTTCCTCGAGCCCTTAGCCGAAACCTACCTCCTTGGTAGAAAGTTGTCTTCCAAGTATAGTTACTATTCCAAAATACCCTAGCCCCAAATCCCTTGTAGTATTTTAGTAGAAGTTGTGTAGAACTTCTAAGGGTTTCTGAGCTATCTGAGCGCATACAAATGGTGAGCTAAACCTTTGCTCCCGAGCGACATTTAACTCGATAATTTTGGGCTTATCGAGGTAAACACCGTCACGACCGAACCTGGTCTGACTCGTGCCTCACCCCGCACTCCTAGTGATACAACACATCAGTAATCAGCAACATAAAATACATACATGAAACAAATGAAGTATAAAACAAGAATCGAGGGAAAACTTGCCTTTCAATATATAAATAACAACTCTTACAAATGAACGCTTTAATCCTTTTTACAAACTCCCCCTACAACAAAGATTTTACGCACTCTAAGAAAATGATACGACAACAATGGCGACAGTATTCCCGCCATACCCCGAATGTAAATACTCTGGCAACGATACAGGACTATACCATCGATAAGCTCCGGAGAAACGAGTTTCCCATACGAATCAGGACCCTCGAGAACTAGATCAACGATCGCGCACTCAACTCGCGGCATGAACGCAGCCCCGAAGGAGGTCAGCATAACAGTACCAAGTATGTAAATACGAAGATCACTGTGAATGAAATCATAGTAGTCTATAGAAAGGTGGAGACATGTGATAACCAAACTACGCTCATAATAAATAAATAGTCATGCTTCAGTGTGGACTCACGCCAAGTCACCACTCAATATAACAATGGGTCTGACACAACATCAATCACGCTCATGGAATACCTTCTCACCACGGCAATAATGATAGAAAAGCACCAAGGAATACACACGAACAATGTGTCCCACTGCGTCTAAATAAAACAAAGCATGCAGGCACGGCGCAAACAATTATCAACAACGCCGCATCAAGCGTCATAAATCAGATTGGCGATATCTGCTCAGACCGCCACATGATCAAAGCCGGGTCCGCCGCTCGCAATATCAAATGTGCCGCTTCAGCCTCGAACTTCCCCGCTACCCACAAGGGCCAACTTAGGCCCGCATGGCAGGTATAACCCCGCATCGGCGGTAAATACTTCCCTGCAAGATCGCCCCGACTCGCATCCGCATGGCCACATGTAATCGCATGACTCCATAAAGGCCGACACAACCGAACTCGTGAGCCCAAGACAAAGCCCCGACCTTTGAGGTATTCGAACTGCCATCCTGCATCGCTCGAGCCTACCCCGCGACGGAGGCAGCCTTAACCCCCAAACACTACGAAAGTGGTATAATACCAACATAACAGCTTTATCGCTTAAACAACATAAGCACAATCAAGGAAAACCCTTTACACAACCATCACAGTACTATCACACGTAGCATCCTAATATGATTACTTATCAAATCAACACGAAGGTATTACAAGGCTATCACAAACCAATACAATCTGGTTATCCACACATATAAGGTACTTTCTACTATATGATTAATCTAGATCGGTTTATCCCCAAAGTACTTTATACAATAACTTCTTTAAAGATATGTTACTTCTACAAAAGTCACACAATACCCGTAGTATATAACAATAGAGTGATTATCTTTTGAAGTAAATCAAACACTTCTCTTAGTAAAACCAAGTAACAACATTCTTTTCAAACGCCCAAGTTTGCCTAATTTCAAATGTTCACGCTTCTTTATTTTAGAATGGTTTCAGAAGTTCCTAGCCTTATTTATTTAAGAATATAATTTCTTTAAACCATCCGAGAAACATAAGCCTTATATGCGTAGCAGATATTCTGCTTATAACAATCTTATTACAGAATGCATGACCTAGAAATATCATTTTGTCTCATCTTAGTCTATGCGTATGGGAAGTTTCTACCGGGTTTTAATACTACTAATCTGCCAAAACATTTCTTTATTAACGCCGCAGGGTTTGTCGATACACATTCTGATTTCAAATCAAGAAACATTCTAAGCCGCTATACCTAACTTCCCATAAAGCCTAGTATAACTCTTAAGTTTTCAAAACCAAGTATTACTTCAAGTTCTTTATTAACATACAATAAGCCGCTTATAGTTTAAATCGATTACCTTTAAAACCACAAGTATTTTTCACCAACATAAAGTCGTTATAACCAACTTCCCATAAAGCCGTTATAACACTTTACTTTTTTAAACCAATCAAATACATTAACACACGACGCCTACCGCATCATATAGTTCACACATATCACGCTAATAGAGATAGGAAGAGGTTCACATACCGCGCACGAGTATCGACTAATAGCAAACGCCTCCAAGTACTCCAACCGCTTCGCCACTCCTAAGCCAAGTAAATCGCTACCATACGTAGTACTTCAACCTATAAGGCCAAGGCGCTTTATTAACATTTGTGTCTAATCGTAGAATATTCTGCGTAAAATTCAGCACTTCCGCGAACATCGTAAAATCCTCCCTATCTGGCCACTACCAAGCCAACCGTGGGGTTATAATGCCTAAACCTGACGCACACCCTACCCCACGTAGTTACATAAGTCTACCGTAATACACCTCTATGTAACAACGCTTAGTACTCTTCTTCCGAAGGTTTCTTATTATTCAGCTTAAGTCAAAAGACATCGCTGATAACAACGCTCAAGATTATATATAGTATACTTCAACTATATAATCTAACAACATGTAATTCCAATTACAATAGTGGACAAGATAATTACTCGATAAGCCCATAATTATCCAAGTAAAAATGTCGATCCCGGCAACGCTAGCTCAACTCCGCGGCGCTCCAACCCGCCTCCAAAACCACCCTTAGAAGTTCTAACCAACTTCTACATAACACTCCAACTAACTATGAATATTTCCTTAGGGTTTCGGTTTTGTGACTGACGGAAAGTATAATAGTATAACTGGGCTTTTTGTAAAGGTATAACCTTAGAATACTACAAGGTATACGGCTAAGGTAATTGGGCATTATAACAATACTTTTGAGAGTATTTCTACCAAGAGGGGTATTATACGAAGACAACTAGCAGTGTGGTGTAAACCCTCGCCACCCCACTGTGGGACTCTCGCCAAGGAGGAAGGGCCCTCGGCCAAGGCCTCACAAGGGGAGGGGACGAACTATACTACAAGGAGGGAGGAATTTTAGACTTAGGAAATTATTTGACGTAAGAAGTCTTCAAAGGAGTAGGTACGATAGACAAGCTGGCCAACCAACGCCAAGATCTTGCCAAGTGCAAGGCAAGTGTAGGCCAAGATCTTGCCAAGTGCAATAGCCAACTAACACAAAAATATCCTACCAACCCTTGACCACAAAGGCCACTTTCGCCACCACTAATGCTTCTGCGTAATTTAAACGGCAGGTGATGTTGCCGCTGGCTGTCCAAATGTTTCGCCTCTCGGAAAAATCTGCAAAAATAAAAATGACATAGCCGTAATTTACCCTACAAAAGTCGTGGAAACGCTTTCGCCGAAAAAACGACTCTAAACGGGTGTCATGGAACAAAATACCTACAAGCCACTTTAAACTTCAAAATTTTCTACGCATCTTTTACGCATATACTGAAATACGGGCATAACATTCTCCTCTAGAAACATTCATTCCGAATGTTCCTTCTAAGTCTCAAAACGCCGCCACAAGATAGTCTTCACTACTATACTTACGAGAACAATCCCGCAACAATACGGCCACGTAAACACCGCAAATACTTCCATCCAAGTCCACGAGGAAACACTCTAACATTACCATAAACACCTCTCTCCTAGGGTCTAAAAATACTTCCTTCGTGACCTTCTCCTTACAAAAAGAAATGATCACATCTATGCTCGCCATACATGCCGCTTCCCCTTACTCGTCGCCGTGATACCACTTTTGTCACTTTGCCGCGAGGTTCTAGTGTCACTCCGCCACCCAACAATGGTACCGGGCTGCATGCGATCTCTTGAGGCTGTGACACTCGAACTTACTACATTTCACAGATCACGCCGCAAAACTCGGTTACTATCTCTAACGTGGTCATCATTAATCGAACACTGACGGATCTCCGATACTTTCCGATCATAACAATACGAAAGATCGGACGATCGCTTCCTAAGTCGGACGGAAATGCTAACATATAGTCAACTCGGACTTATTCTCTTCATACGTAACTCAAAAGGGCCCAAAAAGGCACTTAAGCTGGTTGGTTCCTCATTTTCCAAAACTGCCACACCCAAACCAGTGTGGTACTTCAAAGAATCGGCCGTAGTCGGCACGAACTCTAAGCATAAATCGGCGAGATTATCCGCCGACGATTTCTCACGAGGCTGCAGTAACCTCTTACAGACAAGCTTTACTTATCCACAATCTGTGGAACAAGCTCAACCAACTATCCGAGATCCCCGCCAACATCGAACCAATTTAATCGGCCGGCGGCTTCACACATCCGCCCTACAAGGCTTAATGAGCGTGCATCGAACACCGTAAATGGTAAGCTTGGAACACTCCTTCAACAGCGAGAGACAGTCAATTCTCGCAACTATCCTGAAATCAAAACCACTGGCCAGAAATGGAGTAGCGTGATACGAGACTTACCTCGAGTTCATAACTTTGCACAATTAAAACCTCGGAAAAGAAAACACCATGCACTTCAACCCGGGCTCGACTGCCCGACATGAATTGAAGGTAGGCACCTCGATGTGACTATACAACCTTCTCCGATAAATCAACATCGCGAGTAATTAAGCGGTCTTTGCTGAAAGACATGAAGGCTACCGACTCTCGCCGACGTCTTACCAGGTCGAATCGCATCCACGAAGATTCGCATCTGACAGTTAACTAAACTTGGGCCTCACCTCGCGGACTGACCACACCGCGAGGGACCGCCAACCTGACCCGCTTACCAATTATACGCCACGTCGCCACGCGGGCTTGACGCGGCCTCAACCCGAGCCTCGGCGGAACGCCGCCGTAACGCGAGCTCCCCGTGTCACGGAAACTCTGCGCTAATCACGTTCACGGGAAACCCAGCGGTCTTAACTTCTCCAGCTCAACTACCTGCTTCGTTCCACACTACTCGTGGGACTAATCCACAAACATAACTCACGTGCACTATGCACTCGCTATAAAGTCAAACATAAACAATACATCTTTTGCCGAGATGTACGGCCTTACCTCTAAAAGATACTTCTACGTATAACACTCTGAGGCTCACACTTTCTATCCCCGAATCTTACTTGGTTAACTAACCAAGATTTCTAATCACCATTTACAATAATGCTATCGAATATAACACTTAAGGCATACTCACCTTATCACACGTACTAAAACCCTGCAGAGGTTAAAGATCTATCTGTATCTCTTTCTTGTCGCCCAGTAGATTACAATCGGCACCTTGTGTAGCATGCATTAGGAAGATGACGAACTACCGCGATCCACGAAGGCTAGTCCTCTCTGAGGACGCTCTTTCGACATCGGACACGGCGTTCATAGGTACAGCGGTACCCGGCTAAAGGACATTAGGGATGGCGTGCATCGGCGTATGAAGCGGAAATACAGGTTACGGCCAACTCCTGCGTACCCCGGGCGATCCACGAACCTGTGGGACCTTTGCCTTTGGTGGATGTGCATAATCTAATCCGGTGAGGCGACTCGCCTCAA